>JARHVA010002991.1:267500-422500 GCA_037957365.1 Torreya grandis
ATCCAAAGTTCCAAACTCCATTTTAAATAATTTCATTTAGGCTGATTTTACACTCTTTTTATGTCCTTACTATGTAACTAAAAATGAGTATAATAAAAAAATCAAACAAGATCAATACACTCATACCTCTACTAACTATACTGTAGTCAAGGTTAACACAACATAGTTTAATTCTTATAAATATTTTAAGAAACACAACTAGTCAATTCAAGGACTTCACATATTATTCTAATAATAAATGATGAACTCACACAATGAAAACATGACTAATTCACTACAAGGATAAATGATGCAATAGATATTCATAATTTAAATAGAATTATGATTAACATTCATTTCACCTAAGAACCAATAATATGGTGTGTGTGGGTTTGACTTAATTCTCTCAATCCCCAATGCTGGTATCTTTACCCCCATATTTGATGATACTCTCACTTTATACCCTTTGTGAGGGAATAAAAACATGAAACCACCTCAATCAAATAAAAGGGTAGTTAGTCTAAGATTATGATAAATAATCATATACTCCAAGTATATAAGCATCAATAAACTGATGTAATGAAAATAATCTAAAAATGAAATCATAATCAATATGATGATAAAACATAGTGCAAACATATGAAAATGTTATCCAACATAATAACTAATAAAAAAATGGCTGTCAATCATACAACATACATATCCAGATTTAACATAAAAATTAGAACTACAAATAATTAGTTTCATAATCCCTACTAATTCTTAAATAGTTTGTTAGAGTGGGACTAGATGTGACATCCTTCCCCCTAAAATAGGTCATCATCCTAATGAATTTTATTTTAAACAATATTTAAAGAAACATAAATAATTTTTAGTATAAAAATAATTTAAATAAATGAGGAAACAACCTCAATTATTCCTCATAATCCTCCTATGTATCACTATACTCAAAATATTGGTCCCACTAGACCTTGCATTGTGATACTTTTTTATAATGAAAGATAAGATTATGATTATAAATTATTATAATTATTTCTACTATGACCACCCTTAGATATATAATCTATAATTCATTCCAATTTAAGACAAGAGAAGGATAAACTAGATACTTATTAATATAACATACAAGAAAAATATTATGTATTTGAGCTAAAGTTGGTGGCAATGCACATCTATATTCTATGGGATTAATAACTTATAAAACCTCTAAGGGTATTACATATCTTTATTATAATTTTTATGATTTATCAAACTTAATATAACTCTTTTGGGGTTTGATTCATAGAAAAACTTTTTCTCCCATGAAGAATTGCCTTGCTATTCTTTTCATACCATCATAACTTTTCTATGTATCATTGGCTTAAACCAATATTTGTATTATTATATTTAATTTTTCATCCATTTATACAATCATATAATGTCCAAAAATCACTCTATCTTGTAATTTATTCTAGCTAATTGGTATCCTGCATGTCCTACCATATAATGCTTTAAAAGGAGCCTCTTTTAAAGCTAATTGCAATGATTTTTTATAAGAAAAATCAACTAATGGTAGGTATTCCTCCCAATTATATTAGTTTTACATTCAATAGATCCTAAAAATATCCTCCAAAAATTTATTTACTCTCTCTATTTTCCCATCCATTTCTTGATGGTAAGTTCTAATAAAATTAAACTGTGTTCCCAAAGTTGAATTGAGAGTTTGACAAAACCTTGAGGTCATCCCAAGGTTTTTATCTAAAATTATCTTTTTTAGATACCCATGAAATATATATACCTATTTCAAAAAAAAATTGGAAATAATTGGTACAACATATGTTAAATTACCTAAATGAAGTAAGATACCTTGGTAAGTTTATCCACAACTACCAAAATCATATCATGATGGCTTCTAGAAATAAGCAATCCTTGAATAAATTCCATACTAATTTATTTTGACTTCCATTATAGTATTTAATGTGGGTACAAAAATTCAATAGGATGCACATGTCTATACTTAAATTAATAACATTCCAAGCATCTTGACAAAAAGTTTGTTGAATCCTTTTTAATTCCCTTTCATAAATACAATGATTTTAATTTTGCTAATATCTTAGTCACTCCAAGATATCCTACATATGGAACATTATGAAAATTATATATCACCATATTCCTCAAATTTTTCCTATTAGGAACATATATTCTATCATTTTACCTCAAAATTCCATCATTCTCAAATTGAAATCCATGGTATCTATGATCTTGAGAATTCTCAGCCAAAACTTTCTTGACATATTTGTAAAATTCATCTCTAGGTGATAATTTTAATACCTAATCTCAAAAATTACTTGTTATCAAGACTAAATCCATGATGTACCTTTTATGACTAAGGTCATATATAACTCTATTCTTTTTTCCCTTGATTTAGTTAATGCCAAAATCATATTCTGATAAAAATTCTAACCATCGCCTCTGATGAACATTAAGGTTAGGTTGGTTAAATATATACTTGAAACCCAAGTTTTCATTTTTAATCTCAACGGGCTTTCCCAATAAATAATGTCTCCAAAATTTTAAATCATGAACTATGGTAGCTCATTCTAGGTCATGAGGATAATTATTTGCCTCAAAATTCTTCAATTTCATTGATTTTTAAGATGTAACTAAATCATCCTTCATAATAAATCCTCCTAAACCATCTCCTAATGCATCTGTTATAACTATAAAATGACCATTTGGATCTAGAACCCATAGCATTGGTGCTGAAGTATGCCTCTTTTTCCTAACATGTAAGGCTTCTTCACACTTGTCAAACCAAATAAAATGCTAGTCTTTTCATTCAAGAGAGGTTATTAGCTTTGCTATATTAGATAAATTTGATACAAAATTCCTTTAATACCCTACTAAACCCATGAAACTATGCACCCCATGCACATTTTTGGGTGTTGGCCACTCCATAATGGCTCTAATATTAGTTGGATCCATTGAAATTATTTCTAAATAGATAATATGTCTTAAGTATTATACTCTTCTTTTAAATGAAACACATTTATAAAAATTTCCATAGAGTTTATGATTCCAAAAATATTTCAACACTAAAAACAAATACTCGACATGTTCTTCTTCTCTTTTGGAATAGATGAGAATATCATCCAAAAATATTAGAATAAACTAATCAAGGTAATTTTTAAACACACTGTTCATGAGGTTCATAAATTTTGTAGGTGCATTATTTAGTAAAAATTGAAGCATTGTGAACTTGTAATTCACATAAAAAATCATAAAACCTATTTTTAGAATATATTCCTCTCTATATCTCAATTGATGGCACCCAAAATGAAGATCAATCTTTGAAAATAATGTTGCACCATGTATTTGATCAAAAATATCATTAATGTAAGGTAAAGGATATATGTTTTTGATTGTTGCCTTATTAATAATTTAGTATTCAATCCATAGATGAAGGTTTTTATCCTTATTTTGATAAATAATATAGGTGAACCCCATGGTGAAACACTTGGCTGAATCAGCTCTTTGGCTAACATCTCTTGAAGTTAGGCCTTTAAATCAATTAAATCAATTGTCATCATTCTATAGGGAGCCTTGGATTACAGTTCTAACCCTAGAATGATATCAATGGTGAATTCAAATTCACTTTTGATAGATACACCTAGTAATTTATTTGGAAAAACATCTTGAAATTATTGAAAAAAAGGATAGTATTCTAAGGAGGGTTCTTTATCTTCACTAATTTCATCCATTTTGACAAAGAATGTTTGACATCCATTTTTTTAATACTTTTTCAATTGAATGGATGAAATTTTCCTTATTTTCAACTCTCTCTAATCTCCTTATATTTGGGTTATATATCCCAAATCATCTAAACACTCAACCTTATTAAGAAAATAATCAACTTTGTATTTATGTCTAAAGAACCAATTCAATCCTAGGATCACATCATATGACCCTAGTGGTGATGCATAAAGATCAATGACTAAAGTAAATTATGACAACATTATTCAATCCCCAATAAGGGATATGTAAAATTTGACCTTGGATTTATTATGAAACTGAACTAAACCAACATTTTCCATAAAACCAACTTTCCTAGATAATTTACTTAATATTCTAGGAGAGATAAAACATTTAGTGGATCATTTATCTATCAAAACATAAATAGGTTGCCCAAAAAAAGTACCTGATACTTTAATGGGAGATTCTTGAAATTAAACTTTATGATTATCAACTAATACATGAATACACTACTAAAAATTTCCCTATTGTGATGTAATCATGGATGGATGCTTATTTTTTCCATCTGTCTTCCACCGAGGATAATCCTTTAAATTATGGTCTCTTCCACATGTAAGAAATTCAATAGGTGATATTTTAATCTAAGCCTAAATAACACCCTTAAATCCTTCCCTTAAACCACCTCTAGGTTTCTTATTCCTTGCATCATTAATGAATCTTTCATTCTAGCTATTAAATCAATTATTTGAATTCCCATTCCTTTTCCAATTCTTTTTCTTTAAGGGTGTATTTAAACTTAAAAAATTATTTTTTTATTTTTATCTAATCTCATCAAGTAATTATGGGGTATGGTCCATTCACATCCACTTCACATCCTATTTGGGGGTTTAATCCCATAATGAAATTCTTGATATGAAAATATTCATATTTTTTTATATTATGGAACATACTTCAAAAGTTTTATGAATTACTCCCAGTATTCAGTTACTAGTAAATCCCCTTACTTTAGAATATATAAATATGTTAATTTTGTATAAAAATATAATTGGGGTAGCCATAGTGACCTAAAAAGAGTCACAAACTACTCCTAAGTGATGGTAGTGAAATCAAGGTTCATCTCAATACTTTTATTAGCCCACCAAGTTGCTACTTCACTAGCCACTTGGTAAGATCCCCAAATATCCTTAGTCACCTCAGAATAATTATGAATCTCCAAATATTTTTCTATTTTATTTATTTAAGATTCAAATCCATCACCCAATACCATACCATCAAACTTAGGTGGGTTCAATTTATTTGTATCACATGCAATATTTGTAGCTACTTGAAATCTAGCTACTTGTTGAAATTCCTCAAGCCCTTGATCTTGAGGTTCTTCTTATTCAATAGGTTTTTCTTCTAGAAACTCTTTTTCATATTCCTCCTTAGGTCCATGAAATTCTTTCTCTATATCTACTATCCTATCTCTAGCCTCATTCATGATAGTGATTATTTCATCGAGTTTTCCAACTTGTTTTATTATTAAATGATTAGGATCAGCTTGAGGATTTGCATTTGAAGTCCCCTCACCACTTGATTTACCTCATGTTATTATCCTCACTAAAAATTAGGAGAATAGATTTATGTTAGTGTAATTATTATGTCTAAGCATTAAACTTGGATCTAATACCACAATGTTAGAACCCCATTGGGTTACTAAAGAATTACATAATTTTTTAAGTCTAAATGGTTTACTTATAAAATTAGATATAACTATTTGCATAATCACTATGTGACTAATAAATGTACCTAAGAAATAAATGTATAAAAATATCAACCCGCTATTTAATAAAATGATTAATTTAGTTTTCAAATACCCCCTAACATATTACAAGATGAACATTTCTCATAAAATGAATAGTGGAAAGAGTCAAGCACATCAAAAAACTGGTATAATCCATATTACAACTATAAATACAAGTACATCAAAACACTAATATAATCCAAATTATAACTATAAATAAGAATATAACCACTATTCTCATAATATTCAGAATTAATTATAAATATCTTAGCCAATGTTATGTTGAATATCCATCAAATAATAATGTACTATATATTACATTTTAGTACAAAGTCAAATATATAATATAGTATGTACAAAAACATAAATCAGCCTCAAAAACAACTCAATGATCCATAAATATAGCCATGAGTATGATCTCAAATGGTTGAATAGCTAAACAAAGGGAGAACATCATCTGAGTACTTTACCTCCAACCACTAACCACTAGTCTCCCAAATAGCTCTCCACTAGGAGTGGTCCTACCCTTCATGGAGGGTTAGATAAGAACAATGCAAAAATCAAGAAGTCAACCAGAACTAGTGTGTATACAATCATTAATATATGGAACATTCACATAGATTATGGAAACCAATCCTCTATCTAATATGACATCAACATACACATGTAAACTAAAAAGTACAATGGAATGATAATGTCTCAGTTACAACATTACTTTATCCAAAGTTTTCATTATATAAATCATATATCACCTAGATCTGAATCAATTCCACTTGTACAAACTCTCTAATAATGAGTCACAAAAATTTGGTAATATTAGTGGGTAGATATATGAGTTACAAGTCATCACCCTCATATATCTATCATCTATTATTACCTAAAACATGTCTATTAATTTTTACATATAAATTCAAGTATAGTAAATACAAGTTACAACATGCACCCAAGAATTTAAGGTATAAACAATCATAATTCAACAATCAAATTGTTTCCATTAATTCCACCTTAATAATGATATGTATATATTTTTCAAATAAACTATATTCAAAACCAAAAATGTATAACAGACTAAAAAAGTAATCCAAGTATACTAAATCCCTTCTCAACATATCTCTCAAACACAATTCACACACACACACACACACACAAGGGAAAATTTTAGTGCTGAATATTTGTTAATTCATGAATATTTTAGTTTTATAAATTTGAATTTGACAATTTTTTGGGGTGTTTAAGAGCTTGGAATCGCCTAAAATTTTTGGATGCAATTTATTTTCTAGGATGAGATCACCTACTATTTAAAATAATTTCATTCATATAAATATTTTTTCCCATACCTCAAAATGTAATATAGGTACATTTTCCTCACATCAAACATGTAGATGATCATTTGTATATGTTGACAGCCATTCGTATATGTACATATGTTGACAATCATCTGCATATGCCAATGATCATTTGCATATGATGATGGATACCTACATATGATAATGTCCATATGCAACCTAAAATGACATTAAAAATTACTCAAAACATAAATGTTATTATATATTTGGATTCCTCTTGAAACAATATGCAATTTAAAAAAAACCATCACAATCCAAGTCTGTATGCAAAAGTTATAACCTTGGGAAGTTGGCTAGATTATAGTGCACTTATTGGAAGACATTCACATGATGGTAATAGCCATCCACATAATGATAAAAACCATTTTTACCTATCAATGGATATTTTAGTGATGTGTATGGGCATTAACATCATGCGTACAATTGTTGACATCATACAGACATTTGTTGGTAAATGCACTGTAACTTAGCCAACTTATCGAGGCTGTAACTTTTACATACAAACTCAGATTGTGATGATTTTTTTTTTAAATTGAATAATTTTTTTAAAGTAATAAATATTTTTAATAATATTTATATTTAAAAAATTTATATTCATAAAATCTTTATTTTCCCACTCTATCATTTGAGTTGCTTGTACAATTAATCACCTTCCAAACTAATTCACCACCATTATAAATCTAATTTTCTTGGGAAACTCCAGGTATTTTTAAATATATCCCACTAAAATTACCTTAACAAACACACATATGATGGTATAAAACTTAGTCAATAATATAAACCATTGAGTCTCAAAATATCTCATTAAACTAAGTTTATTCTAAACTTTAGTGATAACTTTATGCATTTAGAACTTATCCTATCATTTCATTAATACAAAAAATATCATATTTTAACTAAGACATATGTATAACCCACATATGTTTTGTTTATTATAACTTCCATAATTATTATAAATATATAAATATACCATTCCACATGATATAACTTGAATAAACTTAGAATATTTGATAAAAACAAAATAATTTCCCTATTCTCTACTATAAACTTCACACAATTCCTTTTTGGATCATAACTCAATTATTTCCTTATTGTAAAAGAATAAGATACTTTATCCAATTAAAGTGAAACATATTCTATGTATGTTTTACCAATTGGTATAAAACTATTAATAAATTAATACTATGTAATTATAACACCTAATGAGTACATTTAAGCATATACAACTCACTACTCATCATATTTATTCAAGTTCATTAAAATTAAGTATTTCTAATGATTTCATTAGTATAATGAATTTATTTAAATACATGAGTAACTCATTTTATAATTACCAAAACAACCTACAACTATTCAAAATCATAAAAAATGAGACAAATATAGTTTCAGGTTTAATATCCCAATGATGGTTGACTACACATTTGCATACATTAATCATCATTATATGTATGTATAGATATATAAATTCAAATAAGGATGTTTATAAATAAATATTATTATCAATTTGTGTGTATGCACATGCGTACACACACACGTACGTGCGCATGTGTGCACGCACACACACACACACACACACACACACACACACACACACACACACACACACACACACACACACACACACACACACACACACACACACAGATTATTCATTCTATAATACTACATACTATTCATGTCAAATCCATAATAATACATATATGTGCAATAATACATGATTACATATTCATGTGCACATGTCTTATAAATAGATTTTAATCTATCTTAAGATCATATAACTCAAACCAATTATTTACAACTAAAATACATAAATATTATTATTCATTTTATGATGTGTGTGTGTGTGTGTGTGTGTGTGTGTGTGTGTGTGTGTGTGTGTGTGTGTGTGTGTGTGTTTATAAAAGTAAGTATTCCATACTATAATTATATATGCATGTACCAAACAAATAATGTTTTTCATATCACACTTATTCAATTTGATAATCAACACAAGTGCCCAAGATATCAACTAATTAAAGCCAATTATTAAAATATGTTTATATATAAGCTCAGGTTGATGCAAGAATTTAAAAATATGATATGCCATTCAAGTTTCAAATTGAAATATATGCTTGCATAATCCTTATGACATCTAAGTTTCATGCCAATACTATAACTCACCCAATACTGCCAATCCTAAGAATAAAATAAAACATAGAATTATTTCACCATTTAATATTTCAAGTCTTATTCTAATAATAATTAATCACATGGTAACTATTAATGTTTTAGGGCTTGTCCAACCTAAAATTACTCAGTTTTATTTCTAAAAATGTTTCAATTTCATCTCTATAGGCCTGAGGATGGAACGGAGTTCCATACTGAGGTTTATAGACAAGAAGATTTAGTGTTTGAAATAAAGAAAATGACAATAAAATTTAGTTTTCATCACTCACAAACATGAAATTATGTTTATAGGCCTGGTGATGGAGCTTTATTGCATCTCCAAGTCTATAAAATTAATATACTTGTTCAAAACAATAATATTCTACCATTTCACTCATTTAGACTAAATATAATAAAATCCATATAAAAGAATCATATTTCTTTTGCTAATCTAAGTCTGTAAATAATAAAAAAAATTGTAAACTCAAGTTCAACCAACCTTTTTGTAATGGGTGCCATCTTAATGTGCAAAAGGAAGATTATCCTTCTTCTTAACAAGATCAAATCTCCCTTCTTCCATGTTACCATTTTTATCTCCTTTCTATACTCTTATCATTTCATAAAACCCTATCCATGTTTTGTTGAATTATCTATTTTACAACTAAAATACAAGTATTATATTAAAAAATCACCTCCACTCTTGCCTAATTTTCATGGTAATCCTACTAACTTGTATTCCATGCCTAAAATGTATATCATGGTTACCACATATAAATATTTTTTTATTGTGAATAGCTTAATCAAATCTACAACCAAAAAATTAATTTCTTTCCTTTTGAACTTCTTGATATTTCCAATTTAAACATAACCAAAACGTACTAAAAATTTATAAATTCCCTTTTAATTAATTTTATTTAGGGTGATTTTATCCTCTTTTTGCCTACTTACTATGTCACCAAAAAGGGGCATAAGCAAAGGAATCAAACAAGACCAATAAACACTCTTACCTATACCAAATATAATTTAGTTAAGGTTAACACAATAGAATTTAGTTCCTATAAATATTTTAAGAAACACAACCAATCAACTCAGACACTTCACATACTATGATAATCATGAGAAGTGATTAGCTCAGATAATGCAAACATGTCTCATTCACTACAAGGACAAAAAATGAAATAAACATTCATAATTTAAGAAAAACTTAGATTAACATTCATTTCACCTAAGAAATGTGAATGTGGTGTGTGTGGGTTCAAATTAATTATCTCAATCCCCAATGTCGGCAACTTACCCCACCTCTTCAATGATATTCTCCTTCTATACCACTTGTGAGGACAAAACAATTTTGAAACCACCTCAATCAAATAAAAATGGTAGTTAGTTTGAGATTATAACAAATAATCATATACTTGGAATATATAAGCATCAATAAATTATTGTATTACAAATCATTTACAAATGAAATCATAGTCAACATGATTATAAAACATAGTATAAACATATGGAGATGTTCTCAACATAATAACTGATCATGAAATAAAAAATGACTTAATCATACATATCTATATCAGACCAAAAAAATCAAAATTATAAATCATTAGTTCCGTAATCCCTGCTAATTCTTAAGCAATTTTTTAGAGCAAGTCTATATTGATTTTATAAGGTTGAATTAAATATTTTAGCCAAGAGGGATGGATTGTATAGTAATAATTCACATGTTAATATGTTATTTTTTCCTCACATGTAATTGTATTTGATTGTGTATCCTCTTGTGATGGATTTATCTTATATGTACCAAGACCTATAGTTATGAATAGACTATGTGAGAGATGCTCAAGAAAATCAAAACTAAGTGTGCACAACTATTCATATATCATATTAGTAGGAATATCATCATCACTATCATAATAATCTAAAACCTTATCATCTTGTTGTTTATAATTTACCAATAAAGGTATCTCAAATGTTTGAAGGTGAATTATAATACATCTTGTTAGGATGACCTTGGATTCATTCCATGGGTTTTATTCCCAGTAACCACCACCATTGCATTAAGTTCAAGCATTAAGGCTAGGTCATCACCATATAGGCTAACCAAAGTCCTTTATCAACATGTAACATGACCTATCACTCCAATGATGTCCTCAAACCCCCATCCATCACACCCTTAATATCTAAAACCCAACTTTAAACCACCAAAACAGATATCGTACCTCCTTACACTAATGAGGCATCAACTAGTTCCTCTATATCTTCACACCAAATCCCCACCTTATACCCTTTGGAATCTACTTTCCATCACCTTTTTATAGGGTATTATCACCTTTTATCACTTGATGCTTTCCCTACTCCCCACAAGTATGGGAAATTTACCATCCAACTAGGCTATGACCACATTGTTAGAAATATCATTCCCTTTAGACCTCCCCACAATCAGAGTCATTTTATCTATGGGGGACTTGATAAATCCTTCGATGATTCTACCACCTCTCTTCTACCTTGACCATTCACCACTAGTTTTTCTTACCTAGATAAACTACACTTTTACAAGACATACCTTCATTGGTGTGCTTGGAAAGGCTTCGATCTTGGGTGATATGAACATGGCACACATGAATTGGTCACCATGAAAAATAGTAAGTGACATGAGAAGCATGGACTTGGTTTCATCTTACCTAATATAAAAAATCCAAACATCCCACTATTACCATTATTGAGGAAGATATCCCATCCTCATTAACCTCACATTGGCTTGTGTGTCAAGATGATGACATCATCCCACCTTACTTAATTTTTGTCAACATGATTAGACTTGTATCCTTGACTTATTAAAATGAAGGGATGACTATAACTATCCCTTTGACCCACCCTAAAATTATGGGAAAAGACTCTCCTAACATTAACATTATTTAACGTTAGGATGATGATTCTATTCTCACCTATCATGGTGCCCCAGATTCTTCAATCCACAAATCTCTTCTTCCTGAGTCTTTCACCATGTTGAATGAATCTACCATGGATATCAACTTGGGTACTCTAGATAACCCCTACATTTTCAAAATTAGCCAATCATTGAATGCTGAGGAACTTTAGGACTTCCCCTCTTTCTTCTAGGACCACAACATAGCCTTTGCTTGGTCTTACAACAATATGACTATAATTGACCCTACCATTGCTACCTATAACATAGTCAATCACCATGACACCAAACTTTTCAAATATAATATTTGACACATGCATCCTTCTATAGCCCTTCTCATCAAAGAAGAGCTTCAACATATTTTATTTGTTAACTTTATTCAACCCATTAACTAACCCTAGTGGGTTTTAAATGTTTTACCTATCACCAAAGCCATAAGGGGACTATGCATTTTTGTGGACTTTTGTGACCTCAACCTCACCTTTACCAAATATGACTTCCCCCTACCTAGCATCTACTATCTTGTTGATCTTATAGTCAGCCATAAGATGTTATCTCTCATGGATGGGTTCTTAGGCTACAATTAGATCTTAATTGCGCCCAAAGATTAACATTAAACTAACTTTACCAACCCTTGGGGAACCTTTTGCTATATATTCATGCCTTTTAGACTAAAAAACATTAGTACAAGATACTAGCATGCCATGAGCTATATTTTCCATGACTTTATCCATAAGATTATCATGGACTATGTGGATGACCTTCTCAAAAAATCCAAACTTTGAAAAGATCACTTGGATATTATTAAGATCATCTTTGAGTGACTTATCTATTACCATGTCCACCTTAACCCCAAGAAGTGCATTTTTGGGGTCTTGTCAAGAAAACTTCTCATTTTTATTGTCTCCCTTCATAAAATCAAATTCTATCCTATAAAAATCAAAGAAATCCTGGAAATGCTTCCTCCAACCAACTTAAAACAACTCCATAACTTGCAAGGGAGACTACAATCCATTCATCATTTTATTTCCTAGATTTTAGATCAATGTCAACCATTCCACCACCTTCTAAATAAGGATGTGTCTTTCAAGTGGACTAACAACTATCAAAAGGCCTTTGATTCACTCAAAAAGTACCTTTTGTCACCACATGTAATCACCCCTCCCAAGGATGACCAACCTTTCTACCTATATATCCATGCCACTAACCATTCCCTAAGGGCAATGCTGGCTCATCGAGATGAACAACATAAAGATCAAACCATATAGTAAATTATCCACATTCTTGTGGAATAAGAGACTTGGTATACCCATATTAAAAATCTTTTCTTAGCTTAAGTCTTTGTAGCTACCAAAAGTTGTCATTACCTTCTTAGCCATTAAATCTATGTCATAAACATTAATCCACTCAAGTAAATACACTCCAAGCCATACAAAAACCAATTTATGGCCAAGTGGCTCATACTTGTAGTAGAGTTTGACCTTGAGTTATTTCAGAAAAATTAAATTAAAGGGTAATTCATTATCAACCAATTGGCTAAAGCACCTTTAGCAAACAATCAACCTCCTCCTCTTGAGTTTCCCAGTGAGTCCAACATAGCCCTCTCTCAAGAGTATTTCACCTATCAAGTCACCATGCTCTTTCATGGATCAAAGTGATAACATTGTGGGGGAGTAGGTCTCATCCTTATCCCCTTTGATAGTGAACCTCTACCTTTGTCTTTCAAGCTTGGTTTTGAATGTACCAATAATATGGTTGAGTATGAAACCCTAGTAATAAGCCTTCAGACTACCTTACCCTTAAGAGTCAAAAAAATCAACATCTTTGGTGACTCCCAAATTATGGTCAATCAAATCAATGGCTCTTATTAGTTTAATAATGATGTCCTATAATAATACAAGTATCTAGTTGAAAAAAAATTAGCATCATTCAAACACTATCGCATCTACTCAAACCTATGATCTACCAACAAGTTAGATAACACCATGGCTTCCATTACCTCATAAATCCTATATGTACCCTTATAATCTAAGATATATATCATTATCCATAGACTTACCTAGCCATCTTATGTCAAACTATATTCTCCCACCATTTTTAATGTGGAGGAGACCCAACCTCACCTTTGATATCAACAAACCTTTGACTACCTTAACCTTGACATAGTTATTTATAGCCTCTCTAAGAATGTTTGAAGAGAATTTATCTAGATTACCCCTCATTATACCATTAAGGGATGAATCCTCGATAAGCATGGCTTTGATTGCCTTTTCTTCCATTGATTACATAGTCATAAACTTGCTCATGCTATCAAGGAAATGTACAATGGGATCTCTGGTGATCAATTTAGTGGCCTTGCTATTGCTAATAACATCCTTCATATTGACTAGTATTACCCTACCCTTAACCAAGGCTATTGTGATTATGTGAAAAAGTGTGTCAAATGTCAACAACATGCTAACTTGCATCACACACCTAGCCATAGCTTTCATGTTTCTACCAAGTTATGGCCCTTCTCACAATGGGGTCTAGACCTTATTATTGAAATTAATCCCCATTCCTTTTAGTGAAACCATTATATCATTACTATAATTAATTATTTTACCAAGTGAGTAGAGGTTATTCCTCTAGTCTCGACCAAAGTAAAAAAGATTGCCAACTTTATCAACCATCATATCATCTGTTGCTTCAATGTTACTCATAAAATTATCACCGACAATGGTAAATCCTTTAAGAAAAATCAATTCTAGGGTCTGTGTGGCACATTTGGCATTAATTTAAGCTTCTCTTCACCCTGTCTCCCTCAAGAAAATGGATAGATGGAAGCATCTAACAAAACTCTTAATAGCATGTTAACTAAAATGGTCAACATATCATGTCAAGATTGACATTTACACATCTCCTTTGCCTTATGGGCATATAATACTAGCATTAGAACCCATACAAGTGATACCCTATTTTCTCTTATGTTTGGAGTAGAGGTCATCTTGCCTCTTGAATTCTAAATACCCTCTCTTTGCATATCCTTGCAAAATCTAGTTTTTGAGAGAGATTATCAACACTGCTTAGCCCAACTTGAAATATTTGATGAACATCATTTAGTAATCCTAACCCATCTCCATGTTTATCAATAATGCATTAAGCATGCTATAACAAGTACCTTAATGTATAACAATTCAATATTAGAGATCTTGCCCTAAAGGAAAACCAACATGTCACTAATATGGAGAAGAATAAGTGGGGTAAGTTTGCTTTCAATTGGATTGGGCCTTATATCATAACCCATAAGTATGGATTAGGAGGTTACCATTTGTATTTTCTTAAAAGCCACCTAGAACTTGATCCCCTCAATGCTTCACATTTGCATCCATTCTTTTGTTGAGAAGGATCACATTCACCTTTTGTATAACTTAAGCTCATCTATTGCTATTTACCCACATTCCATCTCCTTATTTTAAGGGTAAATGATTAAAACTAAATCATGTGATTAGCCATTATCAACATATCCTTATCTTAAATGTGTATCATGGCTCTACCCATGTCATGGTTTTCATGGTACTTTCCACACCTTCTTAGGATGGATTCCCATTATCATTGTCACCTAAACCTCTTCACACCTAAATCAACCTTCTTTTGATTTTATTTTTTCCTTTATAAAGGTGAACCACTAAGCCAGCCTAAGCAAATCTATGTCAAGTAAAATCAAATAAAAATAACAAAATTTATATCACTAATAATCATGGGTCATTCCTAGCATTCACAAACTGCTCCCTTGAAGGACAACTATTGAAAATCTATTTAAAATTGCCAAAACATAAAGTGGACTACTCCCTCAAAGGATAATTATCAAAAGCATTAAGAAAAGCATATAAAATTAGACCACTCCCTTAAAGGATGGTTGAGTAAGTCATTTTCAAAAGTATAGCAATTTCTAAAAGCTTCTTATATTGATCAGCTTCCCATATATAATAATTAACATAAGACAAATTATCCAAATCATAGTAAAATCAAGATAATTTTGAAAGTCGTATCAGCTCTCAAAAAAACATAATAAGGTGAAATCCATAATCAACTCTCACAAGTAGACTTCTTATATTGATCAGTTTATACAATTTGACATAGGCTCATTTACCCTATTTTTTAGACTCCTACATAAGAGGCAAACTAGTCTCACAAGAAGGTTCTATTTTCACCCATCTCCCCTTTACACTATATGCAAGGGATTCTTGAGCTTACTTGAAATCATGTGGTCAAGACACCTTTTAAACCAACTAACAAATGATCATACAAAGTATTCAAATGGCTCATATTCATTAAATTAATCTAACTTTAGTTTTATTTTAGTCCATGTCAATAACGAGGCATCCTCCCATCTTATTACCCTATCATGACTAGTTTATATTTTCATGATGATGATTATCTATTGAATATAATCTTTAGTCTCTCATATAGGGCTGTTACTTAAAAATACCTCATGTTTTTAATCCTCCAAACTAACAACCAAGGTTAACCATAACACCATAACATCCATAAGAATTTAAGCAAGTGGGGTATGTTTGTTTTCAATTGTCTTGGGCCTTATATCATAACCCATAAGTATGGATCAAGAGGTTACCATTTGTCTTCTCTTAATGGCCACCTAGAACTTGATCTCCTCAATGCTTCACATTTGCATCCATTTTTTTGTTGAGAAGGATCACATTCACATTTTGTCTAACTTAATCTCATCCCTTGCTATCCACCCACATTCCATATCCCTATTTTAAGGGTAACTGATTAAAACTAAATGATGTGATTAGTTATTATCAACATATCCTTATACTAAATAATGGGTATCATAGCTCTACCCATGGCAGGGTTCTCATGGTACTTTCCACACCTTCCTAAGATGGATTCCCATTATCATTGTCACCTAAACCTCTTCACACCTAAATCAACCTTCTTTTGATTTTATTTTTGCCTTTATAAATTTGAATAACTAAGTCAACCTAAGTAAGTCTATGTCAAAACAAATCAAAGAAAAATAACAAAATTTCCATCACTAGCAATCATGGGTCATTCCTAGCATTCATAAACTTCTCCCTTGAAGGACAACTATTGAAAATCTATTTGAAATCTCCAAAACATAAGGTAAACTACTCCCTCAAAGGACAATTATCAAAATCATTAAGTAAAGCACATAATCTTGGACCACTCCCTCAAAGGATGGTTGAGTAAGAAATTATCAGAAGCATAGTAATTTCTTAGAAGCTTCTTGCATTAATCAACTTACCATATAAAAAAATTAACAAAAGACCCATTATCAAAATCACATTAAAAGAAAACTAATTTTTGAAGCTGTATTGGCTCTCAAAACAACATAATAAGGTGAAATCTACAATTGGATCTCACAAGTAGACTTCCTATATTGATCAGTTTACATAATTTGACATAGGCTCATTTACCCTATTTTTAGACACCTACATAAGAGCCAAGCTAGTCTCACAAGAAGGTTCCATTTTCACCTATCTCCCCTTTACACTATATGCAAGGTATTATTGAGCTTACTTGAAATCATGTGGTCAAGACACCATTTAAACCAACTAACAAATGCTCATACAAAGTATTCAAAGGGATTATATCCATTAAGTTAATCTAACTTCAATTTTATTTTAGTCCATGTCAATAATGAGGCATCCTCCCCTCTTATTACCCTATCGTGACTACTTGATATTTTTTTGATGATGATTATCTCTTGATTATATTCTTTAGTCTCTCATGTAGGGTTTTTACTTAAAAATACCTCATGTTTTTAATCCTCCAAACTAACAACCAAGCATAACTGTAACCTAAGCATAACCATGACACCATAACATCCATAAGAATTTAAGCAATCAACCATTTTCCACCACATTTATAAAATTTACAAATGCAATATGTACACATTAAAATTTAACATGTCATAAACATAACATAATATCAATGTCATCTGATGCCTAGCAAGTCAATGTTAGTATCTAGCAAGTTAACCATAACATAAGCAATAAACACCAACAACATAGCACAATCTATAAGAAATATAAGCATCACATCATAAGCATTAAACATCAACATCAAACCATAAACCATGAACATAGGCATAAATAAATGATCATATATGAGGATAATGTATATAAAATAAATAGATAGGACTCTCTCTCAAAAATGTTCATCTCATCTTATTGGCTCACAGGCCAAAATCAAAATGATATACAAAAGTCACACATCTAGCTATATCTATGCCCCAAAGGCACCACTACCTCTTAGAGCACCATTGGATCCTAGTGCCTACCCACTTGATGTGCCTATTGATCCCACACCTATCCCTATCTACCTATATATAGATCCTTCTCACTAACTTAGGTTCATCATAACTACCCCACCTACTAAGTTGGCCCTATACTTGCCCCATCAGAGCTCATTTGGATACTATGTGAGAATAATAGCCTCATAATACTATAGTTCCTCCATTATAGTTAGGTATCATGCTATAAGGGTAAATCTAGGTGGTGTAGCCTATCCAGATGCTACTCCTCCTCCTCTCTACCTCAAAGAGTCCCTCTCCTAGGTCGCCAATCCTAGAGAGGTCCTAGCTTGGTCCCTTTCACCCGTGATAGTTGCAAGCTAACCCTATAAGGTCATAACTTAACCTTATAATGTGATAATCTAGCCTTGTATCATGGCAACCTATCCCTATGGTACATGTACATGTCCTTATGCCACAACTAAAGCTATTTTTAACTATCCATCATGGCCAGCTAGATCCATGGTCATCGACCTCACACCTTTATCATCTCCACCATAATTTGTAGCTACATATATGGGCAGGTACCATGCCATGTATCCATCTACAAACTTGACATCATATATCTATGTCCTAGTGCGTATCTCTTCAAACTCTAGTATAGTAAGAACAAGATGTGGATCTGGTAGTAGGATCTTTGAATCCTCTATCTTCTACTTGGTGAATGGGTTTGGGATACCCTATACTAGGCTAAAATATCAATGTACTTTATCAAATGGAATAAAATCCACCTCCCTATCTCACTTTCCAAGTACCCATCTATATATCTAGAGGGAGAGTGTCTACCTCCTATACCTTGTCCATACCAAGAGCTAGACGTATGTCATCCATGTGATATCTCCTATTACTAGTGCACCCAATTCATCCATGAACCACACCATGTCATGTGTACCACCTCCTGTAGCTGATGTATCATGCATCCATCATATGAATCCTATGGGTAAGTTAATTTTTATATACCCTACCCATAATAATCTTATTGGTCTTAGCACTTGAATATGATTGTAGGCCCAATAATGTAAAACCAAGTCAACACTAATGTCATACCTCTTATATGCCCTAAACCCCCATAACTCTCTATATATTTACATAAGTAAAATAGTTACCCAACCAAATACAATCCACCCCAATAATAGCTTGGCTAATAACCCTAGTAGAAAATAAGTAAATCTCTCACTCATTGAGTCAGGAAGCCTAAAGCATGTCACAACAATCATGAGCATGGTCATAAGACTTCTCTTATTAGGAGACCTATAATATAATTTTGTATACCTAAATCCCCTAACATGCCATCTAACCTAGTCACTCTCATCCTTATATAATAATTTGACATGATTACCCTACTCCTCTCACTCTATATGGTATATCAGATCACTATAGATTGGAAGTTAAGTAACCCTATAAACATCCTTAGGTAGAATAATCATCTCCCTAGTTGGTAGCAAGAGGGTGTTCATAACATGATCTCATCTCTTAATGGGTGATACAACCATGGACACATCTTGAGGAACATGATAATAGTGCCTCATTATTCCCAACCCCACTTCATTTATGTGGGCCCAATCAATTAGAGTCATCCCTTATTGTATCTTGGCAAAGATACATGGCACTCAGTCATGCATCTATCTACTCCCTAGCCTACACTAATTTGGCACATAGCTCAGTCACCTACTCAAATAGTACCTACCCTACCCTACCTTAAAATTTAGACACCTGACCTATTTTCCCTAATCCCATCTACCTATCTACCCATTAACCTACTAAGTATACCCTCTAAACCTACTAGGCCTACCTAGCCCACCAACCCAACCCACTTTTTGGCCTTAAAATTTTTTTAAACACTTTTTAAAGAAAAAAAAATCAATAAGTGACCATCGATGGTCATGATGACCATTGACAGTCAGACACCCATGCTAATTGGATCTCAACCATTGATGATCAAGCTTGATTATCGATGGTCACTATGGGCATTTCCTAGCTGAAATGGCTATACCTTATCTCACCCAAAAAATACCTAAAATGAATGCAAATCAAACAAATTTTTTAACCTACACCCTCACCTAGCCCAACTTACCTACTTAACCCATCAATTCGCACTTTCACCCATCCCTTTACCCAAATTTCACATAAACCCTACCTAGGGCATCTGATTCAAAACCACCTATTTCAACCAACCCTCATCTTAATATAATGCATATAATCAAAGATAATCCTATCAAAATCAAGACACCCCTACCTCATTTCATGGCCTCTGTCGTGGAGTCACTTGTAAGCTAGCCTATCTTCATATGTGCCTACGTGCTCCCTACATCTTGGTTGGTCCTCTAAGTCCACCCTCCACCTCAGTAGTCAATCTCACCTAATGAACAACCTTAATAAACACCTCAACCACTAAGTGCCAAAATTGCCCAGAGCTCTAAGTCAATGACAATAAGTAACATAAATGAGTGAAAGTAATTCTAAACTTACTTTTATTCCATAAAATTTTAGGGTTTCAACCCCAACCATTGACAGTCATAGTGACCATTGACAGTCACCTTTGGTGACCTTAACCATCAATGATCAAGATGCCCCACGTTATGGCTTCCAATTTAACAACCTTCATTTTATAAAAAGCCAACTAGTTTTACCCATCCATGGAGATTACCTTCTCCACCCACCCTGACCATGTTGCCACTTCAACATTGGTCCATTTTAGCCTAACTAACATGCATTTTATGACACTTTTTTCTTTGGTCCTTTGACCGTAGTGACTATATTACCATTTTGACTCAGTTGAGTCTATGATACCTAATACTTACTTGACCTACTTGTGTCTTTTTCAAGAGCACTTCCTACCTTAGATACCCTTGACTCTTAACATATTTGTGTTTTCCATGGGAGAACTTCCTACCTCATATACCACAACACTCAACCTATTTGTGTTTTCCATAGGAGCACTTCTTATCGTAGATACCCACCAAAAACATTAATCTTATCCAAGAGACTAATAGGGGTACCTAATTATCATGACTAAATATAGTCATATGGTACACTTGTCACTTGTCTTTCTAGCACTAACCTTTATTTTACCAACCATGGAAAACTTGTCTTTGCACAATCTCAGTTATCATACCCTTTATCATACTTTGAATGCCTATCTTCACTTTAGTGCCTAACCTACCATTTACCCTTCATCATCACCTTCATCTAACCTTATCAAACTCACACCTAATTTAGTTTTGACTTCATCACCTCTCAGTTTGAGGGGGAACACCTCCTCCCATACTTAGGGCAAACAATCAGACCCTTTTGACTTAGCAATCAATTTTTGTTTTTTAGCTTGTTTATTCAAGATGCATAATAAAAAGGGGTAAAATATAGACACCAAAAATATACACCATGGCTCTAAATGTCATAATACCCCTTGGACACCCTTAAGACCATTGACCTTTTAATCCCTAACAGAGCTTACTCATAGTTAATTTGGCTAAATTGACTTAACCTAACCTTTTACCCCTTTTTACCCTTTTCCCTCGACCACCGATAGTTAGGGTCCACTTCTTTAACCAAACACATGTAAACTACCTGCATTGATTTTCTAAATATAAGTTGTCTAAATCCTATTGTGAGCCATTATATGGACTATTTATAATTAGATAGCTCAGTTGAGCCTTCACTTTGACCTCTTACTTGTGACTATAAGAAGAGAGGAGCTAGGAGGTGAAATCTATCCACAATTTTTATTAGGAGCTAGTGCATCTAAGATTTTATTTCTTATAGGTCAATCATTATCAATAATCCAACAATCTAGAAATCATATCAAAGAGTCAATTTGCCACTACCTCACCACTAAGTTCTCAGGTACCTTTACTCTATTAGAATCAAGCTAGATTCCACCAATAGATCAACCACCTCAACCATCCCCTAATCAACTTTTTCTATGGTAATTAATTATTTCTCAATATTCATTTACTCTATTTCCATTTCATAACCAACCTAGGTCTTACCTATTTCTCAGAATCCATCTTTTAGATCTCATCAATTATCCCTTTTACCAACCCAAATCCAAACACAGTAACCATCGATGATTGACTCAACCATCAATGATATATCCAATTTTCAATGGTTACTTTAACTATTGACGGTCACCTTGATCATCAACAGTCAGCCCAACCACCAATAGTCACTATCATAGTGAAAACCAACAAGATAATTTCATCTACCTACCTCTAACCAAACTAATTTTTTGAAGTAAACCCCAACTCCCTAACACTAGTATTAATTAGTTTATTACTAATTTAATCATTTCTAGGATATTTATTAATAAGAAATTTTGTGTTCAATTTTAGTACCCTTTTCATTATAAATGCAAGTACATCCTATTTTATTTATAAGCATAATTTTTAAAAATGTGTGGATTGATAGCCCCTAAGGAATCGCTTACTTTTGAGATCTAGCTATTGCTAGGCAGTCTACTCAACCATTTGTCTAATAAATAATTTTTTTTAGTGTTTTCTTATCTACATGTCATCATCCCAAGCCAAAGAGGATCTCTTCACAATCTTTTAATTTAACACACACATAATAAAATAGGTTTTTCAACCATACCCATACTTAGTTTCTTCTTTTCCTTTTCCAAAACAATAAGAAAAAATTCATTGAAACAACTAACATTAAATTAAAAAATAATGATGACACTTAAAAACTTATAAAATTAAAAAAAATTAAAATTAAAATTGCCTTAATCTAAATAAAAAATATTTAAAAAAGTACTAACTACAAACTCAATCTTATTATAACAAAACTAATCTAAAAAATATATAAATAAATAAATAAAATAAAATGACAAACATAAAAATATATTGGCTCAACATGAAATCTAAACAATAAAATATAAATGAACTTAATATCCCAAACATAAAATTAAAAATTTTAAATAATAATGTAAAAATTAAAAATACATTAAAATTTAATACCATGTAGTATAAAATTTAAACCTAAAATAAAATAACAAAACCATCAAGTAATTAAAAAAACCACAAATTAATTAAAAAAATGTTATTAAAAATATAAATTAATTATAAAATAAAATAAAAAATAAAAATGAAAAAATCAAATAAAATAACAAAACAAAGCCTAAAACTATATCTAAAACCACTACCAAAGAGTAAAACCATGATGCAAGTTGTGTAAAAATGGTTTCATTATTGAGTGCATGGATGATCAAGTTGTGGACCTTTAAAGGGTTTTCATGGAGTAGGAGATTTGAATGGAGGATAATTTGAGTGGCAAGTAATTGGGGTGAGATCAAGGTGCATAAGCCATTTGGACATGAACACTATTGGATGTGGTTGCCAAGGGTAAGTCAAGACAATATGTGTTTCTAAAGATCCTTGCCCTAGTTAAGATGATAGATTTATTGGAAAGGATATCTATTACTAGGTAATTTCTTCCCATTTTATAATATCTCATAGATGAAACATGAAGGAACTCATATGGAATGACAATCATATTTTAAATCCCAATCTCTTGAGTTTGAGAGTTTAGAGATTTGATTTTCCACTATAGGGTTCATCGCATGGAGATGGTCTTGGTGTTCAAATACCAAATTTAGAATTAATTCCCTCTCTAAAAATATAACTCTTGAAATAAATTATTAAACTCATTAAGGAAATTTTAGGAAGCTCACCTCTAATGCAACATAATGTCTTCATCAAATCTCTCTACATTTTTATCTTTCAATGTTGAATTCAATGGTTATCCCTACAAATGCAAATAGATCCTAATCCAATGATTTTCAATACAAATCCTTTAATATTTTAAAAATGGGTTGTGCTTAGGTAGATCCTATGGTTGCATCCAAAGACTAATTTTCTTTTTTATTCTTCTACAACTCTGCAAATATGAAACACACCCAACAACCAAGAAAATACAAAATATTTTTTGTTTTTTATATTTTGAGCATAAAAATAGTGGACACTATGGAATGAAAACTTTGGATAAAGTGGAAAACAATGAATAATATTGGATAATTCATGTGGATGGATAATGTTAATAATTATGCATGTCGTCTCCACTACAAATTTGTGACAACATGAAAGCATGGAGGATGGATAAAAATGGCATTTTTATGTGAGATGCACTACATATCCATTGTGCCATTTTGATGCAAAAATGAAAAAAATGGTAGGAAACAAAGAGGTCAAAATAAACTTGATATTATACTAATTTTATAAAATGACTGAGATTACTCTTAAAAAATTGATTACAAATACTTAATTTATTTATATGGAAAAGATTACAATATATATATATATATATATATATATATATATATATGTTTACATTCCATCCTATTAGTCAAACTTCATCTTGAATCTCATAAATCTCTTAACAATATCTCCTAAAGACTCTTATAAAATTATATCCTAAAAACTCTCACCTAATGTCTCTCCTAAATTATAGAGAGATGTTATGTGACTATCAAAACTCATGTACAATTATTCTTACATAATAATATTATTTATCACATAATATATATTCACACACAAGTGAGCACTAACATATATTTTCCTAAAAAGAATCACATTGGTCTAAGGCCCTCGTTGGAGTATATGGATATGTAGGTAGTGATAATTGAAATAAGATTATTTGAGTTTATCTCCACTTCACTTAATCCCACTAACCCCCATTTTTAAAGGTGACATGCCCAAGTTGGAGGATCCAATATTTTGAATAAAAAATTGATATCCATAACATGTGTGTATGATTCAAGTTGAAAATATTGAAAGTGATAGTGAAACATAATAGACATAGTTACTTTTTCTATAAAAGATCTTATATTTTGTACCATACATATGCATTAGGTTGAAGATATAAACATTGATTTAGTGTCTAGATCTCAATGATAGTGTCTAGGTTTAAAAAATTAGAATCTGATGAATCATTATAGAGCATCATCTTATCTTCTCTTATTCTTTCATCTTCAAGATCTACATTCATATTATTAAATAGGCTAAGTATTGTTTTTTCTTTATATTACACATAAAATTAGTGTTTGGCATTGTACTTTCCACATTTCACATACTTTCATAATTTAGCACTGTATGAGAATGTTATGAATCTAAATTATTTAGTTTTTTTATGTTTATAATATCTTAGCCATTTGTTTAATTAGTTTATTTTCCACTTAACCCTTACCAAAAACTAAAAGGGTTAAACAACATCATTGTAGTGAATAGTTCAAGGTTATAATTTTCAAAATATTTAAACTATGTGATTGAATGAGATTACACCACATGTTATCATCTTACAACATCATGTACCTTTGTTAAAAAAGATAAGTTATAAATGATTGCACCAATGTGAATAAGTGAGATTATTCCATGTGTCATCATATTGCAGTATCACAAATCAATAATTAAAATGTAAGATTATGAATTCTATAACATGCCACATGTCATCATATCATGATGTCACAAATGTTTATTAAAAAATTTAAATTATAAATGTCCATGAAAATGTGACTAAGAGAGATCACACCATATGTTTTCATCTCTAAAATATATACACTTACAACCAATATACATAATGAGTGACTAAGTTATAGACTACCATATGTCCTTAAGTAAAACCAACCACCATTTTTCCTTATATAGAATAGTTAGATATAACATATATACCATGTGTACTTCTTGGTACAACTAGATACCAATATTAAATAAACACACAAAGGATACTCCTAACCAAGTGATATACTACCAAATATCATGGTGATGGACATTATAAATCTAATAAAGGTGACTAAGCACTTAAATGATGCAATAATTTGACAACTATAAATCAAATCCCTATGAAATCATGAGTCAAAAAATAAATCTTAAAAATGGAAATACAATTGACATGAACCATAAAAAAATAATTAATTCTCATGAATGAGATTTTAAGTGATGGATTCAATGTTAATGCTAGGATATATGTTTTTCCCAAAATTAATTTTAGTATCATTTTCAAATAACTAAATTGTCAATCAAAATATAGATCCCCTTTATTTATTTAGCCTAATTAAGATATTTAACATAGAGCTTGATGACCTAATAAAATAGTAGACAAGATCAAGTTCTTGCTCTATATCTATTTGATTTTAACATTAAAGTCAAATTCAAGGATAAAAAATTTGACTTGCATGCTCTTTGCAATGCATTCCCACAATACTCAACCATAAATGAATAGTTTCAAGTAGAACAAGAGTAAAGTAACAAAGATAACTCATATCTCTATGAAAGGGAATATATAGATGACCTACTTTCCATCCAAATAGTTAGAATACATAAGGTGAAAACTAAGCATGAGGTATTTCCTTCTATTTATTTTTATCCATTATTTATTTAATATTTTCATGTGCAAAGAAGATATATTTCATATATGAAATAGATAATTTCCAATAACCTATATAGCTGGAGTTGCCTTCAATAAATATTATAAATTACCCAAACTAGATACTGTGTATAACCAATAAGTAGTTTACGAATGGTTTAAGAACCACAGGGCCAAGGAAACTTTGAAAGGCTAAGCATCAAACCACAATAAATTTGTGAAAAAGAGGAAATTTAACATCATGGGTAAGCACACAAATCTAGGGGATAAAAAGGGGCCTACCCATGGACATGTTTTTTCCTAAAAAGTGATAAATTTAAACTTTTGTAGATAATTTGAGATGGCCACACTCAAAATTATAGGATGGTGTAAGGACATGAATTGTAGAATTTTGATTCTATTTTCCAAAACACTATTTAAAAAAATAAATAGTTAAGTAGGTCAAACATCTAAAATGTGAATAGGAACTCCATTTTTTAAGGAAAATAGAGTAAATAGCCAACCATGTAGCTCCTCATTTTTTTAACATTATTTAATATTGTTTAAATTTTTTTGGTGAAGATTTAGATAATATCATATAGTTTGTAACCTACATATTTTTATAAATTTTCAATTAATATTTTTTTTTTATTATTAATTTTACAAGTAAATAGATCATAAAAATTGAAAACAAATTGGATAGCTAGCCGTGTGCCCCCTAACTACCTCCCAAAAACAAAAACTAGTTTTTTAATGCATGTATAATTAGGCATAGTTTCTAACCATATATATTTTTTAAATTTTGATCAAATAAAAAATATATACACAAACATTTGTATCATAATCATCACTTGAATGATCACAATAATAATGAGTGGGTAAGTACCAAATTCTTTAAGAATATAATCTTGAGGAACTAATATTTTAGCATGGAGATGCTTGTATAACATGGATATTCTTTTAATTCTAATGCAATCAATTTTCCTATGGTGAATACTCCATATTTCATACTCATATTGAAGAGTAGGGGTAGTAAATGAGTTGAAGAAATAAATATTTGTTTGGATATCTTTTTATGGTATAAAATATTATAAATTTTAATCCTTAAATTTATATGTTTTACCTAATTAATATGAGTAAATCAATTTACAAACAAATGATATTCTCATCATGTCTTATTTTCTATAAGTGTCACTCACTCTTTGGAGAAACATTGTACCAACATTCCTCACTAAAATATTTTGCTACAAATCAAATAGCCTTTTTACAATAAGTATAGTAATAATATACATTTATTATAGTACATCCATTAATTCTAACATGTTGGTAAGTCATTTTATGTATTTATCACAATGTGGTATCAAATTTGGCCATTATCTAAAGATGCATCTCTAAAGATGACATGAAAATTTTGATTTTAACTCACAATCACTCCATGATGCTATGATAATTTAATGTGTATGAAGTAGATAATGTGTACGTGTTCTATAACATGTAACATTATGTAACACATATGTGTTATTTCCAATTTAAATTCAAATCCAAGCCTTTTGGCTTAGAAATGGTTTTGAGTCCTGATCCAAAGGATCAAACCTATCAACACAACTAAATCCAAATTTTAAAAAAATAAATAAATAAATTAAATTCCATTACCAATTACACTATGAATTTAAATAAGAAAATTCATAAAATTATTACCACGGCAACAACCATGCTCTCCTCTTTCCAAATAAATGAGTTTTATAATTTTTTACTATTTTAAGGTTTCAATCTATGTTGATTTTTAGTCATAGAATTTTTAGGCCACTAAATGCCACAAACAAGCTTTTGACAAATGAACAACTCTTTCATTGATTTCTTTAGTTTCCTATATCAAGCGTTCAAATCCTCTTATGTAGCTAGCACAATGTGGGATCAAATTTGGCCAGTATATCTTAAATTTACATCACATATCAATCAAAATTTATGCTTATTTATATTTAAATGAACTTCATGTATATAATAATTTTTTAATCAAACATTTGGTTTACCATTGTAAATGTTTTATAAATAAATGTAAATAAGTCAAACTACATAAAAATTGAAAATAAACCTAATCAAACTTAAGAAGATAAAACTAGATTATATGCATTCTTAATTTTTTAGTTACAATAAATGATAAGGGAGGGGTTTAAAGGAATATCAAGTTTCACACCAATCTATAAATACTCATCAATATTAGACAATGTATAAAAAGTCTAAACAATAAGGTAAAACAAACCTAAAAAACCTAAGGGAAATAAATATTTTTCCAAGAACCATACAATAACTTTTGAAAGAGTAGGACCATTCATAAATACATGAGGCCAAATCTGAAAAATAATAAATGATGAAAAATGATCTCACAACTTTGTTTGCCTAGTTTAGGGGTCCAAAAATATCATTAGAATCTCTAAAAGATGTGAAAATATATGGGAAACTAATATCCTTAAAAACCCTAATAAGTAAAATAAACCTATAGATGGATTGTGTTTTCAAATACTAACTATTTACCAAGTTCTTTTGCACATCACAATATTAAAGGTAATGAACCAAGTATAGATAATATCAATGAGACAATCCAATGATGATATAGTGTACTCTATATGACTTTTCATGTTAGAATAAATGTTTGTTTCACTAATAAATGCTTCACATTTCATTAAAATCTTGAATAAATACTCTAAATGATTGAATTGATTGCTTTCACACATTCATTGTATATCTCCTCAATGTACAATATATTTATACATTTATAATAATTATAGAGTTCTTGAATTCCAATTAGGACTCTATTAGCATGTAAAAAACAATAAATCCAACAAATCAAGTTCACACAACACAATAATCCTATAAAAAGGGTCAAAAGGGCTCACCCCTAGAGTCATACATGATACACTTTTGGGGCCAAAACCACATAGTGTACATTTTTGGAAAAAATATTATAAATCTAATGAAACATGAGGGAAGGAGAGAGGAAATACAAAGGTAATTAGGGGTGAAATGAAATGAGACAACAATAACATAGATTAAAAAATTCTCTAATAAGAGTCTAATCTGAACCATTGATCAAAAAACATACTAGTACCCTAGAATAATACAATTTTTAATGACTAATAAATACATCCATAACAAAATTAAATGTCTACATTAACAACAAAGCTAGTTTTAAGGTTGCCCTTCTCAATTGGACTAAGTTTTTGTGAATATGAGTAGGATAGGTGTGGGTAAGTACAAAGTGATAAAGGAATAAAGAGGATGCAGATAGGAAGGAGGAGATTGAATTCAAAGCCTCATTTGGGAAGGTGAAGTAAAAATGGATAATCAATGACTAATAGTAATTGGGTTATGGTGATGAATATATCCATTTGATGAATGACCAAAAGAAATAAAAAGGTTATAGATGGGAAGGGATGGGACTAAATTCAAAAGACTACTTGGGAAGGTGAAGGTCACATGAACAAATAATGGCTAATAGCACTTAAGATATGGTGAGGAATAGGATCACATGTGATAAATGATCAAGAAGAATAAAGAGGACATAGATGGGAGGTGGGAGGCTATTTATTCAAAACCATGTTTTGGAAGGTGAAGGGCACATAAATGACAAACAAATAATAGTGCAAGGGTATGGTGAGGAATAGGCCTATGCATATCATGTACTTTATTATAACCCAAGTGTACTTGGAAAGGTCTATGACAATGTAGGGAAGAGGTAACCATGGTAGGTGGTACTTGTTGGAGGTCTAGATTGCACCCTAGTTGGGTAAGGGATTATTTAAGTCCTATACCCAAATATATATCAACATGGGACTAACATCAAGCTATTGGTATCCTATAATGGAGTCAAATCTCTAGGATTTTTAATGAGGCTACCTCCTTAGATGCATCATTTTATCTTATTTCCACTACTAAAACATACTAATGACTAGGGAAAATGGAGAGAGAGATAACTTTAAAGGTTAACCTAAGATAATAATTGTGATGCACCTAAAATATGGTTAATCCACTCCATTTGAGCTCCTATTAGACACTAATGAGATAAGAAAAAGAATAGATCTAGGAATTCAATTATTTGTCATGCATCAATATTTCATGTAGAGGTTTACCAAATAATCAAAAGCTAACGGAAGTGATGGAGAGGAATAATGCAAGACACTAACTAGTCACTATATCCACATGTAAGCCTTAATCAAAAGATATTTGAGCACTAAACATGACCAGCATAACAAAATCAACTAGTAACTAGGTGAGATCAAGAGTTGACAAGGAAGGGATTTCTACCACATATGCAAATCAAACTAGCATGCACACACTATACCAAAACAATGAAAACTAAAAATAGTCTAGTATTCATCTTAAGAGGTTACAAGCTCAATCTTGGTAGAGTCTATTCATGCCTAAGAGAGGGAATGGAGGGATTATTTTTCAAGATTTAAAGCCTCTATATATAGCAAAAAAGGATAAATAAAAATATGGGAACATGCGTAGGATAGTGGAGAAAGAGTCATCATGATCAAAAAGTGAGGAGGTAGTTCATTGATTCTTTTCCTTTACACATGCCTTTCTCTATTTAGGATTAATCCTTATCAACAATATAACCTCCTTTTGTTTCAATAGTCCTTGAGCTCCTTTTAATCTCTAAGAGATCCCACTAAAAGATAATGGTTTTTTATGCATGGTGACAAATTCTATTTGAATGGAAATAATGCCCTTAACTATTCCTCCAACTACCAATTCACCACCTTGGGACCCCAAGCCCACTTGACTTACTCATGAGGATCAAATCTTTGAATCTTGAAACTGATAGTACCATGCCATGAATGACAGTTAGTACCTATTTTGTTGAACATGGAGCCATGTTGATAGATGAGACACTTTGCATTAATCACATACCTTCTTTATTTCCATATCTAGATCATAGGTCCATTATATAGATAGAAAACCAATCCAATATTATTAGTTTTTCTATAGTATTTACATTTATGGGGACCTATAGACTACATAGCTTTGTTATGCACTCTCGTTAGGTCTAAAAATACCCATTCTATCATAGGAACCAAGAACTCTTTATATACACATGTCCACTTTTAAAAGATGGAAAACACAATCATAGAATGAAACCTATAGACTATAAAATGTCAAACTAGAAGTCCATATTTATATTTAATATAATCCCTTTGTATTCTTTATGCCTAACTACATGGCCATGCTTGCTTCATAGTATTTGAATGATCTTTAATGATGATGGCATGATATCTATGGGACCTATTTTCTTTGGTCAAAAATGGTTCTTTGACTTATAATAAAAGCCTTTTGTATTTTCCCTTTATTCATTGGTTGTCAACTATATAATTCAGCTTATTTACCTTTTGACCCATTTCACACCATTGATCTTGCTCAGTATGAATAACTATGAGCCATTAATTTGCCTTTGACTTGTCAACTTTTTCCTCACTCCATTCAATCTTGATGTATGATAAAAAGCCAACTATTATATCTTAGAGGACCTACTATTTTAACTCAAAAAACTATTTTACATGGCTTAAATTTGATTTCTATGCTCCCATCATTTGACATCCATGCGAACATTTTTGATGTCTGCATGACCATCAGTTTCTTAAACCTTGATGGATAATTGCTAAGATTAATTTTGATGTCCATTTGAATGTAAATGAAGTCTATGTGACTATTAATGACTTTCACATGAATTTCATACTCTGAACTACAAATGGTTATTTGTTAGGTTTTGATTTTGACATTTGCATGAAAATTTCTTCTTGTAGGTTTAACTTTAGAAGGTTATAACTCAAGCTAAAAAACTCATGCGGTCATGAAAATTATAGAGCATGCTCTTGGAAAGAAACAATCCATGGATCTACAATAATTTGGCTCATGAGGTTTCCTAAGGTTCATTTATAAAATTCACAAGTGATCTAGTTCATTGGTTCTTGTATGACATCATGGTGATGGTGTAGTCCTTAAACATGCACAATTCATCTTTTCATCAATCCTTCAAGGTTCTGATGTATTCTTAATATTTTTTCAAACTAGTTTATGATCATAAATGTCTCATATCATTATGATAACATGTTGGTATTTAAACTTTTCAACCTTAGACCCCTTTATCAATCCCTTTGATCTACTACTTCATTAATAAATTTTCTCATCCTATCTATCTAGGCAAAAGACTGGTATGTGGGCCAAAATGGCCAATGATACTCTTACATACTTTATAAGCATGTACTAGACAATTAATCATAATATAAGTAAAAATATAAGATTTTATATAATTCATGCTTAGAAATGTTTTAGAATGAAACATTATCATTATAAATGTTTTGTATACATGTAAGGGATAATAAGCATGAATGAATGGTAAACTACATTAGTATTATTGTGGGATTAATTGATCCAACTGTTTAATTTCACAAGTGGTCATGAGGATGATATTCAGTCCAAATGTTCTCTATTATTTTTTAGAATAAAGTGTTATATTTGTTATGATATAAGAGATTGATTTAGAGATAACATCTTGGATTTCATTCGACCCTATTATTTGATTTTTACAACTGTAGACACCAAAATTGTGTCGACTCCCCTTGGTCCCTTGCACACTTTATTAATTTAAAATAAATTACTTATTTTAAATTAATGACATCACCCTAGACACCTCACCTTAGATACCTCACCCTTAGACCATTTATCACCCTATGACTAAGTCCTCCAAATCATAATTATCTAAGACCTATTCCAACTCTCTCACTAACCCTCGTGCCTAATAAGTCTGTCTTTGGACCGTTCACCAAAGACAACTGAACTTGGCAGACGGAGGAATAGGCAAAAGGCTAAAAATAGCCTTTTTACCCATTCTCTAGCTGTCGACGTTGGTCAACAGTCGGCCGATGCCGACGGGATCGCCGATGTCAGTTACTTAAAACTAAATTCTAACCTTGGCTGGGACCCAAATGCGAACTCTCTGGCTCCCTGACTCTTTGCATATCAAAGGTAGGCTTTGGGACGAGGCAGGAGAATTTGATCATCACTCTCTAGGCTACAGAAACTCTACAGAATTCACTCTAGACATTGGATTGGAAGGTTGTACAAAGTCTTCTACATCAGCTGCATTAGGAACAAACATCTGACACTCTTGGTTCTTCATCCCAATAGAGCTAAGTATTCTTCTATCTTATTTTAGTAATTTAGAGTACACTAGCAATCATTTTCTAGTTATTATTTCTAAATACTATCAACCAGACCTGACCTCTTTCGTAAAAAGGCTGAAAAGCCTTCCTTCTATTCTTATTCTCTTTTCATACCTATCCCTAACCTTTGCCCCCTCTCAAACCCTATTCACTGTCTTTTAACCCTGTACAGACCCTTAAACCTCCCAAACACCTCTATCGACCACAGACATTACCTAAAACCCATCGAAGGCCCATTGCCCCTACCGACATCGGCATTAAGGCCCATTGCCCCTACTAACATCGGTAATATAACCGACATCGGCATATTGACCAACCAATGCCAGCAAGACTACCGACATCATCGATTGTGACAGACTAATAGCATAGAGCAGGTATGCGTTGTCTACTTTCTCTTTCTTAGTCTTTCATTATTTCTCTTTATACGACACTCTTTTTCATAAATAGTGGACTGTCATCCCTCAAGGAAATTTTTATGCTTTTGGGACTGAGCATATTGCTTGGTAGTCCACCATATATCTATCTCTAACATTTTTCTATTTAAGTCTTATTCTTATCTACAGGTGTCTTCTTCCACAACCAAACAGGAGCTCCTACAATGCCTGGATAACAATGCACAACTTAATCTAGGTAACATACAAACCCCTGACCATTAACTTTAGTTTCTTCTTCTTTTGAATGTAATTAGCAAAAGTGTAGAGAAACATTCTGGCACACCTGGTGGGACCTTGGAGTTTTCCTTGGGTTCATTCTTTTAAAAAGCAAACTTTCATATAGGTGCATTATGAAATTTTCTCTTCTTGCATCCTTCTTCTATCTCTTTATCTCAGAAAGAAATAATAAGCACAAGTTAAAAAGAACTTATTTCTTTTTCTTCTTGTCACTTTCTCCTTGCATCTTAGAGTATTGAAAATTCATGCTCTTAACCTTTTCCTCACTTGTTTGCATCTGAACAAAACATTTCAATTTGGGTTAAAAACACTATTGCATTTCATTCCTTCTTGAATGCATATTTAGCCCTCACACTTAGTAATTAAAAATGTATTATGAATAAAGTGTAGTGCACATATGTTACACAACCTGATCACAAGCACATCAAATTAAACATTTTAACATACTTGAGACAAGTCCCGTCTAGGATTTCATCACCTAGCAGATACCTTACCCTTCCTAGCGATCCTACTTGGACTTCACTACCAAGGGGAGGACCCACTCTGTTCTGTAGCAGAGTATAAACTATAGGTGAAGTATATATTGGCTAAGCAGCCCAACTCAGCTCTGGGTTCATGAAGTGAAGGGAGTAAGCCCCTAGCACCAGGCCACATACAAAACCTAACACAGATTTTGAGCACCAAAACATAACCCAAAACCAACCATAGACTTCCTCTTTAGAATCCATTCTAAAAGCCCAATTCCCAAACATACTCTTCTAAGGCATAAGCCACCACAACTCTAAACTTTATTCTTAGGAATTTAACATTTAGAGGTTGCTTACCATCATCTATTTTTCTGACTGTATCTAATTTTTTGAGCTAGTGAGGTCACATTCTGAGATCCAAAAATAACTCAAAATTTATCTTTTTTTCAAAAATATCAATTTTTTGTGTTTTTAGAAATACACAACACCGACATCAGTTTTTCCACCGACGTCAGCAACTCATCTCACCGACATCGGTTATATCACCGACCTTGACAACTCTTCATAACTGACATCAGTTATTTAACCAACGTCGGTCACTGTCAAAAATATTTCTTTCAAAATAGCAAGTTCAAAACCTAACTTTTTGGCTGTCAAACACACATTCTAGAATTTTGAGATTGGAATATACAGTTTGTAGAACCTAAACAAATTTTGCCTTGAATGGTTTTGACATGTAGTTAAGCTAAAACTCTTGTTGACCATGTAAGGCAACAACCACTTCCACCTTCACCTTTCATAACAAGTCCTCTAATGGAGTATCCTTCAGACACTGAGCATACTCCAACCTCGAACCAACCACCTATTATTCCCACAAGGGATCAAGACTTTGAGAGATTCCTTGACCTCAACGTCAAGGCTCTCCAGCACTACCTCATGAGAAGCCAAATGAGAGATCCTTTAGGTAACCCTGTTCTTCGGATGCCAACTTCCTTAGTTGAAACGGAAAATATATCAATAGCCTCTATTACTCAACCCATGGTTACTCAGGCCATTGCCTCAACTAATGACCCAACCATCACCAACATTTAAGAGTTGGCCTCCCCTTCCATTTCTGGACCTACCTCCATTGGGGTTTCCATACCCCCTCAACCACAAATAATTCAAACAAGTTCAACACCTTTTCAAAACTTGCTAGTTTTTATCCCACCCACTCTTGCACCCATAAATACAAGAGTAAATACCTATCCTCTAACTAGTGTTACCACCATCCAACCTAATTTGGTGGCACCTAGTTAATATGTGCCCCCCAACTCCATGGCACAAGTCCCCTTGACCTCAATATTGGTCCCTATGATGAATTACCAATATGTTGCACCTATACAAATGCAACATAGCATGTCATATACCCCTCCCAACGTCTTCCAGGTACCTTACAATCTAGGGGGTGCCCCTCCTACCAATCCATCAGCCGATCTAATCAAGATGCTGATGGATAAGATGTCCAACCTTGAGACATCTATTTCAGGTTCAGAGAACGTTCTTTCATATGAACAAATCTATAATGAACCTATCCATGCTTTGGTCCCTATTCTACCATATACTAGCCAGTGGGAACTCCCAAAATTTACTCATTTTCAGAGTAAAGAGGACCCACAACATTTATGAGCGTTTAGACACGCTTGCTACCTTATATCACATGATGATGCATTATTACTGTGCACATTCCCCATGTCACTTTCTGGCACCGCCCTTGATTGGTATAGTTCTATTACCAGTCATTCTCTTTTTACCTTCACTCAACTAGCTCAACTATTTCTTGACCACTTTTCAATCAACATCACTAAAAAGGTCTCCATCATAGACCTATATTCTATTAGACAATTCGATGATGAATCAATAGCTAATTTCATTGCTTGATGGAGAATTTTAATCAACCAACTCTCCTTTTCTTTACCTCATCCTGAGCTCATTGAGCTCTTTTCACAAGCATGTGCCAAACACATCTCATCTACTTTTCAGGTCCAAACATTATGTACATTTGACGAAGCTTTCACCATGGCTAAGAAGCTTAAACTCCATGTTTTCGAAGAAAACAAAGTCAAACTACGTAGTAAAAATACTAATGCAAAATCAAATGACCCTTCATCTAAATCTTCTTCTTCCAATTCCAAATCCAAGGGATCAAAAAATGTTGTGGTACTTAGATCATCTTTTTCTACCACAACTAACCAATCCGAACCCTCTACATAACAAAGCATTACATGACAATTTCAATAATGATACGTATAGTGTCAATACACTCCAATAGGAGAATCATATGCTTCCATGTTGGATAAACTAGTAAAGTAGGGAGTCCTTAACCTCCCTCAAATTTGACCACTACCTCAATTTGATCCCTCGTGAGCCATCCTAGCATGGTATAGGGAGAATGAATTCTGTAATTATCATCATGTCAAAGGTCATGACATAGACAATTGCAAAACCCTCAAGAATGTTATTCAGGACATGTTAGATAAAGGGGATCTTGTCTTGGATAACCCAAATGCGCTGGCTAACCAAAACATAGATATCTTTAAGCAACCATTCCCTAACCATCCCTCAAGTTAGAAAAACATTCAAACCATAGCTGATGACCTTCAAGAGCGCAATATACACATGGTTGACATGGTGTATATTCCTAACCAACCTCTCCCATAGTCTAAAGAGGTCAATCAACCTATTTGTCCACCACAGGTAGAAGAGCCTTCTTCTCCTATTTGTCCACCACAGGTAGAAGAGCCTTCTCCTATTTTTCCACCACAGGTAAAAGAGATTTCTTCCCCTATTTGTCCTCCATAGCTAGAGGATAGTCGTCCATCCAGCCCCCTTTTACATGTGGGAGAGTCTACTTTGACCTCTCCCATATTAGAGGATGCTTTGACGATACCAGTGCCACTAGTTCCACATCCTTCCTATTACCCATGGAAGATCATACTTTTCCTGTTCTTTAACCACAAGTAGAAGGTATGATCATCCCTTCCCTTTATCTTCTTGAGGAGTCACATTCTCCAATTCCTTCTCCACCAAGAGAAAAACTTGTCTCTTCACCTATTTCGACCGAAGATGATCCAGTAATGGCTCTCTCACACTTTTGGCCTGAGATCACTGCATCTAACACATTTCCAGTCTCATAACCACCCACATCTTCTAAAAAAACAAAGCCTCATCTAACATCTTCAAAACCATTCTCTCGATTGGTTGAGAACTTAGGATTTCTCCATTCGAGGAACTTAGAGCATGAGGCATTATGGGAGCGACTTAATGCTCCTTATCTTACACATCCTATTTCATCTCATACTACCGACCCATTTGTGACAAATTGTATCAAAGTCTCCAATGAAAATTAGGCTTCTACTTCTAACACCTCAGAAGCTCAACCATCCACATCTGAACCTAAACATCCACAGGCGTCCACCATGCTGAAATAGGTTAAATCTCTCAGTGTTCACCCCGTATCGAACCTCACTCACCCACAAGTGAAGGTAGATTTGAACCTTGCCCCCCATAGTAGTGGTTCTCACACCATATTAAAGAAGTCTACTAAACCACGCAGGAGAACTCCTCCCCCACCATCACCATTGCCTTCTATTTTGGGCCCACACCCTTTTACCTTAATAAGAGTGCTTCCTACTCCAACATCTAACAAAAAAAATTGCCTCCCTTGCTACCTTTACCCATCAAAAATATACTTCCTCAGAAAAACTCGGCACCTCCCACCAAAAAAGTGTCATCTACATGAGTAGCCACACCGCCAACTAAAAAGGTGGTACGGAAAACTCCCTCAACGACTCTTATAAAATAGAAGTTGTCAACATCTACAACAAAAACAAGCATAGACCCATTAGTGGGTTCCTATTCTTTGTTACTTCATCAATTGTTACAATCCTCTAGCATCACTCTCCTACCTATCAAACCATTTCAACCTCTTAGATCAAAACCATTATGGTTCAATGACACCCAAATTTACCTATATCATCGCACACCTAGACATGACACTGAAAATTGTTGTGCCCTTAAGGTTGTCATTCGCCAATACATGGAAAAAAACACCCTTCTTGTTGAAGATTCTTTTGACAAACCTTCGACACCTTCCCATACCTCTCAAACCTCCTCACCTTCATCAGAATCCCATCATCAGACTATGGTCCCTTTACCTCCTTCCTCCCCTTTATTTGAGATTAACACCATTAATGTGGCCACTAGGTCACAAACATTAAAAGATAAAGGAAAAGAGAAGGTTTCTATTCCTTGGACATACCCATTTGTCAAACCTTCTCAACCACTGAAACCTAAGATTTTAATCTTGGGCACCTCCTATCCAACATCTTCAGAGGTAATTCGTAACTCAATGATGAAACAACTTCACCAAACTCTAGTAAAGATGTCCTTATATGACCTCATTCAAAGATCTCCAAACCATCACCAAGCTTTAATTAAAGCTTTATAGGTGGTGGAGGTCCAACTCGAAGACCCTCAACCATTGGTTGCCTTAGTTCAATCATTACCCACCATCGCCTCCATTACCTTTAATGATTCTAAAATTCCTACCTCCAACTTGGAAGACCAGGATGCTACCCTTTTTATCACAGCTTACATTGATCAAACTCATGTTAAGTGCATTATGATTGATGGGGGTGCTATCATCAATATCATTTCCACCCATGATTATGACCAATTAGCTATCCCTAAGAATTGTATGTCAAAAATTGACACAATTCTTCAATCTTTCAATGATTCTACTGCCACTACCGTTGGCACCATTGTCTTGCATATTCATGTTGCTCCACGAACAATCCCAAAGCTCTTCTATATCATTGAGGGGGAGTTCCAATACAACATGCTATTGGGATGACCTTGGATACGTGCCATGGCCTTTGTCCCTTCCACACTACATCTTTGTGTCAAATTTGAACATGAGGGTCAAGTTCACATCATTCCTACTGACCCTTCCCCTTTCAAAACATGTAACACAACTTATCAACCCAATGATGTTCTCATCCCTTTGAAAACATTGACCCAAACACTGCCTTCACCTGCAGAAGCCTCAACAAGTTCACAAACATCGGTTACACCTATGCCTTCTCCTAAAGTGACTACAAAAGATCCTATGGAAGATACCTTCCAATGGCTTTCACTTGGGGAGTATCATTTTCTTACCCTGGACATGTTCCAAACTCCTCAGGAAAATGGATAACTTCATCAAAACCCAAATTATGACCATCACATTAGAATGGTCATTCCATATGGTCCTCCTACTCTTCAAACAAATCTCATATATGGAGGGCTAGATCAAGCTCCTACTGATGGGAATCCTCTTTCATCACCCCAATTATTCACTTATGATTTCTCCTTTCTTGGAAACCCTAGCTTTGCTCACACCTATCTTTATAGGTGTGTGTGGAAGGGTTTTGGCTTTGGGCACTATGAACAAGGTTCCCACCAGCCCGTTGAGCCTCCAAACGATGAGGCAATAAAAAATGCTAAGAAATGACATGGCCTGGGTTTTGAAGAACCTACAAAAACCTTTAAAAATCCTTGCCATGAAACTATCATAGAACAATCTCCTCCAACCTCACCTATTCACCCATCCTCACCTATGGAGTCAGTGGTCTCCATCCCTCCTAGTTTTTTTCCATAAACACCATTCTCTTAGAACCCCTGACCTATCAACTTGGTGGGGTATCAAGGTCCCTTCTTCTCATTTATCCAGACATGATAGATGATGAATCTTCTACCATCAACACTGTCCAATGCATGGATGATGATGCCATACTCACCTACATGGGTGTGGATGACTCCTTCATTCAACAATCCCTTCCTTCAGAAACACAGATTATGTTAAATGAATCAACTATTGACATTAATCTCCCATCTTCTAATGTTCCTCACATTTTAAAGATTGGTCAATCTTTAGATTCCTAGGAACAAATTGACTATACCAAATTCCTTGTAGATCATAGAAAAGCTTTTGCTTGGTCTTATAGTGATATGCCTGGTATTGACCCTAACATTGTAATTCATAACATCATCATAAACCTAGAGGCTAAGCCTGTCAGGCAAAAGCTTCACAAAATGCATCCTCACATTGCACTCCTTGTCAAAGAGGAGCTTCAATGTCTTCTCTCTGTTTCATTTATCCAGCCCATTGATTATCTGTAATGGGTGTCAAACATCATCCCTATCACAAAAGTGACTGGGGGAATCCAAATTTATACCGATTATCAGGATCTCAACCTAGCTTGCCCAAAAGATGACTTTCCTTTACCTAACATCAACCAACTTGTTGATCTTACGGCCAGTCATGAGATGCTATCAATCATGGATGGGTTTTCAGGATATAATCAAATCTTGATTACACTAGAAGATCAACATAAAACAACCTTTATCACACCATGGGGGATGTTTTGCTATAGGGTCATGCCTTTTGGTCTTAAAAATGTAGGTGCCACATATCAATGTGTCATGACCTATATTTTTCATGATCTCCTCCACAAAATCATGGAGGATTATGTGGATGACTTGCTTTGGAAATCCAAACTCCACCGTGACCATTTAACTATTCTCAAAATCATATTCACTCACCTCCTCCAGTACAACATTAGACTAAACCCCAAGAAATGTGTCTTTGGGTTTCTCTCAGGGAAGCTTTTAGGATTCATCATTTCTCTTCATGGCATTGAGATTGATCCTGCTAAGATTTGAGCTATACTCGAGATGCCGCCACCTACCAATCTAAAGCAACTTCGCAGCTTGCAAGGGAAGCTTCAATCTATTCATCGCTTCATCTCATAGCTTTCTGACCGATGTCAACCCTTTCATCACCTCCTCAAGAAGAACGTCTCCTTTAATTAGGATAAGGATTGGCAAGAGGATTTTGAGGCTCTTAAACGTTATCTTGTCTCTCCACCAGTCCTTATCCCACCTAAAGAAGACCAACCTTTCTATCTTTACATCTCAGTAACAAATCATTCTTTAGGTGCCATGATCACACATCGAGATGAATAACATTGCGAGCAGGTGGTTTATTATATAAGCCAAATGCTCATTGACTATGAAACTCGGTATTCTCATATCAAAAAAATTTGTTTGGCATTAGTCTTTGCCGCATCCAAACTACGTCATTATCTCCTTAATCATAAAACTTACATCATCACTCATACCGACCCTCTTAAGTACATGCATTCCAAGCCATACCAAAACCAATGTATGGCTCCTTGGCTCATGCTTCTTACTGAGTTTGATTTGGAATTCATCCAACTAAAATCTATAAAGGGGTAAACAATCACTGACCAACTAGCGGATGCCCCTCTACCTGACAACCAACCTTCTCATTATGAATTCCCCGATGAATCTATCACCACACTTTCCACTGATGACATCTTCTATCAAATGACAATGTTCTTTGACTGATCCAAATGTCAACTCGGTGGGGGTGCAGGGGTCATTCTCATCCCTCACGATGGTGAGCTCATGCCTTTATCTTTTAAACTTGACTTCGAATGCACCAATAACATGGTTGAATATGAAGCCTTAATTTTGGGGCTTCAAACTACCCTTTTCTTAGGCATCAAGATAATCAACATTTTTGGTGACTCACAACTAGTCGTTAATCAGATTAACGGTTCATACCTTTGCAAAAACAAAGTTTTGCAATGGTATAAACACCGTGTTGACACATTACTAGAGTCTTTCGACCATTATCTCTTGCAAATTGTTCCTCACTCTACGAATAAGTTTGTCGACACTATGGCCTCTCTCACCTCACGAATACCATCTTCATCTTCTTCTTCAAGAATTTATGTCACGGTACATCATTTGGCATTGCCTTCATATATTTCCACTGACATCAACTTTGTCAGCAATATTGACTCTAGTCCACATGATGTTTGGTATAAACAACTTGTTGACTACTTAACTTTTTCTATCATTCCTCCTGATTTCTCTAGCAATGCACGGTGGGCTTTTATCAAGAGTACTATTTGATATACCATGATAGGGGTCCTTCTCTAAAAAAGAGGTTTCGATGGCCTCCTTCTTCGATGTCTAACCTCCACTGAAACATCTCATACCATTAAATAAGTTCATGATGGGATTTGTGGAGGACATTTTAGTGGTAACTCAGTTGCAAAACGTATCCTTCACCTCTATTATTATTGGCCCACTCTTCACCAAGACTGTAGTGACTATGTTTAGCATTGTATCAAATGCCAGCAACATGTTAACTTACTTCATGTCCCTAACCACGCTTTACAAGTTGTTAAGGATTTCTATCCCTTTTCATAATGGGGCTTAGATCTAATCGGTGATATTAACCCTCATTCATCTCTCTAACATCAGTCTATTATCACCGCAAACAAATATTTCACTAAATGGGTGGAAGTTGTTCCCCTCATCTCCACTAAAGCTGACAAAATTGTTTACTTCATCAACAACATCATCTATCATTTCAGTGTACCTCACAAAATCATCACCGATAATGGCAAATCTTCAAAAATAAAACCATCCAAAAACTTTACGACTCTTTTGGCATCAAACTCAGCTTCTCTCACCTTATTACCCACAAGCCAATGGACAGGTAGAGGCTTCTAACAACATATTAACCAAAATCCTAATGAAGGTGGTTGACAACACTAGAAGGGATTGGCACATTCACATTCCCTTCACTTTGTGATCCTACCGCACTAGCATCCGAACCCCTATGGGTGCTACACCTTTCTCTTTAGTGTATGGAACTGAGGCCATCTTGCCTCTTGAAGTACAAATACCATCTCTATGCATCTCTTTGAATGACATACTTTCTAACAATGACTTTCATCAAGATCAATTAGCTCAACTTGAGTTACTTAATGAGCATCATCTTGTCGCTCTTAATCATCTTCATATCTACCAAAATCACATCAAACATGCCTATAACAAAAATCTGAAAGAGCGAGATTTCAAAATAGGGGATCTCATCCTTAAAGAAAACCAACACGTGACCAATATGGAAAGAAGTAAATGAGGCAAGTTTGCTCCTAATTGGCTCAGACCTTATATCATAATGCACAAATATGGATTAGGGACTTATCATCTGTCTTTTCTTGAAGGCTGGCTAGAACTTGAGCCCCTTAATGCCTTACATCTATGACCATTCTACTATTAATCAATTACTCATTCACTTGATATTTAACTTGAGCTCGTCTCTTGAGCAACCCCTATCATCCTCATTCCTATTCCTTTCAACCCTTTTTCCCCATAAACATTAGTTAATCTTTTTTGCATTCATGCTTTGTCCTACTAAAAGGGAAACCCATAAACCTCTATAGTCTAGTCCATGACTAAGAATTTAGTCAACAAAACATATAAAATTGGGATGCCTAACAAAAAGTCATAAACTATAAATGTAGACTGCTCCCTTGAAGGGCAACTGCATTATTGCTGTAATTAATAGACTGCTCCCTTGAAGGACAGTTATTCAAAGACATTCAACCATACAAAGCATAATATATACCACCCCCTTGAAGGATGGCTATGCCCAAATTTTTTTACAAATAACACTCTCTCAGAAGCTTCCTGCATCGATCAGCTTCACATATGACCACAAAACAAAACATCCCCACGTAGACTTCACGTATTGATTAGTCTACCAAAAAAAAGAAAAAATAAATTGACTGATAAACTATTAAGTCATGGACTTGCCTATATTCATTCTCAGGGTCACCTATAAAAGGGGCAAAGTTATCCTTGCTAAAAAGGGTTACGTTATCCTCACATCTCACATGATCAAACCTATTACCCCAACATACCCAAGGGATTTTGAGCTCACTTAACATCAAATGATTTGAATACTTCTTTAACACAAACAATGGTCAATGATGTAATGCATGAACGGGGCCTTTATTTGTAACAACCCTATCTATGCTATCATTATGGTCCTTGTCAATGAAAGAGCAATATGCCTTTCACTTCTTACATACCTTTGTCACATACAACCAAATCATTTTCCAAACCAAACCAAACCAAAGCATTTTCTAACCATTAACATAACCTCATGATTTATTTAATGCAAATATCAATTTGTGTTATTTATCATAGCCCATTCACCTTAATTTCTATGGAAAACAATACACATGGAAACTAACAACCAAACACAATTTATGTCAAGCATATATCATCACCAATACAAAAAGTGCTGAAGCATAAATAAACTCATTTCATTTTTAGCATACATCCATCACCAATATGGAAAATTGCTAGGGATGAAAAACCACATAACTTATGTTACAGAATACACCATCACATAATATGGAAAAGTCTGTAACATCATCATACACTCATCATTTCACGCATGTACCATCAGATATATGGGAAGTGTTAAACCATTAACATGACCAAACCAATTATCGGCCTCTTTGACTCTATCTTCCCTTTTGGGGAGAAATACATTGGCCTGAGGCCCTTGAAATAGGGGCTATGTAGGCATCACTCATTTGACTTAGAGTCTTCTGGGGTTAGCTCGGCCATTTGCCCATTCGTCTCCCTATTGATGTTGGCCATTCGTTTGTTCGTCTACCTAATAGACAAATCATTTCACCTTTAATCATGACTTAACCTAGTCAAACCTAATCCATAATCGACTCTCTTCTTCCCTTTTGGGAGAACTACATTAGCCTAAGGCCCTTCAAATAGGGGCTATGTATGCAGCGCTCAGTTGACATGGGGTCTTCTGAGGTTAGCTCGGCCATTCCTTCGTTCGTCCATCTAATAGACCAACTATCTATACCAACCCAAAATCTTTACCAAACAATCAGCCCTGACATTGAATGAGTTACCTAAACTTCTCATGGGGCACATTGGAGATCACATACATCTCCTTGACCACAACACACACCACTTGAGATGACTTATATCTCAGCCTGACTCGACCAATGACCTTGAAGATCGCGACTATCTCCTCAGGCCATGACCACTTTCGAGACAACTTTTCCTTGGTTGTTTTGATTGCATATATGCTACCTCACGAATAATTAGCAAATTGTACACAAACCAAACTATGACCCTCACACCTATTGATGAATTGTGCTCAAGTTGATCCCCAATATTTGTGACATTTTTCATGTTTTCCAGGAGCACTTCCTGAGCCCGGGATACTTGGAACATGATGACCAATTAGAGCTACAGCTTGGATTGAATAACCCAATCAGCTACAACTAAAATTTGGGGCTTGGTTACTTCAATTTTAACACTCCTCAACCTTGCCTGTGACAATTTGACCTACCTATCATGTGAAGTGGTATATGCACAATCTCAACTATTGCAGCATTCACACTCCAACTTCACCATACCCATCCACTACCTATCAAATTGGCACCCGATATCAAGTTACCTTCCCTCAACTCTCACTTTGAGGGGGAATACCTCATCCCATACTTGGGGCAACCTACACCTTATCCCATACCTGAGGCAACTTACTCCTATTTTTGTCTTGTAGTTCGTCAGAACAACCAACAAGACAAAAAGGGACAAATATAGACACCAAAATTGTGTCAACTCCCCTTGGTCCCTTGCACACTTTATTAATTTAAAATAAATTACTTATTTTAAATTAATGACATCACCCTAGACACCTCACCTTGGATACCTCGCCCTTAGACCATTTATCACCCTATGACTAAGTCCTCCAAATCATAATTACCTAAGACCTATTCCAACTCTCTCACTAACCCTCGCACCTAATAAGTTCATCTTTAGACCATTCACCAATGACAACTAAACTTGGCAGATGGAAGAATGGGCAAAAGGCTAAAAATAGCCTTTTTACCCATTCTCTAGCCACTGATGTTGGTCAACATTTGGCCGATGCTAGCGGGATTGCCAACATCAGTTACTTAAAACTAAATTCTAACCTCAGCTGGGACCTGAATGCGAACTCTCTGGCTCCCTGACTCTTTGCATATCAAAGGTAGGCTTTGGGACGAGGTAGGAGAATTTGATCATCACTCTCTAGGCTATAGAAACTCTACAGAATTCACTCCAGACATTGGATTGGAAGGTTGTATGAAGTCTTCTACATCAACCGCATCAGGAACAAACATCTGACACTCTTGGTTCTTCATCCAAACAGAGCTAAGTATTCTTCTATCTTATTTTAGTAATTTAGAGTACATTAGCAATCATTTCTAGTTATTATTTCTAAATACTATCAACTAGACCTGACCTCTTCCATAAAAAGGCTGAAAAGCCTTCCTTCTATGCTTATTCTCTTTTCATACCTATCCCTGACCTTTGCCCCCTCTCAGACCCTATTCACTATCTTGCAAGCTTGCACAGACCCTTAAACCTCCCAGACTCCTTTGTCGACCATAGACATTACCTAAAACCCATCCAAGGCCCATTGTCCCTACTGACATTGGCATCAAGGCCCATTACCCTTATCGACATCGGTAATATAACTGACATCAGCATATTGACCAATCGATGTCAACAGGACTATTGACATCAACGACTATGACAGACTAATAGCATAGAGCAAGTACGTGTTGTATACTTTCTCTTTCTTAGTCTTTCATTATTTCTCTTTATATGACACTCTTTTTCATAAACAGTGGACTGTCATCCCTCAAGGAAGTTTTTACACTTCTAGGACTGAGCATATTGCTTGGCAGTCCACCATATATCTATCTCTAACACTTTTCTGTTTAAGTCTTATTCTTATCTACAAGTGTCTTCCTCCACAGCCAAAGAGGAGCTCCTACAATGTCTAGATAATGGTGTGCAACTTAATCTGAGTAACGTACAAACCCCTAATCATTAACTTTAGTTTCTTCTTCTTCTAAATGTAATTAGCAAAAGCGTAGAGAAACAACAACCCTAAACCTGAAAGCCTAATTTTATCATAAATACAAACATAAAGGTAATTAGGGCCAATCTAAATATGTTTAAAATAAATTTAAGTCTAATATGTGATTTAGTGAAAAAATAGACCATATTTATCAACATGTGGATCTAATTAGTTGATTATTGGAATTAGTGATGCAAGTTGGATGAAATTAAACCCCATGAATTTGATTTAGTGTATATAAAATGTAAGTTAGGGGGTAAATCAATCCCAATATCATAACAAAATAAATCAAATAGTCTACTAATTCAATCATGAGGGAAATTGGGGCCAATTTGAGCCCCTCCAACCTAAATACAAGAATATGACATGATTTAGGGCTATATTAGCTTAAATTCTATCATGAATTGATCTAATTAGTTAATTTTTGCAATTAGAGACATGATTAGTGAAAAATTGAGCTATGTGAGCCTAATTTATGGTTTAATTGACCATTATAGGATGCAACATATGGATAAATCTACCCTAATTTTATTTTAAATACAAACAAGAATTTAATTATGGATAATACGAACCCATTGAACCTAATTGTGAGTCTAAAATGTGATTTTAGGGGCTAAAGACCTCTTTTTATTGACATATTTACCTTGTTAGTCCTTCGTTATAATGATTGATGCAATTTTGATGAAATTAAACCCTGTGAACCTAATTTTGACTGTATGGTAGTAATTTGGGGGTTAATTAACCCCAATATCATAAAAAAATAAAGCATAAATTCCACCAATATAATTAATAAATAAATTTAGTATAATTCAAGTTGCTTCAATCTAAATAGACAAGTCAGAAGGTGATTTGGGGCTAATTCAGTTATAAATTGATCTAAATAGTCTTTTGGTGTAATTAGAAACATGATTTTGCCATAAATTAGTCATGAGTTAATATAAATAGTTATTTGGTGAAATTATACATGTGATTTTGTCCAAAATAACCCTTATGAACTTAAATTATGTCTCAATCGATTATATAGGATATAAGATATGAGTAAATTAACCCTACAATAATAATATAACATAGGTTTTCATTAGGTAGTATAATCCATACCATAAAAAAATGATGTATGATCTTATATGCATACTATCAATAACATGTATGTGTTATACTATCATGTATACACATTAATGATAGTATGCACACAGTAAAAATAAAGCATACATATTCTAATATAATGGATACATGTTATTGTCTCTAGATAGAAAATCATTGCCCAACTTTTTTTTTTGGTATTTCAAGAATTCTAACCCCATAAACATTATTTGCATCATTTTGTATTTTACACAATTAATATAAGAGGAATCAAATTATCATTTGGGTCCCCCACCATCAAAAGGAATTTCAAAATTTTCTTTATATAGTCATGGGTGATGGAGTTCCTTAAAATAAGAGGAAGAAGCCAAATCACAAAACACCAGAGTAATTAGAAGAGTTGAGAGAAAAACAAAAGGTGTGAATGTAATCATTTTACTTGAGACAAGGTACAAATTCTATCCCTAATGAGCCAAATGTCATAGATAATAATGGAATTGACAATAATGAATTGAATAACAATGATGAATATTTACATAGAAGTCCAAATTATGTTTTAATTTTGTATTTAAAGTATAAAGCTTTTTATTTTGTTGACGATGAATCTATACATAATAATTTAACCCTTATCAGTGAAGATAATTTCATGAAAACAAATAATGATGAGAGTAAAAATTAATAAAATGTCATCCCACAACTAAACAATGAAACTAACAATGAATAAACTAGTAGTGAACATAATGAATTTAAAACACCCTCTCAACAAATTCCACTATTAACAACACCTCTAAGGATTGTGCATAGAAAAGGGAAGTAATTAATTAAAGTTGATGAAAATATTTTGAAACCGATGCATAAAAAAATGCTTGACCAACATTCAAGAATATTAGCTAAAAAAATTGGGATAAGTTCTTTGATAAATTACATTTTGATACTCAAAAATGTCAATTATTTGTTTCATTGATGAAATTGATTAAGATGAGAGCTATAATGTATAGCCTAGGACTAATAACATCTACCATGGATGTCTAAAACAACAAAATTGTTAAAACTTTACATGATTCATATCATATTATAGGCCTAAAATCATGCAACAAATATTGTAATGTTGCTCTACATATAATTACAACTTGTGCAGTTAGTGGTCAAACATGGAAAAAATGATTGATTTCAAAAACTAGACAATCACTAGATATAAATAGAAAAACATTAATAAAAGTAATTTGAATATTCTAAAGACTTAATGATACCAATACCATTGAGGTATGGGAATTATATGGTATACTTCCAAGAAAAGACAAGGCTACAACTGATGTTCTCAAATATTTACTTGCACAATTTTGGAAAGACAATATAAGAGTTTCACCTAATACAAGAGATATAGTGAAAACAAGAGTTGGTTCTCATAGCCATGAACTCCATCCAAAACATTTCTTATAGATGACCTAAACATAATCTTACTCTAATTTTTTGTTAAAAGATCCATAAATTTCTATTAGCTAAATATATTTTGTGATGGCCAAACCATTTTATTTAAAAATAAATCACACATGCATCACTTGATTATGTAGGCAACATGTTGAATTTTCAATGCACTATTATTTTTTTCACCAAATACATTTTTTTTACATACTAACAACATTTTATAGGACTTTGATAGAGAATTTATACCAAAATAAACTAGGGAATTTATTCTAATAATTTTTTGTGAAAGACCAGATGTACAATTCTTTTATAACAAATCATGTTTGGATGGAAATTGTAGTATTTATGATGGATTAAAAAATTAAAAAAATATATCCATGAGGAGAGTACAAGTGAAATTGGATAGGAATTATTTAGTTTTATAAAATACAAGTTTATGACTTATCAATTAAAATATGGCAAAGAATATAAAATATGTGAGCTTATTACAAAATAGATTCCTATTTCAGAATTTATGGTGAAATTTAGAGATTAAATTATTTATGAATATGTAAGGCACACACATAGGACTAGATGGTTGGATGAACATTTAAAGCTAAGAAAAGACATATTTCCACTTTCTTATATTATTTTAATAGTCAACTTTGCTAATAATTACACATTCAAACCAAAAATGGAAGTCCAATCATAGTATTAAAACTCAATATAGGTTTCCATATTCATGTATATAGTATTCATGCATGCACTTGATAGTACAAAGCAAGATCAAAAAATATTAAAGGAATACCATTTATATGTCATTGATGACTGATAATAATGTGTAGAATATATGCAAGCTTTTTTGAGATGTTCTATGGACAATTGACTTAGAGGAACATTAATTTAAATCAATATTACATTTGGTTAGAAAATTACATTCAAGAATGCCCAGATGCTTTATTGGTTGAGTAGGATGCATGTTACCACTGGAATAGCACATATTTAGACTTTTATTAAGGATGAAAATGGAAAATGAGAGCACAATGGTGTTTTAGAATGTGTAAAAAGAGTCATTTCAAAACAAGAGTTAAAGTTTTAAGATGGTTCTATTTTGACTAATGTAACAACCATTGTTGAATGGTGTGATGAGAAAAGGGGTCATGGTGCTCAATAAAAATTATATTATTCATATATATTTATGATTGATGGAGGAATAACACTTGGTAGAGTATGAGGATTATATGACTGCAACAAGACCAAGTGATCTCTACTCTTTTCATAGTTCAAATTCAAGTTCTTGGACTATTCATATGAGACACTTGGCATGTTTTTGTTTTGCATTCTTGGAATTTATTTAGAATGAGTGAGTCCAAATAGTTAATGGATGAGTAGATATGTAAACCTCTAACTCCAATTGACACATATCAAGTTCCACCAACATTATAACTTAAAGATATGACATCATCAGATGACTTTGACCATGTATTTGATATAGTGCAATATGTATCAGTTTAATCATTATGTACTATTTATTATCAATATATATATATATATATATATATATATATGTGTGTGTGTGTGTGTGTGTGTGTGTATATATATATATATATATATATATATATATATATATATATATATATATATATATATATATATATATTGATAACATCATTAAAAATTTGTTTTTTTATGATATAGGGAATGTTTTTTAGTTATTCATAATGATGATAATGAAGTGGGAACATATTATTACTTATTTTAATGTGTATAAGAAAATAAAAAAATGCCTTGCCCAGTCATAAATGGAGAAAACATTGACTATCTCATTGGGTATGTTGTTATCATTAGAACTTGGCTTCGATGATATCCTATAAAAAATTAATATGTATGGTATTTTGAATAATTTGAAACACATATAAATATAATAACCTATTAAAATTGGGTTCTTTCAAGAAATATTCAATTTCTCAGATATCATGGGAGGCCATTAAATAGGAATCTATGAAAAGTTCCTGAGCTAGACCATGAAGTTATTATTAATACTATCAATATTATATCATATAATAGTGGTTTTTTGGATTTAAATTCCAATGTATGTTGAATTTTAAAATGTATATGTATTTAATTTTACCAAATTTTATTGATTTTCTAGATAGTACAATTTCATTTTTAATTACTTACAAATTTTTTTAGGTTAGTGGTGCCAAATAAGTTTCCACCTTCATGTAGTTGGCAATGTTAGTAAATAATTTCATATTATTTAATATAATATAATATAATATTAATATAAGTAATAATTTATTATAGATATGTATTTAAAACACACATGAGGGTTCTTTTGATTTGTGCCAATGACTTACAATTTCTATTTTATGCACCTCTAAAGTTAGGCTTAAAATGCATTTTTATTATAATGGGAAGGGTGTTATTGAGGCCAAAATGGGTGGTGTATCTCTTTATTAGGGATTATTAGAGTCTAATAACTATTATTTTAAATTATCCACCACCCTAAACATGTTATAAGTACTAGTTTTGATCCATGAAGCACTAGATGTGGATTTCTCTAATTTCTACTTCAATTTTGACAACATTTATTGTCAATGATTCCATGATCTTGAGTAATAGTGAAAACATGAATTTGGGTGGAATTTTAGGTTTATATCATGGGATAATGTGTCATTTTCCTATATATATGTGATCAAAGTGATGGATTTTCACCTGGTGGTCCCAGAGGTAGAAATGCCAATTGGAGGACAAACATCTCTCTCTTCAATATAAAAAATTGTGTCTCAATACCCATAACTACAACTTATGCCAAATATTCATATCCAAATTTACATAAAAATGATATGGTGTACTATTATTTATATTTTACACAAACCTAAGGGTTATTTTTGTTCATCTAAATGACTTATGGTTTCCATTTTATGTATACCTAAAGTTAGGCTTTAAAATTGCATTTTTCTTGTATTGGAAACAATCTTCTTGAGGTTGCAATGGGTGATGGGTCTCTCAACTAGGTGTGATAAAAGTCCAATAACATGGTAATGGAGTACATACACAACCATATAAGTTTTAATATTTTCAATTTTGAGCCACGAAGCATCAGAAGTGGAGTTCTCCAACTATTGCTTCAACTTTGATAACATTTATTGTTAGTATTTGCATGCTCTTAAACTATAGTGAAAATGCACATTTAGGTGGATTTATATATCTATTTATTGGTAACACATGCAATTTTACTATTTATAAATGATTAAAGTTATGTATTTACACTTTGAGGTCTCAAAGGTAGAAATTCTAGTTGGAGGACAGGCACTTGTCTCTTCACTATAAAAAAGTTACATTTTAGGACCTATCACTGTAACTTATGCCATGGATTAGTATATAAGGTTCCATAAAAATTATCTAGGATAAAATTATATGTATTTGACACACATGATAAGGTTCTTGTAGTTTTATCCAACAATTTATTGTTTTTATTTTATACACGTCTAAAGTTAGGCTTAAAAATTGCATTTTCCTTGTGTCAGGAAGTGTATTCTTGAGGTTAGAATGAGTAGTGGGTCTCTTGAATGGGAATTATTAGGGGATAATAACATGGTCCTAGATGTTATCTAAAACTATATATGTGTTTTTAGTTCCATTTTCAAGCCACAAATCACCAAAAGTTGAGTTCTCCAATTTCACCTTCAACTTTAACAATATTTGTTGTTAGTGTTTCCATGCTCATGAACAATAGTGAAAATATGCATCCAAGTGGATTCAGACATCAAGGTCATGGGATAACATGTAATATATATATAATTATAATTTAAGTGATTTATTTTCCCCTGGAGGTCTTGGAGGTATAAATTTTAGTTAGAGGACAAACACTTATCTCTTCACTGCAAAAACATTATATTTTAAGACCCATCACTATAACTTGTGCCATAGATTCATATCCAAGTTTTAATAAACATGATTAAAGATGAAATTATATGGATTAGAAATGAACATTATGTTTCTTTTTGTTTTTTAAATGACTTATGGTTTCCATTTTATGCACGCTTGAATTTAGGATAATTTTTTTTTTCTTATTTTGAGAAAGGTATTCTTGAGGCTAGAATGGGTGGTGGGTTGACAAAGCATTATTAGTGGTAAATATCATGGCCTATATGTTATACACCATCTCATATGTGTTATCAATGGTAGTTTTTATCTAGGAAGTACTAAAGGTGGAGTTCACCAACTGTCACTTCAACTTTGACAACATTTGTTGTTAGTGTTTCCATGTTCATAAATAGTAGTGAAAACATGCATCTAGATGGATTTGGACATTATGGTGATGGGATAATATGTATTTTTCCTATATATATATGTGTGTGTGTGTTATAAGTGATATATTTTTACTTTGAGGTCTTATAGGTAGTAATGCTAGCTGAAGGACAAGTGCTTGTCCCTTCATTACAAAAATTATGTATTTCAAGACTTGTCACTACAACTTATGCTGCAAATTCATCTCCAAGATTACATAGAAATGATATAGGGTGTAATTATATTTATTATACACTCATGTTTTGGTTCTTATGGTTCATAAAAAATAATTATAGTTTCCATTTTACACACGCCTAAATTTAGGCTTGAAAATTATATTTTTCTTGTTTTGGTAAGGGTGTTCTAGAGATTAAAATGGGTGGTGGGTATCTCATCCAATTGTGATCAAATAAAAGAATGTGATACTATATTTTATACAAAAATTTAGACATATTATAATCACTAATTTGAATCCATGAAGCATCAAAGGTGGATTTATCCAAATACTACTTCAACTTTGATAACATTTATTATTAGTGTTTCCATGTTCTTGAATAGTAGTGAAAACATGCATCCAAGTGGATTTAGACATTGTGGTCATGGAATCACGTGTAGTTTTTCTATATAATCATAATCTAAGTGATGTATTTTCACTTATAGGTCCCAGAGGTATAAATTCTAGTTGGAGGATAAACACTTATCTCTTCACTGTAAAAACATTACATTTCAAGCCCTATTATTGAAACTTGTGCCATGGATTTGTCTCCAATTATATGGATTAGAAAAACACATGAGGGTTCTTTAGGTTCATCCAAATGACTTATGTTTTCCATTTTATGCATGGCCTGATTCAATATAAAAATTGTATTTTTATTATTTTGGGAAGGGCATTCTTGATGCCAAAATGGGTGTAGGTGTAGACACCCAATTCCAAACACAACTAGTTTTTTACCAAACTTCAGAGTGTTTCATACCAAAAATTGAAAATTAATCCTAAGAATCATTTTATGTCCCAAAATTTGGTCATGAATCATTAATAAATGCTATAAATTGTGTTGAGGCATCCATATTTGGGGTATTATACTATATGCAATAATAACCTCTCACAGATTCATCCCCAATCACCTTATGCCATAATAACTATCAATTTGGCCTATGGACCCATTAAGTGGGGAAATTGAATAAATATTTAAAGAGATAAAATACTAATAAAATTGAATTAACTAATTAAATAATATTAAATGCTTATTTGAATTATCCATTTGTAATTAATGAATATAAAAAAATAAAAATTCCAAATATCAAAATATCAAGCCTTTTCATCATTGCCTTTATGAGTTCTTAACCTCTTCCAAAATATATAATTTGAGATCCATACCTAATAATTGACAATAATTATTACATGATAACTTTTAACTCAACTGGAGTTAGTCTCAACTCATCTAAGATTAGTTTGAACCCATTTCATGTTTAAACTCAACCTTAAATCACCTTGGGTGAGAGTTAATTTTTGAGTCTATAAATACAAGGCCACACCTCTTAATTTATAAGATTGGATATTCTAGAGTTATTGTATAGTATTTACTCCATAAGCCTCATGTAAGTAATTTTATCATGCCTAAATCTTAATCCAAGCAATCCAAGCCAAGGTGCTAAGGAAAGGTGAAGCCAACAAAGATCTATTGATGAATTTTTCTTGATGCACAAGCTAAGCCAACCATTTCAACAAGGAATTTAGATATCCAAATAAGGTAAAATAATGTTTTATTTTATGTTTTAGTTGTATTTCATATACATTCTTGTTACCTATGCTCTCCTTACTGTCTAGGCTAAAGGTGTTAGTATTTTAGTGTGTTTATTTGAGTTTTTTTGGACTAACACAAGACTAACCTCCCCTATATATATTCCTTGTCCACATGTTGGAATTCCTAGTGGGACAAAACATTCCATATAATCAAATATATTTATATGCTACTTTTATTTTTGATAATGGATGCATAAAAATGTTTAAGTTTTAACTTTGTTTTTTATGTCTTTTTCCTTTTAACAAGATGCAGGTTATAGGGATCGACTCTAATTTTATAAATTGACATCAATTAAGTAAATTAACCATAATTCCTATGTGAAAAATAGAACATGACAGGAACATGGATAATAGTGGTTCTAATTGATTTTCTTTCCTTCATTTTGTGTTTTAGGATCTGCATAATATTTATCTAATTTATTTCTTGCAGGATCCATGAGATGTTTATGTTTTTAAGATCATTTTAGTAACCATTTTCCCATCAAAATAGACTATGTTTTGGTAGTAAATGTCAACAATATATTTTAAAAACATTGATTCCTATGAATAAACATCAATCCCTATGGATTAACATAGATTGAAGTGAATCCACATTGATCCCTATGGATCGACATCAATCCTTGTGGATCGACATCAATCTCTATGGATCAATGATGATTAATCTCTGAGATGGAAATAAAAAAAAACCTAAGAGATAATTTTAAAATGTTATTTTCTCACTTGATTTTGGGATTTTAAGTAGGCAAACCCTCTAACAATTTGTAGGTCCTGAGGTGAAAATAGAAAATTTTAATCATGATTAAAACTTACACACATCATATTTGGTGCTTAAAATGTATTTAGTTCTTTTGATATATTAGTTGTTTTTGAAGTTTTTTTGCAAGTTTTTCAACAAAAAATTCCAAGGGGATAAAACTTCATTACATACTTTATTTTGGTGGTTAAAATGAACTCTCACATTAGTTAAATACTCATAAGTGTTTCATTTTTATACTTGTTTGTTGAAGTATTTGTTTTAGTAAGACTAGTGACATGTGTATGCTCTCCCCCTATGCCATTTAAGGAACTCATGTGATTAAAAATGTTCACTCTTTGAATTTATTACTTTGTTCCAAAATTGTGGAAGAAAATTCTCTAAGTCCCTCCCCAAAAATTGTATGATTTGGGTGACCCAAAACTGACCTAAAATCCTTCTACTTGTCTTTATATTTATGAATTTTGGCTTATGAGCAAGAATTCATCGTCTCCTCACAAGTTCTCTAGGGAATAATTGACCTTGGAATTCATCTCACTAGGACACTTATTTGAGCAGTTAAAACAAGCTCCATTGGTCATACTCAACCTCAGAACATATGGGTAACTCAGACATCTCACTATACTAAGCAATTGGTGGATGTAGTGATTGTGAAAAGGTCTAGACATTTTAAGAACAAGCTGATTGACATGGATCCAAATTATTTGATTTTTCCCTAGTTTTTTCCACACATATGAGACCATCTAGAAATTAATGAAGATGAATATTTAGACAACCCCACTTACCGTAGACATATTGTTGATGTAGGGTGAGTAGCCCAAAGTTCCATGTCATCATAAAAACTCTTAAGATAAGAGGGGGCCTAAATACCTAATTTTCATGAAATTTTAATTAAAAAATTAAAATCATCTCAAGATCAAGTATATATATAATTTTACATTATGAACATTGTCAAATTTTAGGATTCAAGACATTACAATTAGGTGCTTTTGTCATTTTTGTTCTTTTTCCTTACATGATTTTGAGTCAAAACTATTTGTTTATCATAGCACATAAAAAATGATATTTTTTATACATCACTCCTTTGTTTGAAGAGGTGTTATGTTATGTATTTGACATAACACCTTTGCATTAGTGTTTTTAATCAAACTAGTTTGTGTGTGTCACTTGTTTCAAAAGGGTATCATTATGTTGCCAAATTTATTTCAAGTCTTGTGCCTTAAAGTATTGAAATAAAACATTTATCATATATTTATAGCATGATAAATTATTTAATCTACTCTAATCATTTCAAAGACTTGTTGCCTTATGTCTAATTTCTAATTTTGAAACCAAAGCCAAGCATGCCTTTTGGATCTATGGCTAGTACTGTCGTGTGGTTCATTCTTATCTAGCTTGTTATCTATTTGATAATCCTAGTTTTGTAAATGAATTTTGAAATTATCCTTAACAATTTTAAATCCAAACATTGATTGGTTTATATCTAGGCCTTTTCCAATTTTGGCTTAGGTGTTCACCCTTCACTTTTGTGTTGTGTAACTTAGGTTAGTTTCTTGATCAATTTAAAGGCTATTTTTGTACCTATATTTGAAAAAGTGGTCTATCTTCCTTGAACCTAATGTTCCATGACTTTTTACAAATGATCAAGTGTTTGTTTAAAATCTGAATGCCTAGTTTATGTTAAAGTGTTTTAAATTTGTTAGATTAACTCTATTACCTTTTATACCTTGTTTTGTTTAAAGTATAGATTTTGTGCCTTGTTTTCTAAAAGATCTAGCAAAACATATTTTGAGCCTCTATTTTGTGCCTTATTTTCCAAAAGACCTAGCAACCTTTATATCTTTAGACCTAGTTTATACTTGTATGAAACACTTTATACCTAAATTTGGCATTTTAATTTTATTTTACCCATTTGACCATTTTGTGTAAGACATTTAAAGTTAAGACTTTTTTGACCAAGTTTTAACATAGGCATTTTTGTAGATACAACTCCATTTCTTAGACCAAGTTAGACCAAGTTTGGACCATTTGTCTTTTTAGACCTTGTTTTTCAGAGTTTATAGAACTCTAGACCTTTTCCATGAAATGTTCTTCATTAAGTTGGATATGTCTCATTATATTCATAGTGGAGCCATGTAAAATCCATGTTAGGATAATGTGTTCTTAAAGATGAATTTGTTAGGACCCATATGTTTATGATGTAGTTTATGAGATATACACATATACTCCTTACAAAGCTCAATCTGAGGAACAAAGCCAAGATCCCTTAGCTCACTATTTGAGTAACACACCTCCCTATTTAGAGTAGGACCAATAACAAACTGCATAGTCCCTTTCTAGTGTACCATTAGTTATATAACAAATTCAACAACATCCATATTATTTTACTATTCTATCAACATATCATCCCCATTTATTTGATCATCACTTTCTTTAAAATAAGGACAAAGTTTTATTTATATCCAAAGAGGTAGGGGCTAAGTTTCCAGCAGACTTCCCCCATGAAAATTTGCCTAGCCTAGTTATAGTGCCTTTCAACATCCTGTATACCCAAACCATTAAATATTCCTCTACTAGTAATCCCCAAACACTCTTGCCAATGTCATATCAAAACCCCAATATGATGGTCATAGGAAAGGGCCCCGTGGAGGACCACATTATACAAACTACAAATAACATATCAAACCTATTTGAATTTAGCACATAATTTTAATAATATGGCCATGTCAAATGCTCCACTGATATAATTAGATCCTTTAATATGATTATTAATTAAATTGATCGATAAAGATAATATAGGTATAGACCCATTTTTACAAATCAATTTAGTTGGTAATATGCTCAACATCCCATCTATTGAATAAGTGTATATTTATTATACATAGATAAATATTCCAAACATAGTAGATAACACATAAGTGTCTTCCAATCTAGGCCAAAGTGTTTTAAATGCACCAACAACTAGTGAAAAATAGGTGCCTTTAGTTAATACCATAAGAGGTTCATAATAGTAGCTGCAAGAACTCTTATGTCCTAGACACAACAAGTTACCTCTAATACTCAACCAACTACTTTATCAAGAACACAATTGCAAGGATTATGTACTCAAACTCCAACTAGTGCCTTGACTCAATAAAATGTGATGAATTTTACTTCAACTCTACAGGTAATAACTAACATTATAAAACAATAGGCACAATCAAATATACCAATGCATCAGAGGTAGAACACTCCACCTCAATAAGGGAAATAAATGTTCTAACTCATCAGGTAGTTACAAGTATACCTCAACAATTTCAGACAAACATACCTTTCCAGTCATAAACATTATCTAATCAACAACATATATTTATTGGTCAAAGACAACTTCTAAACACCTTACAAGTGTCTAATTCACAACCAGTGTTTGTGAAATAAAGAAGTACCACTATCCCATAAGTACCAATTAGGAAATAATCACCTTTTCTTAGTGCATGCCATAAATCCAATGATAGAGCCTTGGTCCACAAGTTCCCCTTATTCAGCTAGTTTTGACTAGTCAATAGCAAGTCCCTATTTAACCTCAGTAGGCATAATACTTTAATTAGAGCCATATCCTTCCATCGTAGCCACAATTCCCTCAAAACCAAGCCTATATAGAGAATCCAAACCATAATATTTTACCATAATGCATGAACTTTCAAAAACCTCATCCTAATTCATGTATGCATATTCCTAGTCAGTTCACTCATCAAACCAACTTTTCAAAACAAACCATTCCTCCATTATATCCCAATCAAAGTAATCTACCTTTGATCACCTAGCCTCCACCTTAGGCCAATGTTCCATCTAATTTATTGGCACAATAACTACATCAAATGAAGGATGTAATTCTTACCATTCAAATGGGGAAACAAAATAAAAAGTTCAAGTTAGATGATGTGTGTTCATACACATTCAATATGGAGTATCTACAAATACCATTTCCTCTAGGATACAAACCACCAAAGTTTGATAAATATAAAGGTAAAGGAGACCCTAAGGCCCATTTAATATAATAATTTATTGCTTGATAGATAGTGGATTACAATGACATATACCTCCTACTATTGTTTCCCTGAAGTCTACCAAGATAGGCTTTGAAGTGGTTCTTAAAATTGCCAAATAATTTAGAATCTAATTTTGATGACCACTTAGACATATTTGTACAACATTTATCCTAAAATATCAATCATGATATTTCATTGGTAGATTTGACTCATGACAAACATAAAAGAGGTGAAATCTTTGAAATCTATCTATAGTGATGGAGAACACTTGTTAGTCATTTCTCTCATAGATTACTAAACAAAGAATTAGCCATTGTGTTTACCAAAAATTTGCACAATGAGATATCCTATTATCTATATCTTTAGTGTGCACATACTTTGAAAGAGATCATCAATAAAGTTTTTCTAATTGAAAAGGACCTTACTAATAAAGGGATTATCAAGCTCACCTCATCAAACCAAAATTGGAACCACAACCAAGTCCAAGTGCAAGCATCAACACTAGCCCAAGCTAGTAATTATGAAAAATATAAATAATTAAATTGCAATAAGAATGTTATTAGAAATAGAATAACCAATTATTGTCATGTACAAATGGTGAAAACATCATCTACCCATCCTATGTTGTAAATACAACTTACTCCTCACTAGCAACCCATTTAGAAAGCAAAACATTTGTAGTAACCTAAGCTAGATCAATAAATGCAAAAACCACTACCTTTGTAAACACCTCCTCCAAGGAAAAATGTGCCTACTCATAGATTCTTTAATGACCTTGGAAAACCTATTGAAGCTATGTTTCAAAATCTAGCCACCGCTAATCTAATAAATTGGCTGATTTTGAATTATTATCCTAAGGTATTTCTTATCCAGATTGGTATAGAGAGAATGAATTTTGTGAATACCATTTGTTCATGTACATAATCTATGTCATTTTTTATAAATCAAACATCTCATTGAAAACATAATGGAAAATAAGGAGATTGTATTAGATAATAGAACACATACATCCAATTAGAACCTAGGTATCTATCAAAATCCTTTTTTATAACATGATAATAACAACCAGAAATAACAATATTAACAACTATGATAATAACAATAACAATACCATCAACAAAAACAACAATGTCAACCAAATGAAAGGAACCAAGGCCATAATAATTATAATACCTAAAAGACTTACCATGTAGTTGTATATGACTACAAAAAAGTTATAGGTCATATTGCATTAGGTCACATTTCCACCATCACCATTAATCCAAGACCAAATACTAATATAACAAGACCATTGATAAATAATTCCAATCAACCAATCTATGGCAATGATCCTTCCTTGACCTGGGACTGCAAATAGGTGTACCAATAACTAGGGATTATTATTTTGAGATGTTATACTGATAAATCATCATTACCCTATGACCACATACAAGTTTACCAACAAGTGAGACTTATCCTATTTGGCCCTCCTCTACCATAATTTTATAGAAATAATGGTCTTGTATCTAATCCTAACTATGCAATCATAACTTAATGGTCAAAGATTACCATTCTTATCCCACAACCATCTACCACTGAACCCATCTAACCCACCGTCCTTGCTAAGAACAATCCATATGTCACTATTAAGTAAAATCAATTTGATATTATCGAACAACTTTAGAAAATGCCTAAACAAATTTATAATTTGGATATGTTTCATACAACTACCATCCGAAAGAACATCTTAATATAGTTCTTAGGTTAATTTCAAATGTATAATGACATAAGCCTAGACAAATTCAAAGATTTGGTTGGACATTTATCCCTAGGCCAATAGTTAACCTTTGACCAAAGTAATATTTCATCCCTTGGCCCTCTCCATAACAATCCATTTTATATCAAAGTTGTCATCATGTGTCACAAAGTGAAATGTGGCCTCATAGATAATATATTGGGATTGAATATTATGTCTCTAAAGCTCATCAATAATCTAGGATATACAATAACTGGTCTACAACTAGAAATAATCACTATCAAGACATACAATAATGAAGAGAGAGAATCATAAGACACTATCAACTATTCAATTATCATTGGGACTTTGAACCATGATACACTTTTCCATGTGTTAGATCAAGACCTATCATATAATTTTCTTCTAAGAAGACCTTGGATATATGAAATTTGTGTAATCCATTCAACATTACACCAATGTCTCAAGTTATCTCACTTAGGCATGGAGGTCACCATAAATGGATATTTATATCCTTATGAACATTACAAACATTTAGAATACAAGTACGAAATCTATAACTACCACTTTATTCTAGATCTAGTTCATAAAAAGGATAAAGGCAAAGAAATACTTTTTGACTTAAAAATTCCAATTGTATAGACTTAGATAACCTTGATTCATCATCCCATATTCCACCTCTTAAATTTTATAATCATTTTACCATTTTGGCCAATGACCAAGGTGAGTATTTAACTCACAATACATTTCACATTGCCAAGGTTCTTAAAAAACCCAAGCCCTATGGAAGACCTAAATCCAAGTTACCTTATATGGATTGGAAATTAAAGGGAAAAGGTAAAATTCATAATCCACCTCCTATCATTTTTACATTAGGAACTAGCTAAGAAGAGGACCTACATGACAATGATGAATCCTAGTTATACAATGACAAATTGGCCAACTACTACAAAAATGCCAAGTATCCCATCCCTAATTGGATCATGGAGAATCAATCATATTAAGGAGGATGCCTTGGGATACATCAACAAGGTACTCTAGATCTAATTTCTATAACATAGTATAAAGGAACATATGGTCTTATATTTAAAATAATTGGGGGTGACCCCACATATCTTATTCATGTTCTAATGATTACATCTAGTGAAAAAAATAGAAACAATGAATCAGAGTGTGATCACAACATTTACAAAGACCTCACCAATATTAATCTATTTGACATCATGTCCTTTGTACACTTACCCTAGTTATTCATAATAATCCACTTCTTCTTTATCATCCTTAAATTATTGCTTGAGACAAACAAGAATCCACTATGCCTATAGATGAGTTTCAGAGTGATGAGGCCTTTTGTGATTTTCTAGGCCTAAGAGATAATGTTCTATTGGGAGACCACAAACAAAGGTTCTTTATTAGACTAGATCCTATGGACTATTTTAGAGAATGGGTGAACACCCTTAGCCAAAAACAAATAAATAAAACATTGAAGTCCCAAAGTGAAAACCTATTCGAGGTGATTTTGGATAGGGTAAAAGTAAAGATAAAGGATATTCTTTTGGTGAAAACCTATTTTAGGTGCCATTATATGGGTATTTTCACATTTCCCCAAACATAGATAAGAAGACCACCAATGATGAACTTGCTTATAGGTTTAAGTTCACTTCTGAAGAACAACATGCCTTTGATCAAATTATTCAAGAATTTATAATAGTGTTTGTAACATGGTCATCCCTACCCTTGGGAGATTTTGATTTGTCTTGTTTAGGAGAACTCAAAGAGCTAGTCCAAATAGAGGAATTTATATTGGATTCCAATTCAACTCATTGCCTACTATTTTGGAGGATGGTTTGACTCTCATCATAGAAGACATTGTATACACATAATATTTTAAACCTTTATCAATTATATATGCTCTCTATCTTGCAAGAAATTATTTAGTTTCAATATTTCTAAGTACATTCATTAAGGGGTGCATAGGGAAAGGGGTGAGCAGACCATTGGTGCTTCACAGGATTATTGACCCTTATTACCACTTACTATCTACACACTCATCTCCTAAAACCATTTCCCTAAGATTTGATTCTTATTTTTCACCCTCCTCTAGTCATTTACCACCTTCATTATCCCTTCCATAACTTAAAATTTACATTACATAGTTGGCCCCATCAACCTTATATTCTTATTGATAAATCTTATTAGGGTCTAGGTCAACCCCTAAATGACCTAGTTCAAAACCTAATTTTTTTTCTCAAATAATGATATTAGGTCAAATGGATTAACTTTTTCAGCCTAAACTTTTAGAAAGGATTAGGGTTAGATATACCTATACATACACATCAATTTTTCCATTTCTAAGAAAATAAAATAAGTAAGATATATTGTGCATCTAATTATCCACCATTATAATTGAGGAACAATCTTAAGGTTTCGTACTTTATTTGGAGATAGAGTTCTTGTCTTTTAGAAAAATATTTTGGATGCATTGATAGGTTGTGTAGCCTAAAACTGATATATCCTTGTCATCCTTACATATTAAAATAACATCTTACAAAGTACCTTGGCAAAGGGAGAGATTGAGTCTTAATGAGTTCATCCTCAAAGGTAAGTATTCCTAACTTTGTTCCTCCTTTGTAAGAGTAAATATATATGCATTTATACTTATATTCTATGAATTAGGATTTTGTATACATTGACATGAATATATTTCCTATATGCATGTTTACTTTTCATGTTTATTACCACCCCAATTTATGCCACAATATTTGGTAGGAACTAGATTAGACTTTTACTTTACTTGTTATAAGTTTAGTGAATATGAAAACATAGGACCTAGTTAGGGTTATGCATAGTTATTCTTGATTAGAGGATTTAGAACCCTCCCTGGTGGTATTATTGTGGTAAGATATGCCTTGTCTAGGTCTCGTAGATCTATCTTGGTCATGACCCTAAATATCCAATGTATCCCCAATCAAAAGTATAATTAGGATTTATCTTCTTCAAGCTAGGATTATTGTATAGATATGTTACATTTCCCATTGCATATTTTGGTGAACCTGATGTGAATCTAACCCTTGTATTTTTTATTTCATGCTATCATTTATATCATCTTATTATATTTTTATATATTTGTAGTATTGTACCAAATTAGTCAAAATAATTCTAACTTTCTATGCACATGTTTAACACATAGTTATATCAAAATGACTTTGTTCTATCTTTGTAAGTCTTCATCAGATATAGATTACTAGATCAAATATGTTGACACAATAATATTTTTTTAGTTTCATATAAACATAAAAGTTTAAACAAATCAACTTTGTCATCTTATTCTCTCTTCTAGCATACAAATCAACAAATTAGGTCAAACAAGACCACTTAGTCATCCTATTCTTCTTTAGCACATAGGGTTTTCTAAAATTGGGTCAAACTAGTTGACTTAGTTTTCATAATTTGAAATCAACATTTCAACCACTTCAACAAAAAAATTTAAATCTTAACCATCTTCAAGGCCACCAAGGTTCCTCTCTTTCCTTTCTCTATAATTTTGGTAATTTCTTTAGTTTTGTTTTGTAAACATTACTAGTCTTCAAAATTGCAATCCTATAGCCAACTAACTCAACCTGGTCAACTTAATTATGTATCCTATCTTCTATTTTAGAGATGTATTTGACCCATTTGACTTTGTTCATAAAGTCTTGCTTTTACAAAATAGTAGTAACCTTGTCAACTTTTTTTTGTATTGTTTATATATAGTGTCACCTAAACTGACTTTGTATTATTTTTAATCAAGGAATTAACAACTATTTGCTATTAATTAATTCACAATTATTTTTTTATTTGTTTGCATTCTTATTGTTACATAGTTTAAATAGGTGGTTTTTCACCAAGGGGGAAATCGACTTGGTTTTCTAGCCAAGTCTAAATACGTGGTTAATGGTATATATTACCAAAACACCCAACACCCTTATCACTATAAGATTATGAAGTGAGGGGGTTGGCCATAATACCAAGCTAGTACCATTGCCAACACAAAACCCTTTCATCCCAAACATCCTAAAATCATCCATAGAATGATTTTTAGTTCCCTATTTTTAGCCAACTTTTCTATTACACTTAAATATATACTTTATAATAATATAATAACACTTAGGATGACCACTTAGTTATCATTTAATTTTTAATTTTTTGCCTGTTATCTGATAATTATGTATTGTATTGTAAAAACTTGCATTAGCTAGCATTGGTGTAAGGTTTTGTGTTGTGTTCCCCAATTTGATCACTCACATTGATCCAATTGTTTATGTTTGATTTCATTTCTTGCTTCACCTATATTGCAAACATTTTCCCTATTTTAGCACACTAAAATTTTAGTTGATACAGTCTCTTATAGACTATGTTTTTCCCTTGTTAGAAATATATAGTTGACCTGTCTGATTGTGTATTTTTATCAACCAACTTTATCTCCTAGTATATAACACATAGTCAACCTATATGACTATGTATCCTTCTCTACTAGTCAGTTTAAATAAATAAGTCAACATATATGACTCTATATCCTTATCAACTTAGTTTATCCCATATCTACAATAAAAATTTGACATGTACAACTTTGTACTCTTATCTACCTATTAGATTATAGAACACAGTCAGCCTATTTGACTCTATATCTTTTTTTCCTTTTTGTCTTTTCATCAACTTCATCTTACTTAATATTTTTCCCTCTTCATGAACTTCTTACTTAAAACAACATTGAGTTAAACTCAACTAATATGATGAGCTATGTCAACCCCAATAGATTTTCCCATAAACATATTATGGCTCCTATCCTATATGAAATTAATGTGCATGTATCCACTCTCTCTAAAAACTATGGGACCCCTTTTAATTCATAGTTAAGTTTCAACTCTCTCTTCCCCTTCGAACATTATCCTAAATTATAATATACAATAGAAATGCTTTTCTTCATTAATGAATTTCCTCAACATCGAGGATAAGATCCTTCTACTATTTACCATATTATGATAATTGGTCAAACCAATAAGCCCCATTCACCTTACCCCAACATTCTCACATATATTTGAGGATAATAACTTATTTTCCTCTCAACCTCTTCCTTCTCTTTTAACCCCTTCTCATACTATGACCTCTTACTCTTTTATTTATTCCACCTTCATACCAAGTATCTCTACTAACATGTCAGTTTCTACATCTAGAGGGACTCTTCTAAGACCCACTCTTCTCAATTCTTCCACTAGTGCATCATTTTATACCCATGGTAATCATGCCTCTAGTGTTACTTCTTCTAATCCCTCTCCTAGTGCATCCTTTTTCACATAAGTAAATCATGATATTGATGCCTAATTTACTAACAATTTATCTCAATATACTAATAACACACATGTTACCACCCATAATGGTACCTAAGCCACTAATACCAATGCTAATGCTTTACACACTACAAATACCAGAATTTAAACGCATCAAATTTTGTTATAAACTCTTGACCAAATGAATGCTTTCTAGGATAATTATGCCAACCAAAAGATGAAAATGCAAAATCACCTTACTTATATCCAAAATCACCCTCAACAGGTTCCATGGGGAGCACATAACCAAAATACCCTCCCCCCACCTTCCCTTTCCAATTCCTATGGTAATCTTATCCCTCAACCTCCTCTTGTTAACAAAATAATAAAACACATTCAAAATGAACTTCTTACACCTTAAATTTCTAACATAGATATAGGAAGTATCACCCCTACCATTAGTTTAAATGGGTCAATTGATCCTTCCCTACACTTAAAAACATTTGGAAATTTATAAAAATATTGTGTCAAGTTATATAATTTGGTCACTACCAAGCTATTAGATAAACCCTCTATGGAGATTATTTATATTGGTATAACCAAATCAAATCTCATTCCATCACTAGTTTGAAATATTTAGTTAATACTCTAGTAAAAGAGTTTTAAACTAGTGACCTCCTTGAAAATACTTGGCCCATTTTATTAATTCTAAGTAACTTGAGGTGAAAACTACAAAATATTTCATCAAACAGTGGAAGAACTTGTATAAAAAGTGTGAACACAATATGGAAGATGACAACCTCTTTCAAATATTCACCAATGCTCTTTATCCTAAGTTGCAATATCAAGTCTAGAATATCTCTCCATGAACTCTAGAAGAGGCTAGTGACCAAGCCAAGCACCAATATTTTCTCATGCATCAATTTGAGCCATCCCAACCTTCTATGAGCACTTGCATGATAATCAAAAATAAAAATCATCATGATATTAATGATGGTTTCACTTATTCTTATGATACCATTCATAATATTTAAGATCTTATTCCCAACCAAGCTTCAGAACAAGCTTCCCCTCCTAACCACATCCCTAATACTCATTTATATTCAATAAGTAACATCAATGTTAATAAAACTTTATCCTTAATAGAGTTTAAAAATAATCTATCGAGGCCTCTTCCATTAAAACTTGATCCCACTCATCCCATTAAATCCTTGTATGATCCCAAAAACTTATGTTGGTTTCATATTAGTTGGGGTCATTCTCATGAGACTTATAGGAAATTACATAATTTTGATATAGATTTCCTCCTTGGTCCTAATTATAACCATGATTATATCATTTTTAAACTTTATCAAGCCTATGGCATTTCCTTCAAAGCCTATGAAACACAAACTAAAACTCATGCTTTAAACTAGGTTAATGTTCATTTGGCCATCTACAAAGACCCTCTTCTAAATCAGTAAGACAAAAATGATAATCCTAATCCTACTAATAACATTGATAGTATTATAGACCCAACTCCTAAATAGAATGTGGTCACATGAATAATATGAAAAGGATAGTTGACTTCATTAATTTTCATCCCATACACACTTATCAATCATCTCACACTTTATGTGTTATACAAGATTCTTCCCCAACTCACTTAACAAAATTAGGACAAGAAGACCTTAATCATTCATTTTACCCCATTCCAACACCTCCATTGGATAACACTTCTCAAATCATTTCTACCACTCCTCCAACATCTTTACCCATCACCAAAGATACTCAACCTTCCAATAACATTTCTTAAAATTCATTTCAAATTGAACTTGAATCAACTAACCCATCCTCTCAAGAAAATCAACACACTTGTCCTCCAATTAAACCTTTTGCATCCTATCAACATACCTTCACATGCACTTTGGATCCTCCTTTCAAGAACCTCCTTCAACATCATGCACCTCTTTCCAATAGTCCCCTTATGGGTTATGATAAATGACATCCTATAATAGAACTAGTTAATATCCTATCTCAAATCCCATTTCTAAAAATTATGCAAATTTTTCCACATCATCGTAATCATCTTATGAAGCTCTAATTAAAAATAAATTTCCCTTATCCTCCCATAGAAGGATGCAAAACAACCTTATCTGGATCATAAAATAGCATTTTATAATAGTGTGAAGAGATGTCCATACACATTGATGAAATAATGGACACTTCTATTTTCCTCAAATTCCCCATTGTTTCTATGATTTCTAATGATATTATGTTTTGTGTTGATAATATTCCCATTTTTATCAGTTTCTAAATTATTTATATCCAAGTCAAGCATGCCTTGATTGATGAGGGTTCTTGTAACTATGTTGCCTCTCTCAATTTTATTTAAACCCTTGGATACTCTGAATATAAAATTAAGTCCACACACATCACATGTCAAGGTCATGACCAAAGTCAAATGACTCCATTAGGTTGTGTGTGGATTATTATCACCATTACACCTATCACTATTCAAGTGAAGGTAATGATCTTCAAATTTCCTCTATCCTAAAACATTTTGCTTGAAAGGCCATAGACTCATCATATGAGATAAGTTGCCTCTTCTACCTACTAATGTGTCAAATTTACTTGAAATGGTGCAATATATATGATTCAAGGTGACACTAACCCTTATAATTTTTAAAAATTCTAAGACTATGGTGCCTTATAAATTCCAACTCTTGTTGAGGGTTCCATTCCACAAATATCAATAATTTAAATTTACTATCAATTCCACACAAGGTTATCATGGTTATCTTGAACTCATCAGGAATATACCACCTAAATTCTTATATTTATATGATGATGAGCCTAATGAGATTAATCTCAAGATAAAAACCTTTGATCTCTCTCCTCATCTCATTTCTCATCTTCCACCTTCTTTGAATGTATGTTCCTATCAATCACCTAGTGATGATATACCCATTGTCTTAACTAAGACTCAACACTCCATTTATTACACCACATCAGATGACAAGGTCATCCATACCTATTGCATTAATATTCATACACCTGACTAAGATGATGGTTATACCTTAGATGACCCATTTTTTTGATGTCTTATTCAAGCTCAAGATGTTAAAATCATGCATTATCATTCTTCTTTGCTTTAGTATTTCCACCAATCTTATCACATTCTATCCTATATAACTCCTCATTTTAGCATTTTTAATCTTGTTTTAAGGGTAGAGATGGTGTGCACACCTTTAATTCATAAATAACCTCATAGGTTCATTCTATGACTAGTCCCTATTGTGTTGTTAGATACTAAGATCCCTCTAGCTGATTTGCCCTTGAGATGTTTGCAATTGTCATTTAGCCTTTTATGCATCTTACCCATCCCTCAACTAATCCTATTTTAGATCCTATTCCCACTCTCTCTATATTTGAGTCCCTTCCTAATTTTTATACTATTTATCCTTCAATCAAGCTTCATCTAGTCTTTCCACCAACCCCACCTCCCCTTGGTGATGGTTTTCTCCCTTTATTGTAGCTTACTCCTTTGCCCACAGAATATGATGATCAACCATATTTTGATATTCATAGTTACTTATCATTGGACTATATATTTTTCATTACCATAGCCCTCCCCATATTTCATTTTCACTCCCTCTATTATTGCACTTGCAAAGTCTACTAAGAAACATATATATTTCTTCCATAGCATAGATAATCATTCCTCTATGCATTGTCATAATATTCAACAATATATAAACACCTTGTGTCCCCCTATTTCTCACCCCATAGATAAGGCTATAACTCCCCCAAAAGTATCCCCTGAATATCTTCCCAAATATGGAGAGGTATATTGTTTGTGGCACCAATTTTGTACTCATCACATTGATCATTGTCGCATCCTTCAACAACATCTCAAGGATCACCTCATGACTATTACTACACCTATTAACCTTATTCCTATATGTTTTCATTAAAATAATGATCCCCCTTATTATCCCATGGTTCCTCCACCTATGATCCATTCTACACCTATAGTTTCTCCACCAATGATTCCCTCAACTATGGATTCTCCTTCACTAGTGGCCTATTCTCCACTAGTGACCCCTTCATCTCCCATAGAGTCCATTCCCATTTCTTCTCTTAAGGATCCCCTACATGATATTCCTCATCAACATGATCCTTTAGGCATTCCTAAGTTTTATATAAAATATATTCAATGAGAATTATATTCTCAACTTTACCTAAAGATTGATGAGACTCTAGTTACAGTTTGAGTTTAGATTCATAGATACTTATTAGATGTTATGGATAATATGTGTGGATGAATTTACCAGTATTTATGAACATAAAATGGTGTTATTTAATTTATTTATTCATTTGTATTGGACATATACTCAAAATTTAGATTCATATATTTTATATCATTTGACATTGTGTCATATTCTTATTTATCTTACATGACTATTTATGTTTCACACTACATGTCACTTATGGTGTCATTTTATTCCTTATGTTTTTTATAAAATTTTTTCATGATTACATAATTTTCTCTACGAGTTCATTTTTATGGATGTCTTGTCTCCTCATGATTATTTTCTACCTTATCTTTATAACATGGATAATCTTTATTATGACTTGGTTATACAAACCTTGATCCACTTAGTCATTCCTTATTTACCATGTGATCATTTAGAAAATAAATCATCTCATTATAATCTCATTTTACCAGTCCACCTTGGATTTCCTTTTATTCCCCTTATTTACTTTCACAAACTAAGCATACACATGCTTGAAACTTGATATAACATGTTAGCTCATATGTAATACTAAGTATGTTAGTCCATCATGTCTTTAAATATTTAGATTCATTTATCCAAATATAAATCTCATTTATGTGTAACTCTCTATCTCTCATGATTCATCATTCCAAATATGTATGGAAGAGGAAACATAAAAGCCATAAAAATCCAAAATCCAAATCATTTTAACAAAAGGAAATGATCTAAAAGGCAACATTAAAACCTTTCAAAAGTCAAATCACACTAAAAGATGTGATTCTAAGCACAGCTCCTTTCTCTAATCAAATATCTAACTCCATATTTGGCCTCATGATAGAGTAAAGGTCCATTGGGGTGCAATAGTCCATTAGATTGGAAAAGGAGAATAAGTAAATCTTTTAATACTACCCAATTTCTCATGTAAGTACCCAATATTCATAGTAGATCAATAACTCTATAATAGGTCCTGAGGAATGAGGAACATGTTGTGGAAAGGTAGGTCAATTTTAAATTTCTTGTTTAAAACAATCAACATGAGTTGATCTTAGTACCTCACTTATTTTCCTACACAACTTTGTGTTTATAGTGACTAGGTATCCTTTGTATATTATTGGTCACTAGTCACTTACTGTATTTATATGTCCTTAGTGTGCCTCTAATTTCCTAAGGTATTCTCATAAGACTCCTACATTGTGATTTGTGCATTCATTGTTTAATTCCCTATAATCCTAATATTTCCCCTTTAGATATATTATTTTCTTGACTGATCACTCCCCTTAGGGATTCCATTTGTGAGTTGTAGTGCAAGACCTCAGATAGGACTAGGCCTTCTTCACAAATTACCAAATTTTCACATTACAATTCCAAACATACCCTTTCAAAAAATGTTCCCATTATTTCCAACTCATTGGTGTTCCCTTTTTGAGTTTCAATGTAAGACCATGGAGAGAACCTGGTCTTCCTAAAAAAAATTCTAATACCCAAGTCACAATGAAATTACATGTGTCAAATTTGAGATAAGTCATGATTGATTATGATTTACACATAATTGACATGCTTCCCATATTAATATATTATGATTTATGATAAATTCATTGATCTTTCACTTTTATATTCTTATTTTCTAATTGCATGTAAGAATCCAACCATTTTTATTAAGATTTTCATACTTCCCAGATTAAATTAGTGTGATCAAATTAAGTTCAATTTGCCAATTTTATTTATCTTTTATACTTCCCAATGTGATTTAGTATGATTGATTAAATTAAATGTTTTGTTTTTATGCTAGTTGTCTTTCATGTGCTATCCATTTTATTATATTATTTTCATACTTCTCAATGTGATATAGTGTGATTTTACTTGTTTTAATTTGGTGAAAATATTTTTCATGGTTTAAAAACATTTTATTCTCTTGTTTACCACTTTTTAATTTATTATACTTAGTCATATTTTGTTATTACACATTTTCCATCATGATATAGTGTGTAATGCATTTGCTTTAGATTAATTATACTTTTACAAGTTCTTTTTTTGTATTTATTTTTAAGCATTCATGTGTATTGCATAATGTTAGAAAATAAAAAATTCTACATATATTTACCATATAATATAAAACAAAATAAAAATACATGTGCTAGAAAGAAATATATCCATGCATCAATAAACACAACCAAAATATAACTCATCATATAAAAATCCAACTACCAAAATAATATATCTATATATCATGTGTTTTATAAAATGATACAAAATATAAAAATACATCACTCCAAATCTATGGTTAGGCTCCATCACTCATATCTTGTGGCCTAAACACATTGCCCATAGATGTTTTAGATTGTCCCCTCTATACAATGTGTTGTAATGATGCCATCTCAGATCTCAATCCTACTACCTGTCCTTGTAGGTTGGCCACCTAGGATGATACCTATCCCATCTAGATCATGGTAGCCATGTGTGAAACTCTCTCCTAAGCTAGGACCTACTAGGCCTTTGTCTATCTTGATCCCACCCTGTTGGTGGCTAAAATCCATGTCGCATGCTTATAGTTACCTCACAACCTCCCCCACTAATCTAAACTAACCTACCTAAGCTAGGGTAAATGGTACCATAAGACCTTATAGCATGGTGGGGTCATATGGTGCCATCACCCCATCTAAAATGTCATGATACACTGCCATGACTAGGGATCCCCATCTAACCTTCTCTATCATAGGATCTAAATACCAAAAATAGATAGATGTTAGATCACATATACCTATCAAAATATATATATCTACCTACAAATCATATACAATTAGTATATTATCTCAAAAAATGAAAATTATAACACTTCTTACCTATTTTGGTATCACCAACCACCCATCTCCCTATTTTCTCATCCACCAATCATAGTCTCTCCATCTACCCATCCTCTAAACACCTCATTTATGGGTCAACTCCATATCATATCAAATCCAAGAGTAACCACTCATCGACATAATGGGCCTCTCTTTAGAGGTGCCTCTATTGACTAGTTTTGTCCTAGGCCAAATGTTGGATCATCTTGTGTGACAACCCTCATCTGTGTTCAATATCATTGATGGCATATCTATTTATGGTGTGTTTGACATGGTCATTTATCCTCTAATTGTGGTTCTTGATGTGGTACCTATTTCACCCCTACATCTACATCCATGCCTTCTCTTCCCCTAGTTATCGATTATCATGCTTGACTAGTCCATGGTCTCACACATTATGGCTTGATCATTGGTATCTTGACTATTCATCCTCCTCTAATACCTTATATCTATATCATTTCATACGTAAATCATAGGTACTATGAGAGGATCTTTTGGGTGTGGGAGTCCAAACTACCCCAATAAGTATGCCACTAGATGCAACTCTACCCACAAGGTATAGTGGCCTATGATCTACACCATAGTCACCCAACTAGACAAAATAGTAGTGATATGTGTATGGATGCCAACTGATCTCCCTTTGTGTGATAATTTTTAGTGCTAACATGACCTATGATACCTAGTTTTGTTTCCATCTATTCACCTAAGGTAGCCTATCATTAATCACATGGGGCAACCCAACTAGCTGATACATTAGGAACCTATCATATATACATGCACTAAGCAAAACCAATGGTCCCATGGTCTTGTACCCTCTAGAAAACATCCCATATATATCATTTATGTACAAAACCTAAATGATATGCCCAAAATCTTAAAATTCCCTTTGATCCAAAATGGACTAGCACAAGGCTATCACAAATAGTAGTACCTTGTCATTCAAATTATGAAATAACAACCATGTTGTCACAATTTTGATCATAGCCTTTTGGATGTCTAGAATATACATAATATACACATCAAGTAAACTAACCATAAATAGTAGTTATAACCTATTTGAGCATGTTTCCCACCTAGTTATTTCTCATCTCTCATCTAGATCATCTAATGTCTCTGTGATCACCAGTGTCCTTCCTATAGGTAGTCCAAGAAACCATATACATCTTCCAGTGTGATACCCACCTCTATGGTATCCCCATTCACCATCCATAAAAACATGTTGGTCAACCATTCCTATGATCTAAGGAACATGACAATGAGATCAACACTTAGTGGGATACACCTCATCTCTATGATACCTCCTAGACATAGTACAACTAATCTTTCTCTATCCACATCTATCAAATGCTCTAGAAAATATGGTAACCATGACACATCAATCAATTTATAATATCTATAGTGCCTCTACAAAAATATCAAACAACAAAGGATGTTTTATATCTCCATGTCATTTATAATCAAAATACATTCTTATAAATTTCATAAAACTGAGATAGTTTGATTGAGTTTGTTTATTTTCTACCAAATTGACCTTTTACAATCTAAATCAATCATATACTACATTAAATATACTAAATTAGCCCTATCGTATTCCTACTAGATCGGCCTCTACAATAATAAGTCTTACACCTTTGGTTTGCATTACTAACTCAGCTCTCTTTCTACTTTATAGTACTATATCATCCACTTTAGAAATAATGAAGTCTACCTACTAGTACTATGTTGGCCCCCTTAACCAACTATGTTAGCCCACTATTATGCAGTTTCCCTATTGGTTTCCTTATTCTCTATAGACCAAGTCAACTTTTATCATCCACAATGATGAATTTTTGACTAATTTCCATAAATTCCTTGAGCATTTATTGGTATAACTCCTTCCTACCCAATACCTCATTTGACCCCTAGTGTCCTTAAAAAATTCTTAGGGTTCATTCTGATTCCTAGATTTTGTGTACCAGTCAATTTTATATAATTCACTTAATTTCAAATAAAAATATTCAAAAATTTGAAGTTTGAAATTGCTTACATGTGTTGCACCCATTGTGGCTATTATACAACCTCCCCATCTCAGTTGTCATCTCCTCACCATCCTTTTTCACTCATCTCTCACTAGGTATATCATATCTCTATTTTCTCAAAATAGTAAAAATACCCAATGAATTCTTTTTCACCCTGTTTATATTTACTATTCAAAATTATTTACCCTTAAAATATTTACCATTATATTTCTTATTTTGATTATATATTTGTCTCTACTAAATCTTTTTTGAAACCTTAAAATTTTCTATAATTCTGACATCGTAGAGAATCTTTTCAACTATTATATGTCTATATTGCAAAAAAAATGACTTTTTTCTCTTTTTTTGTTAATCTCTATAGTTTCATCTAATGATCTATACATTAGACACATTCACATTTATTTCATCTCCTTCTTTATCTACAACACTAAGGTAAGTAAATATATGTGTTTTTTTATTATATCCTTTCATTTATCTTATTTGATCCTTAATACACTTTATTAAACTTCAATGTTATGTGTCACTATGTTCTTCTTCCAAAGCACCACCCCGTATTGCACCTATGTGACATGCAATGAGTTTCAAGTAGGGAATATAAATACACATAAAATTCTCAAACTTTATCACTTGTTGATACTTTCTATCTTGTATAAACCCATCAAGTCTCAATCTTTATGAGTGCATGACTTAAGGGTTGTACTAGTAAAGGGGTGGGAAGACCATTGGTGCTTCACAAGATTATTGTCCCTTATTACCACTTTCTATCTACACATTTGTCTCCTAAGACCATTCTTTTAAGCTTTGCCTCTTATTGTTCACCTTCCTCTAGTAATTTACCACCTTCATTAGCCCTTGCCTAACCTAAAACCCTTTTTCATGGTTTATGTTACATAGTCTCCCCCATTGACCATGTACTCTTATTGATAAAATTTATTAGTGTTTAGGTCGGCCCCTAGCCAACCTAGTCTAAGACCTATATTTTTCAATAAGGATACTAGGTTGACTGAGAAAACCTTGTCGGCCTAAAATTTTAGAAAGGATTAGGGTTAGATCCACCTATATAAACACATCCATTTTTCCATTTATAAGAAAAGAGAATCAAAATTAAGATAAATTGTGCATCTACTTATCCACCATTCTACTTGAGGAGAAAACTTAGCATTTCATAATTTGTTTAGAGATATGAATATTATCTTATATAGAAGTATTTTGAATGAATTGATAGGTTGTGTAGCCTAGAGTTGATTTATCCTTGTCATGCTTATATATCACAACCACCTATTATAAAACACCTTGGCCAAGAGAGAGATTGAGGCTTGATGGGTTCATCTTCAAAGGTAAGTGTTCTTAAATTTTTTCCTCCCTTATAAGAGTAGATAGATATGAATTTGTACTTATATTACATGTATTAGGATTTTGTATACATTGACATGAATATATGTCTTCTATGCATTTTTACTTTTCATGTTTATTATCCCCAGACTTTGTGCCACAAGCTTTGGTGAGAACTAAATTAGACTTTTACTTTACTTGTTTTTAGTTTAGTGAATATGAAAACATAGGACCTAGTTAGGGTTATTGCATAGTTTACTTGACTAGAGGCTTTGGAAACCTCTCTAGTGATATTATTGTGGTAAGAGATCCCTTGGCTAGGTCTAGCAGATCCATCTTGTTCATGACCATGAATATCTATTTTATCCCCACTCATAAGTGTAATAAATATTTATTTTATCTAAACTAAGATTGATTTATAGATCTACTATATTTCCCATTACATAAAAACACTATGAATGTCAACATTAAGACTTTAGATGACCTAAAATGTATCAAATATACATGTACCTCATTGAAGAGGAATGTAAAATCTTTACAACCATTTGAGGGAATTTTTTGACATCTTTGATTGGGAGTATTCATACATGCTAGGCTTAGACCCCACCTTGGTTTTACACCACCTTTTTATACACCCTAATGTCAAACCTATGAAGTATAAATTATGTAAGATACATCCTCACATTATTATATTAGTAAATAAATATTTGGAAAAAATCTTAGAAGGAAGATGTATTTGATCGATCGACTATTCAAAGTGGATCTCAAATGGTGTGTTAGTTAGTAAGAAGCTATAAGGAATCAAAATCCACATTGATTTTGGAGATATAAATAAGGCTTATCTAAAGTATAAATTTAATTTCCCAAATATTGAAATGATAATTAACTCCATAGTGGGGTACAAAATGCTTTCATTTATGGATGGATTCTCAGGGTACAACTAGATCTAGATTGCACTAGAAGACCAACATAAAACAACATTCACCACCCCATGGGAAATGTTTAGTTATCAGATTATGTCATTTGGTATAAATAACATTAGGGACACATGCCAAAGAACCATGACCATTATATTTCATGATATGATGCATGAAATTATTGAAGACTACTTTGATGACATATTGGGTAAATCAAAGACCTAGACTGATCATCAAACTGCATTATGATGAATATCTGAGCAACTTTATGAATAAAAGATTATAATCAATCCTAAAAAGTGTGTTTTTATTGTTAATTTAGACAAATTTATTGTTTTTAGTGCTAATTTAGATAGATTTATAGGCTTCATCATCTCTTATAGAGGCATTGAAGTTGATCCTACCAAAGTACACGCCATTACAAAGATACTACCACCTTCTAATTTGAAGAATCTCTATAGTTTATGGAGTAAGGTCTAATATTTTATATGCTTCATTTATTAGTTGGAAAATAAGTTCCATCCATTTACACACTTATTCAATAAGGGTGTCAAATTTATTTGGGATGAGGAATGCTAGAAAACCTTCCATCACCTAAAAGATTATCTTGCCAATCTACCTATTTTGTCTCCACCTATGTGAGAAAATTCATTCTTATTGTATCTATCTGCCATAGATAAAGACCTAAGGGAACTTCAATATTAGCATGATGATAATGGAAAGTAACATGTCATGTACTATTTAAGTCATACACTGGTCACATATAAGCACAATTATATACCTATAAAATAATCTTGTTTAACTATAGTATTTGAAGCCTATAAGGTATACCATTACATGTTAAGTAACAAGACTAAAGTTATTTCCAAAGTAGATATATTCAAGTATCTACTATCTAAAATATCTTTACATGGACACATGGTTAAATGGATCATGCTTCTAAGTGAGATTGAGATATAATACATCAACCATAAGTCTATAAAGTGACAAGTAATTGTAGATCAGCTTATAGAAGCTCCCCTTACAGGTACCAAACCACTCACTTTTAAATTCATATATGAGTCCATAATGACCATCATTTAAACACCTCCTAAGGAGTAGTACTAGAAGTTTTATTTTGATGGATCATTCATATCACATGGATCGAGGATAGGCCTATTATTTATTACACCATAGGGGGATCTTATCCCTAAATCATTATGTATCATATTTCCTTGTACTAAAAACATTGATGAATATGAAATGCTCATTACATAGATTTTTAAGGAAGTACAATGGAATATTCAACATCTCAAGGTTTATGGTAATCCCTAGTTAATTATCTATCAGGTTACTAGCTACTTTCAGACCAAAGATGACAAGCTAGTGCCATACAAGGTCATGATCAACAATCTTAAACAATAGATCACCAATATAAAATTTGAAAACATATCAAGGTATAGTAATAAATAACTAGATGTCATGTCCACCATTGTCTCTTTGATCCATCACATAGACAAGGCAAAATAATATTACTTCCTCATTAAAAATCTTGTAGCACCAATTCATGAACCTTCAACCATTAGAATAATATGTGATATTGTTAGTCCTAGATATATATATTATTCATACCTATTTACTTACCTTAATGACCATATTATACCACCTGACCTATCACACAAAAGACAAAAGACCTTTATCCACTAAGCCTCCCTTTATACCTTACTTGGACTAACCCTATAATACCACATCTTTAATGGAAATATTCTTCATTACTTAAATTTGGTAGAATCAACATTAGAATTATGATAATTTCATGAAGGAGTATGTGAATCCCACACTAATGGGGTCTTCCTAGCCAAAAGTTTGTTACATACTAGTTATTACTAGCTAACTATGGATGTGAATGTAGTTACTTATGTCATAAGGTGTGATAAATGTTAAAGGCATACTAATATGATCCATTCCCCAACTAAAACACTAAAGCTAATGCTTATAACATGTATATTTGGAACATGGGGAATCAATCTCATTGGTAAGATTAACCCAACCTAAAGTGATGGCCATAAACACATCCTTACAACTACTGAATATTTCAATAAGTGGGTTGAAGCTATACCCCTCACTTACATGAATGGAAAAAAACCTCCAAGTTCATCTTCAACCATCTTATCTTCTATTATGGTATCTGATCCAACATCATATCTGATAATGGTAGATTTTTTAATAACAAGGAGGCTAGAATGATTTGTGTTCAGTACAACATTACTCAACATTTTTATACCACATATTATCCTCAAGGTAATGTCCATCTACAATCATCTAATAAAACCATTTTTTACATCCTAAAAAATATTATCAATGATGTTTGCCATGATTGACACCTCCAAATCTTCCACGCCCTTTGGGCATACCACACTAATTACCATACCCTAAGAGGAGCCAATTCATATTCCCTATTTTATGACACTAAGGCCATTATTACCATTAAGGTTGAGATACCTTCTCTACACATCTCAATAAAACATGTTTTGGATGATGAATATTATCGATTAGCCTACCTAAAAGAGTTGGAGTTGATGAAAAATGCATGGATACTGCTAATAACCTTCAAGCATATCAAAATGGAATATATGGCCACTAAAATTGGAGGGTCAAACATATATATTTTAAACTTGGGTATCTTATTCTCAAAGAAAACCAAAATAACACCATGACTAAGAAGAATAAGAGTAATTTTAAACCCAATTTGATAGGCCATATATCATTTTTGTAAATTATGGATCTAGAGCACATAGGCTCACTACATCAGATGGATATGAACTTGATGAGTTAATGAACATCATACACCTCAAGCATTAATTCTCCTAAGAGAACTAAATTATTGTCTATGAGGCCCATTTACATTGTACCCTATTATGATCTTGTTTATATTATACCATATACCATTCTACCATACCTTCCATATCAACCAACATTATTTTTACCCTCCCTACCCAACCCTTTTACCTTGTTTTCATTCCATTTGTTCTTTAGCCACCTTTAGTGAGAGGATTTAGATCAAGTTATAGTAGTTCATTCATTATTTTAGATAGAGGAAGTATATTAGACCTATATGACAATGATTTAGTAATTGCATCCTTCATTCGTTATTTTGAGTGTTCTTGATTATAATCACCCATGGGAAAATTAGTTTTTGACTCTATGATACTAATTATAACTACCTATGCGAAAATTAGTATCATTGACCTATGCCATTATTTACTAATTATAAATACCTATGGGTAAATTAAGAAGAACATTGTTATCATTCTTTGAAGTACCACCTTTCCATTCATATGCCATATCATGTCATTTACCTAATTTGAGTACTTGTTATCTAGTCTAATTTTTCTATTGTAAGGCAAAATTATTGTGACTTGGGGTCCCACCCTAGGACTATGTAGGTAGCACTGAATTAAAATTTAGGTCAGCTTAATCACTATTTATCCATGCTTTCATTATTTTATGAACAATTTCAAGTTTGAATGCTCTCAACATTTGGTGAGTAACCTAAGCCACACTATCATCATTTTATGAGTAATTTATAGTTTGAACGCTCTTGCATTTTATAAGTTAGACCATTTAGTATCTTTTCATTATCAATCAAGTTGAGATGCTTATAAAATTTCAAAAACATTTTTAAAAGACTTAGAAAATCACAAAAACAAATCAACCACTTCTTTTCCTTAAGGATTATGGGAACCCTATCTATTTCACAAGAAACCACTTGTCATTTAGTTTCTCCATCCTTATTTACCCCCTAAGCTTTATGCTCTTGCCATTTTGAGAGTTTTCATATTATGTATTATTTATTATGTATTATGTATCTAACTTTGATACATTAATGATGTCTAGGCCATCTCTCATGCTTTCATAATTTTACAAGTCCATTCCCATATTTATCTACAAAATCAATAATCTTTTTTATCATCATTTTTATTCTATCCCATATCCTAGGAGAACTACATTTGGCTTGGATTTTATGTTAGAGCTTGTGTCCATGAAATTATGTAGGAAAAGTTCACTTACCTAGTGCATCTGGAGTTAGCTTAGCTACCCCTTCCTTTTCTTTTATTCCCCCCACCCCCGCACCCCCGACCCCCCCCCCCCCGCCCCCCCCCCCCCCGACACTTTTGTTTGTTCATTTAATTGTCTCTTATAACCTAGGAGTTATGTTCATGATCTTATTTTTTATCTATTTACACTAACACTATGATTAAACATTGATGTGGTTGTTTCCTTTTATTCTCATTTTTTTAATTTTGTTTTGTGCCTTTTATTTATTCATGTTTTATCTTATTATTTACTTATTTGTTTGTCTATTTGTTTTCTTTATTTTTGTACATTGACTTATTATATCTACATTCATTGGGTTATTCCTTGCACATTATACTTAAGTCCATCCATATCTATACATCAACATTATCATCATGATTCTTATCATTAGTACATTATTTTTAATTATTTATTGGATTGTGTGTCTATCCTTATGATTTTTTTGACAAAATTATCATGGTGTTTTATATCATGATGCATACCATCATATGCTATAGCAAAACTCACCTCAAAAAATCTTACAATTAATGCAGTTGTGGTACTTCTCATTGGCACCTAAAATAAAAATTCCTAATATATCCTAATCATTTCCCAAATATAGAGTAATTAAATCATATAAGAATTTTAAACCTTGTTAATTAGGATGTTCATCTCCATACTAGCATATTTCCAAAAATCATCTTTCCCCTTTGTACTAGCTTAATCTTACTCCATGAGTATAGATTTAGTATGTAATCCCCCTTTTCTAATTTGCCATATTACTCCCATCATTATGATAATGATTCTACCCACCTTTGGGTAAATCATTGTGTCTCATCCCACCCAAAAAGCTAATTATTATAACCACCTATGGGTAAATCATTGTGTTTCAATATATCTAGAGGTTAAGGGTTGTAACTGCCTTTGGGAAAATCATTATCATTCTCTACCCAACTAGGACATGTTTTTTATCCTACCAATGATTATAACCACCCATGGGAAAATCATTATTTCCTTTTTAATGATTATAACCACCTTTGAGAAAATAATTATCTTGTTACCCTTATCCTTTAGCTAATTATTATAACCACTTATGGGAACATTGTTATCTTTTTATCATGTTATGTTGATGATTAGAACTACCATTGGGAAAATAATCCTTTTTATCTTTCCAATAGGGGAAGCTCATTATGCCACTAATTATAAATACCTATGGCCAAATCATTCTCTTATTGCCCTTATCCTTTAGCTAATGATTATAACTACATGTGGGAAATCATTATATTTTTATCACATTATGTCGATCATTATAACTTCTTGTGGGAAAATCATCCTTTTCTACCCAGTTAGGGTAGCTCACTATGTTACTAACTATAACCTCCTATGTGTAAATCAATATTTTATACCCTATTTTACCTTTTAATCCCATCATTTTCCTTCTTTTGATGGATAAATCATCAACCTTATTTACCAACCATTCCCTTGATGGGGTATCTAGAGCTCATCTATTGCCATTAGAGTATTAGGAATACGGGAAATTTTCATTATTTGAGAAATTGTTATTATTCCTGTAGATTACATTGCCTTCCCAAAAAGGGGAAAACTATAGACACCTAATTCCATCCACAACCAGATTTCAATTAGACTTAACACTAGTTCTTACCAAACATTGTAAATTAATCTTAGAAATAATTGAACATCTCAAAATTTGGTCGTGTGTCATTCATCAATGCTCATAATCATGTTGAGGCATACCTATTTGGTGTAGTATACTATATTAAAAAATAACCTCTCATAGACTTATCCCCAATCACATTGTAATATACAAAATATCAATTTGGCCTATGGACCCATTAAGTGAGGCACTTGAATAAATATTGAAAGAGATAACTTTATAATCGAATTGAAATCAACTGATTAAAAAAGATTAAATTCTTATTTGAATTATCCATTTACAATTAATAAATATATAAAATTAGAAATTCCAAAAATCAAAATATCAAGTCTTTTCATCATTTCCTTTATGAGTTGTCAATCTCTTCCAAAATATCTCAAAATATCTAATTTGAGAGCCCTTCCTAGTAATTTAAAATCATAATTACCTGATAACTTTTAACTCAATTAGATTTAGTATAAACAAGTTAGTTTGAACCCATTCCATGTTTAAAATCAACCTTAACTCACCTTGGGTGAGAGTTAATTCTTGAGTAAATAAATACAATGCCATACACATTCATTTATAAGCTTAGATATTGTAGTATTATTATGAAATATTTACTCAATAAGACTCATTAAATTAATGTTACCATGCCAAAATATTAAGCCAAGTAATCGAAGCCAAGGTGCTAAGGAAAGGTGAAGCCAAAAAAGCTCCTCTGATTAAGATTTATTGATGCCCAAGCTGAGAAAGCCATTTTAACAAGACACTTAGAGCTTGAAGGAAGGTAAAAGAAGGTTTTCTTCAATTTTTTAGTTGTTTTTCATATGCATGCTTATTACCTATGCTCTCCCTAATGTCCAGGCTAGGGGTGTTAGGATTTTAGTTTGTTTATTTGAGTTTTGTTTCTTGGACTAAAATGATACTAACCTCCCCTCTACGTATTCCTTGTCCATATTGGGTCTCTCTATTGATCATAATTATAGGCCAAGAACATGGTCTTGAACATTATTTGCCACCTTAGACATGTTAGCCATAAAACACTAGAGGTAGAGTTCTCCAACTCTTGCTTCAACTTTGACAACATGATCCTAGGTGGATTTAAACATCGTGATCATGGTAACACATGTTATTTTATGATCTATACATGATCAAAGTGATGTATTTTCACTTGGAGTTCCTAAAGGCATAAATTTTAGTTAGAGGATAAGCACTTTTCTCTTCATGACAAAAAAAATAAATTTCAAGACCTATCACAACTTGTGCCACTTATTTTTCTCCAAGATTACATAAAAATTATTTGAGGTGAAATTATATATATTAGACACACATGAGGGTTCTTCTATTTTGTCCAAATGACTTATAATTTCCATTTTATGCATTCCTAAATTTAGGATAAAAGAATGCATTTTTCTTGTTTTTTTAAGGGGTTGTTTTAGGCCAGAATGGGTGGCAAGTCTCTTAAACAGGCATGATTAGATGCCAAAAATGTTGTATTGGATGGTATCTGCCACCTTAAAGATGTTAACAACACTAGTTTTGAGACATGAAACACTAGAGGTGGCATTCTCCAATTACCATTTAAATTTTGACAACATTTATTGTCAATATTTTTACACTCTTGAATAGTAGTGAAAACATGCATCCAGGTGGATTTAGATGTCATGGTTACAGAAACATGTGTCATTTACCTATGTAGACATGATTAAATTTATGGAATTATACATATAGGTTTCCAATGATGCTAAAAGTGATAGCATGTCATATGATTCCGAGATAGAGATAAATATGGTTATTATGAGTGACCACGAATCTATTAAGTATGGACTTATACATTGCATGCATTGATTCATCAAGGACTCAACCACCATATCTAATGGCTAAATTAATCTAGGTTTATATATATATATATATATATATATATATATATATATATATTAAAAAATAACTATAATTGTTTTTTATGCCCCAAAATTCTATTATACCTACTCTAATCTATATGTTATATATGATTATGAATATTCTCTTGTTTTATATTGGAGGGTCACAAATCTAACTTATTTAAGGTGTGCTATCCATATATATACAAAGTGTGCCTATATGTGTATATATGTATTTTTTTATATCTTAGGTATATGTATTTAGTTTTCAATGATAATAACCCAAATTATATTGGTTTTTATGATATGAAAATGCCTAAGACTATTTGAACCCATTATTTTAATCTTCATATAAGAAAACTACAATGAAATTCTTAGCCTCTACTGTAGGTAACATAAAGAATAAAACTATAGTGCATGGTTATAAATCATCAAATATAATCATTAATGTGATTTTGAATTAAAAGGACATGTTCCTATCTGAGATAGAGGATCCTAATTTTAAACTTGGAATGCAACCAAGTGAAGATGAACATGGAGTTTTATCAAATGGAGAATAAATAGTTGTCTCAAGTGACATAGAAACATGAAATGTAAAGTTGAGTGTAGTGGAGGGAGATAATTCCAAAATATCTATAACTACCAAAATATTCCAGTGCCTCAAGAGACATGACAATTATAATCTTTCACTACTTTAAAGTGCCAAAGAAAGTATGCAAGAGATGAGTATTCCATTTTTTTTTCAATTATACTTATAATAGAAATGTGGTATGTCTATAAATTTAATTAATACAAAACTTGAATATCAAGTCCTAAGTGATATTAAACTAGTGTAGCTAGGGTATCAACATTATAATAGTGATACATGATGTATCACAATCATGAGAGGCACTTCATAGTAATATATGAATCTATCTCAAATAGTATACTCTTTTCTCCCATTTAGTTTTAATTGTAACACATATTGAAAGATTGTAAGTTAGTATAATAAATTACACAAAATAAATATTAAAGATGATCATATCTAAATATGGCCATACAACCATCAAATTTAGTTTTTAAATTATAATGTGAGTTAAATTGTATGTGGAAAGTTGATCACCATGAAATGTTAACATGTGTGTGTGTGTGTGTGTGTGTGTGTGTGTGTGTGTGTGTGTGTGTGAAAAATACATAAAGGCATATAAAATAAGAACAAAATATAATGTTAGATTAATGTCATATATGTATATAATCCCAATAACACATACATTTCCATATAGGCATAGAAAAAATTACAGTATCTAATAAAATAATAGAACATTGGGTGAATGTCTTATATACATATAATGCCAAAAATGCATACATTATCGTATAGGCATACAAATAAATACATCATATAATACATCCTACTCATCAAATATTCACTTCTCTTTACCTTCCTCAAAGAATAATCTCCCTATGATTCCTTGATTTTATATGGGGATCCCTCAGATGCCTAAAATTCATCTAAGATCTGAATTTGGGTCCTTTTATGCTCATATCTTGCCTACATTTGAACATGTTCCAATACAAATATTATTAGAATATTTACATACTATACATGCAACCAAATTTAGAAACTAATTTAAAACTATAATACAAAAACTAATTTAAACATACACTTACTGCAATCTCATGGTCATGGTCAATCTATGCTTGAATAGGGTCAGTGATAGGCCTAGGTGCATGAACATGCATGTGAAATTAGGAATAAATATGAGAAGGTGCCTTGATAATCCTCTAAATGGGAATAATAGATGTCATAGTAAAACCTTGCATACATAATAAATTCACACAATTTATATTTGCCTAAGTATGTAGTAAAATTATTAAAACAAATTTACTTTTACAATTCAAAATTACAAGATAACATGTACCTTGGTGAGTGCCTTTGTAGATGACATTACAGCAACAATGCCTATGTCTATCTCAACTCATAGAGATGGAGGAATTCCTAATGTGGTCATCACTTAAATAAACAACTTTGCTTAGTCTTTTATAAAATTTTAAACATGTATGATTATTAGTCAAGAGCTTAAATTATATAAATAAAAACATGTATATAGAGTATAATATTAACTCAAAAAAAAATCCTCCATATATGTAAATGGTGGCCTAGTAACATTGATAGATTTAGTAGTGGATGTCCCATAAGATGGATCTACATACATAAACATTGATTGGCTAAGATCCACAAATGTAGTTGTGCACTGTGAAGATGTGGGCACCATGTCCTCTTGAAACATAAAAATTACACATATATTATTCATTTTTTTGTCTAAATTAATAGTTATATTTTAAATAAAAATATAAATTAAACATGAAATTTATATAGAATATACCTACATGTGTGTAGTGACCGGCATGTGCAAACCAAATGTACATGTTAGAAACTCATCACTCATGAGTATATCATATAAGCCCTTAGAAGCACCACCATCATCATATAAAGGTCTAATGCATATAACACCATAACATCTATAATGATGAGGTTGGGTATACACAATAGGTGTAGTATCTCCAACATTGATCTCAAAAAAAATTCTCTTATATTGAATAAGTGTATTTGTAAGTGCACTAAGCACATGCAAAGTGTCAATCTTAGTGACCTCTTTCGTTGTAATGAGGATCTCATACTTAAGTGGATTTTGGGTAGGGGTCCTTGTAGGATGATTAGGCATGCAACATGGACCTGTTTGTTCATGTGAAGAGCCTTCACTTTGGCCCTAAAACTCACTATAGTCAAAATACCTAGGAATCTCATTGAGGACAAACTGACAATAGATACAATGGGACCTCATGGTTGTTACAAGGTGGGTAATCAAACACCATCCACCATTAACCATTGGTCCCATAAATTTTTTATATTCAAATTATATTAGCATTAATATATTGGGAAATATTTAATGGTTATTGGAAAAGGTGTATTGGTTCTTGGGTCAAGGCACAAATTGGGTATTTTGATATATCTTTTTCCTTCACCTCATGTGTTGACAATTTGTCATAATAGTAAGCCTGACATATATCCCTATATAATTCCCATCTATCAATTCAACTCATTTTCAAGTCAACTTGACCTAATAATAACTCTAGTGTATTAGACAAATAGGTGAAATGGGTGTAGGTTGATGTTGGGTCCCACATTCCAATAAGTATTTTGTTCACTTTATATTTTATTTTCTACTATGTGTGCAGTTAGATCTTCCTGACTACTTGGGGGATATTATGGAACTACAATAGGGTTAGGAGGGTTAGGTAGGTTAGGTAGAGGCTTATGAGAGTTAGGTGGAGGGTTAGGTGGAGGGTTATGAGTAAGGTTAGTTGTTGGTCTCTTGTAGTGGAATGATCTATTAAAATAATAGGATTTAGTAATTAAATAATGCAAATTAAAAAATTGTCAAAATATATTTTTAATGCATTTGGTTTTTGATTAATTACCTCCTATCCATGATAACATTGAGGATTTTCCAAGGTATTGGGCAATAGAGGTGTGCTTTTATTCTCCTACAAGAAAAACATGATCATATTTTGGCCAAGAGAAACATAAAGAAAGTAGGAAAGTGAAAATAAATCATGTTTTTCCCACAAATGGGCCTTTTTATTTTTATTTTTTGTTTTCAATAACACATATGCATTATGAAGACATAATTCTACACATTTTTGGAACTATGCATAATTCCAATAATGCATACATGTTATTATTACTAAGCCCAATGCTCATAATGCATACACATTATGTGGTCATAAAGCATATGTATTATGACCACATATTGTGTACATATTATGGCTCAAATTTTTAAATCCTTAAATTAAATAATATGTACATGTTATAGCCAAAACACGTGTGTGTCATGGTCATAATAGGTATGTATTAGAGGAAATGTCCAAAAAATTATCCCCCAAATTAATGCACATGCCCCCATCCCAATCTAAATATTTGGACTTGGGGTAAGAATTATAATGGCCTTATTAAACAAAATTCATGGAACATCTTCCATTTACCATGTTAATGAAGTCTAGGTTCCCATCTTGTCCATAATTTTAGATGACAAAGGTATCCATACACTTGGGGAGATAATAATCTAGAATTTAAAACAATAAAGAATTGATTATAATATGCTATCTGAGAATATTTATATGTTTTCATATTTATTGGATGTTTTATGTGGCACTATAAGTTCTATATGCACATATCCACGGGATCCAAAAGGATAAAAATAAGTTGTGTGATGATTTTGACATATTACACATCTATAAGTTAAAAAAAAATTATATAGATAATTATAGACACATTTTATCTAATGGTTTATAAAGAGGTAAATTCATGACCAATACCAAGGTTGTCTGATGAAATAAGGAGTTCACTCAGGTCATTGGGAGATTATTCATATTACCTAAACAAAAAAACCATAAGGGAAAAAGGCACATTGGTGGCACTATTTTACTTGCCTATAATGTTTTAGAATAAGTTGTTTTAACAATAAATATCATAGCAACTATCTCAAAGCATATATGAAAACTAAAAAAATGCAAATTATGAGTTATACAAATGATGCCAATTAGCATAGATAAGAAACAATTTCAATAATGGGTACAATTATCCAAATATAATCACAAAACTTATTTCAAATTCAAATTGGTATAACTTAGATATTAGGATCCTAGGGGTAAAGGGGTTCAACATATTAAAATATTCTAGTCAATATTAGTAGCTAACTATGATCATGAATATATTTTTCTCATTGCTGATAATGACGCTCAATTATACAAAAGGATGCAAGTTGCTTACATGACAATGGAAATTACACAAAGAGTAAAATATTATCCTTCTATTAGAATGTTAGACACATTTGAGATGAATCAAATGGAGAGAGAGAAGTCTCTATAGGATCTTGATAAATAATTTAAAAGAGGAATACTCATAAGTCTTCCCCAATAAAAGACTACACGAGATAAAAATTATGATATGGAAATTGGTGGACTTATCATAGTTTCTAAGATCACATTTGATTTTTACTACTATTGATTTAGGAAAACTAGACCCATCATTATTATTGTTGTTACAACCACCTTCTCTTCCTCCTATGCATGTTAAAATAGGTTATCCTATGGTTTCTTAGACTAGGATAACTATTCCTAGTAATTTGTAATATCTAAAGGTTACATTCAAGGAGAGACCATAACATATACCATAAATTCAAGGAGCATCATTGGACATAATTTATTCATCAGATTATTAAGATGAATTTTAAAAAGAGGATGCAAAAGAGGGACATGTAGCCATTGTATTTCTAAATACTCCTACATAGGCAAGTCTTAAAATATCTTTCCCTAGTGATCTTATTATCTTTGTTACAACCAAGGTACTAGAAAATATATAAGAAAAGAGTCATTTTTAAAATAAAGAATCAAGAAAAGAGGAGACTATAGTTGTTTCAATATATATTCCTATTCATACTTATATTAATTAATATAGTACCACTTCATTTACTTTAGCTACTACTACTTTAATTTATGTTTTTGTTACTTTGGTTGTTTCCATAACTATTGCTCCCATTTCCACTTCTATTACATCAAATATTACCACCACTACCTCTACAACATTTATTCAATTTTGAAAAGTAACACAAAACAAATTAAGGATTACATTAAAAAACATATTTATTCTTCAACTATTGTTGATATTACACCAATATGTCCACCTGATGCTCTATCTTTTTTTCCAAAAATTGAGGTTTATAGACTTGGTCTTCCAATCCATTTTTGATGATTATCTAGTATAAAATCATGATTAAACTCAATTAGAACTATAAATTCATGAAATAAATTTAACATACCTTTTATTCACCATCATCAAATACTCTCCTAATATCATTAAAAATATAACTAAGAGCCAAACTTAGGTTAGGGTTTATAAATAGATGATGGTTGACCCATCATTCCCTACACCTTTACCTCACACATATCTAATATCACCCCCTTAACTTGACCCATCATAACTGATTCCACTTCTAAAATCCACTTCATCCCTTGAAATTTCATCCCTTGAGTTAGTCTCCCCTATTGTACAACTTTTTATACTACCATGGATGCAATAGTTATAGATAGAGAAAATTTTAAGGTAGAATCTAGTTATTATTAAAAAGCTCAAGCTTACCCTATAATTTTATGAAACATATAACCAATTGAAAAGGGTAAAAAAAATAAAAATATCAAGTGGAAGTAATTAGATTGAATTCATAATATAGAAATAAATCTTCACATTTACCAATAATATGAATTCAAAACCAAGGGAATTTGATTAATTCAAAGAAGATCCAATGTTTATAGTCATTTATACTAGTGGAGTTCTCAGAAAGATGTTCCATGGTTTTCAAAAAGAAAATAAGAGATTGGAATCAAAACTAGGGTGGATGAACTTGAGGATATAATGTAGAATGTAAAAAACACAACCCAATATCTTTATAATCTCATACTTTCTATGCATAAATCTAGGGATGAATCCCAACTACAGTGGGGAAATGTGATGAATTGTAATGAATTCTTGAGGCTTTTAGATGCCAAATTATATAACATTTCAAAGGTAGTGAGAGAAAATTAATATCCTAAATTCAAATTATTTCCACTTAAGGATATAAATTTGAATTAAAACTATGTAAACAGTAAAATATATGATCTCATGGAGTGGCACAATTAGATGAAAAAGTAGGTTATCTAGCTGATAGTCTAAGAGAGGAAAGAAATTAAATTATTAGTATATATGATCATCTCTATTATATACACAACATTTTGTAAAGTGTAAAACATTAATATTTTGATATTCAACTCTAATCTTCCACAAATAATTTTAGAAAAAGAGTTAAAAATACTTCTCATGGAAGTAATGATCAAGTCATCTGATTGATTAGATTTTCTAAATAAAAATTAGATGAAGGAAAATAAGGATTTTATTCAAAATTCATGTCATTAATTTTGAGGTCATAGAATCATAATGTAAAAAATTAATGGCATAATATAAGAGATAAATATCAATGAAATGTTGAGAAACAAAATTAGTTAGCTACTTAGGCATGAGTATAATCATCATTGGCTCAACCATCAATAATTATGTCTTTTGATATAGTACATACATTGATAAAAAATTAATTTGGAGTGATATTTTATCAAGGTAGATATATTTTAGTTCCCTTGATTTTATCTTCAAGATATACTTCATTAGAAACTATAGTTGCATCCTCTACTATAGCTATATCAAGTCTTACTACACATGTCTCTCCATCAACATTAAGTGTTCCCTTAATTGTAGATTCTAATAAAATGTTGGTTCCTATTTTGAGTTAAACCAACCATGTGGATTCAACTATAGTCTCATCCACTTCAAGTATAATTAACCCCAACATTGTTACTCCAACACCATAAAGTGACCTTTTTCTAGTTTTTATGTTAGATATTTATATATGTTCTTGTTAGCAAATATTTAGTCCTCATAGTAATTTGTACATTGTAATATGGATAATTATGAGAGTAATAATTCATTATTACATATAGGTAATGTGTTAGTTATATTTTGTAGTAATTAGTTATTAGAATATTGTTAAAAACAATATTATGATAATAGATTAGAATACATTATTATTTAGATATATTGTTATGAGTTATAACACTATATCATATATAGATTTTTTATAATCAAAGAGATTTTGGGGAGAGAGATTGATGGAGAGAATATAGGAATGATGTTCCTATAAATATGTAAATTATAATATGGTTTTATAATTATAGTGTATGTAGAAATAATATAATATCAATGTTTTAAATATCTTTGTATTTGGTTCTTTGATTTATTGTGATCAAATCTGAACTAGTTTCAATATCTGGTATCAGAGCATGTCAATGTCCTATTAAATTTTTCAAGGGGTAGATCCACTACTAGCTCTAAATTTCCCCTATGAATGAGATGTCGATGTTGAGAAGAGCATTTCTTTTCTACGCTCTGCATTATTTCTACATAGAATTTCAACACTAGATATTAGTTTGCATCATTCAGTCTAGATCTCTCTAGGTGTGAATAATTACATGACCTATTTTCAAGCTAAATGTAATAAATAGACTATTAATTATTCTCTCTATTTTTAGTAGTCTAAGAGCATCTGGTACAAAATAATAAAATCACTCTTTGAAGGTTTATACATTGAATGCAAGAGTAATTGCATTGTTAATATGAATATTGCATTTGTGATATGCAACTAGCATACATTTTAGTTTGGGCTAATCAAAATTGAGATTATCTTGTTAAATCTAAGATTTTGTGGGATAACTACAATAGATGTGATTCCATAGGATATATTTTATATTTACATAAACTTTTTTTGAATGCCATTTGAATTCTATAGTTTTTTATATCACCTCAACTTGAATTCAACATCTTTAACACGTATTAGCATCACAACATTTATCAGTACCTATAATTATTCTATGTATTTGATCTTTATCTCATAATCAAAATATTAAAAGTGTGGTGTCTTAATTTATGAACCAAACTTTTCTTTTTGCCTTCTGATGCATACCAACTGCACTCTATTATTTTCTTCATCTCACGTGGATCAATTGTAATGCTATGATTGAGTCCACATCAATTGTGATATGTTATGATAGGTTGAATTTTCATCCTAGTATTTTGTGTGGTATTCACATCAGCCTATATTCCACTTATTTCAATAGATCCATCTTAAATTAGCATGCCTTAACACATTTTGTCCAACTTAGCTCCTTCTATGAAATTAACTTCCAATATGTGCTTCTACATAGGTCAATTAACAATAAGTCATTTAAGTTTTAGAATTTTCATGTTTTGTCATTTTAGATTTAAATCATTATGTAGGTTTTGTTTTAACCTGTAATGTTAGGTTGTCTTTATTTATTAAGTTTTTAGTTAGTCGGTTTGTTTTTAAGATTATTTGTAATTCTATAAGGTTAATTCAAAACTCAATTAAAATTGAGTTGTGTCACCATAGGTCAAAATTTTAATATTATCCTTATGCTATTTTTAAATATTGTTATTAAGTCTAGTTTTGTGTCATATTACCAAAATCAAAATGTGTCAAAAAGCCATTTTTGTGTCAAAGTAATATGTGAGTCCATTTTAAAGTATGTCATCATTTGTAAAAAGTCTTTTATGTATTTTTAGTAAGTCATTAGTGTCAAAAAGTTTCAAAAAAAAAAGTAAAAAAACAAATTCTTTACAGATGGATTTTCAGATGACCCTGACATCATGAGTCAAATCTTATGGTGGGGACACTATTCCCTTCAAAATCATGCACCTAAGCTTCAAAAACACTTCATAAATTGCATAAGTAGTAACCTACTAGAGGTTTGAGGATAATGAAAGATGGAGGTTTTTTATTCCTCTTATTAGCCACTAATGAAGTGGCATTTATTATTATAGTGGTGTGTGTGTGTGTGTGTGTGTGTGTGTACATATATATGCATACATATATGTATATATAAACATATACATACATACATATATATATATATATATATATATATATATACATATACATGTATACATATATATGTGCATATATATATATATATATGTATATATATGTATGTATGTGTGTGTGTGTGTGTGTATGTATATGTATATGTATACATATATATGCATACATATATGTATATATAAACATATACATACATACATACATACATACACACACACACACACACACACACACACACACACACACACACACACACACACACACACACACACACACACACACACACACACACACACACACACACATATATATACATATACATGTATACATATATATATATATGTATGTATGTATATATATATGTATGTATATGTGTGTGTGTGTGTTTGTATGTATGTATGTGTGTATATATATATATATATATATATATATATATATATATATATATATATATATATATATATATATATATATATATATATATATATATATATATATATTCAAAATTTGTATGTGTGACAAATAAGAGGTGAGTTTCCCATTTTTCACATAGGGCATTGCATAAAAAAAGGTTTTTAGAAGAAAGATGAATGTGGCAATAGTTAGGAGAGCAACTAACTGTAGAGATCTCATGAATCCCTTACTTATTTATGGAAATGATACACCAATGACATGTATGTATGATGACGTAAAGTAAATGTGGGATGTGTTCATTAAGATAGTAGTGGTCATGTTTAGTAAGATTACATCAATAGTATGCAAACCTAAGATTATGCAGTGGCATACAATTCTATTTTTTCTAATTCTTGGAGACATAAGTGAAAGTTGAACATATGGTTCCTATTGGTAAGTTCCCACACTATCTAGGTTGATGTGGTTCCCTCAGTGAATGGTTGGTGGTAGATGTTCATATTCTAAGTTCCCACACTAATTCTATTGATGTGTTCTTAATAGTGAATGGTATATAAAAAGTTGATGTGTTCCTTCATTACTTTCAATAAGTCCTATGAAATGTAAATTACCATGCAAGGCCTAAGGGGGGGAATGTTAAGAAATAATTAGTCCTCATAGTAATTTGTACACCATAATATGAATAATTATGAGAGTAATAATTCATTATTATGTATAAGTTTTTTGTTAATTATATTTGGTAGTAATTAGTTATCAAAATATTATTATAAATAATATTTTGATAATAGATTAGAATGTATTATTGTTTAGATATATTGTTATGAGTTATAACAATATATTGTATATAGAGTTTGTATTATCAAAGAGATTTTTGGGAGAGATATTGATGGAGAGAGTATAGGAATGATGTTCCTATAAATATGTAAACTCCCATATGGTTTTATAATCAGAGTGTATGCAAAAATAATACGTTATTAGTGTTTTAAATATCTCTATATTTAGTTCATTGGTTTATTTTGATCAGATCTAGACCAATTTCAATAGTTCTTATGTATCATTATATATTTTGTGCATGCAAAGCCTTTGTGCTAAAATAATATATATATTATTTTTAGACTTTGTAAGCATGAAACGAGATTTAAAGATGAGGTTGTACCCATACAAATCCTACATATACATAAATATTATCCACTCTAAAGGGAAGATAAAATTTGGCAAATTAATGTAAGTGAAAATTTTCTGAAACTATTTGTAAATTTGTGGTGATTTGTTTTCTTCTTCAAATTTATGTGTTTTATTTGAAAAAAATTCATTAAGTTGGCATTAGTATATGATGTATTTTTATGTTATTTATTGCATTGATCTAATTTAAATTTATGTTATTACTATTATTTTTATGATTATAAATCATATTTACACTTTTTAGTGACTTAGATAAGCTTAGAAACTATGTACTAACAATATATTTGATTATGGCCATTAGATTATTATACAATTATTTTTTTAGATTATTCAAAATGTTTGTTGTGTTTTTTACTTAAAAATAACTTATAATATACATTATTTGGTGAAATATACTCTACCTAGTATAATCAATCAACTTCATAAGGTTTATTATTAAATCCAAATCACAGATCTCTTTCTTTCTTCCCTACCCTACCTTCTTATTTTTTCCTTTTGATCCAATTCACCTTAGTTTAGCTTATTCAAACCATTTTAGGTTAATCATTATAATATTTAGGTTATATTTTATACATTAGTAATATCCTAACTATTCAAGGTAGATAACCATTTTACTCAACCACTACTCCACCACATGGTTATTTACAAAACCAAATACCTAAAACTCGTTCCTTGGAATGATTAGTCATTGGTCCTAAAATGAGAGGGTATTACCCCTTAAAATATCTTTGGTATATATAAAATAATAATTAATAGGTTATTAAATAGGTGATAGAAATACAACCCATAATCCTTGACTATTTAGTTAACTTGAGTTTACATACATTAGATTCACCATTAAGGCTAACAAGGTCAACTTAGATTCAAGGTTAACTTATATTCATCATTATAGTCTATACCAAGATGATGTATTCAAGTGTAAATGTATTAAGGTCTAATAAATTGTTGTTCCTTTCAACTCTATCCAAGGTTTTCAACTTAGCATGATAGAGTGCAAGTCTTTGGTCATATTTAATGACCACATTATATTGTAGAGTCTCATCCTCTTACCTTCTCTTCATGACCTTGTATAAACTAAATACATTGATGATTGTATTTATTATTTTTATTGTAGTATTCTCTATCACTATATGCAATGTTTAATCCCTTAATCTCTTCACCTCCTACTACATACATTTCATTAAGGCCACTATGGATTCTAAATTAGCTTGGACCATGGACACAGGGTCCTATACATATTCTTCTAATTTACCTAGGCCAACCTTCCTCTTATTTGTTAAAGTGAAGATGGAATCTTCACTTTCATGAGCCATAACTAAACTAGATTAAGGTTGTTCAACCTACCTTCCCACCACTCTTTTTGTGGTACCTATAGAATCATCAAATTTCATGCCAATTTGTGGTGTAGAGAGGACTATCTAAGGTCTCTCTTATCTTGCTACCAATATAAAATCTCTAAACCAATTTGGGATAACAATAGGCATTAGATTTATTGGAGGTAGTACTTGAGGTGGTGTAGTTGAGGTAGAGGTAGAGATACAATAAGAATGTGTGGTAATTTTTTGGGGTCTATCTTCCCAAGTGTGTTAAATAAAGTTCTTGTAGGGCCCATATTTAGAATAAATGAAGGCAATTTTGTGGGCACACTCACCTTTACATATGTATAAAAATTGAATGGGGATGCAAGAAAAGGTGTATTTGGAAAGGTAAAAAGCTTTAAAATGATCCTTAATGGCATTACCAATGTAGGAGAACCAATAGAAAGTTTTGCATTAGTTGTTAATACCTAAGAAGAAGTAGAAATAATAGTCTGACTATCACTAGTGCCAGATGAAGATGCCATATTTGTAGTGACATGAGAAATGAAATGGGGGATGGTAAACCCTAAGGAACCACTAGCTTATCTCAAGCCAATATCAACTAAATATTGAAAAATGGTAGTTATAGTTATTGATGATACTAAATATAATGGGGGAATAACAATGAATTGGATGCTTTTAAAAGTAACAATAGGAGTAGTCCCAAGTAGGATTCTACTTTGTGTTGTGCTCATTTATGGTGGAACAATGATAGGAGGAGAAAATATAGAATCAAAAGAAAATTTGATATGTAATTAAAATTGGAAAAGAATTTAATGGTGAGGTACTTACACTAGGATCTTGTGCTCCAAGGGTAGCCTATGGTGTGCTAGTGGTAATATCAGTAGTAGATGGATCAACTCTTGAATAGGGATTAGTTTCTTATCCTTTCACAACTTGGTTGTGTACAAGATTTTTATTGCATTGGAGGATCTATAGCTAGTTGAGAAGATGGTGAAGGGGTTATTTCTGCTCTCTTAGTGGCCTTAGGCTCCCTTTTTCTCTTATAAACTTTCAATGTTTCTATCATCCCATGCATGTACTTCCATGGAGAGCTTAATGCATTGTTCCAATTCCTCAAGGTTAATATAAGTAGGGTTAGGTTGATCTAGGATTTATAGAATAAATACCATAGTAGATGAGAATATTATTATATGACCTTAGGAGGGGTCAAACTGACTACTAGATGTTCCTTGCTCAATTCTTGGAGGTAATTCTTGAATTCTTGAAGTGGTAAATATTCCTAACAAGAGGAACATTGTCTTCATCTTATTTATCTTTACCTTCCTCATAGTCAGCATTAAACATGTTACCATGTGATGGTGGTGGCTAATACTTAGTGATATCTTGATTTTTATTCTCCCTATCTAGTGTCATCTCTAGTTTCATGTTATCCATTGTTGCATTCCAGAATACCACCTCATCATTCAGAGCATCTCTATATATCCACTTATGGACTTATTATTTATGATCATATTACATTTCTACATATTTATTGAATCTTAATAGATTCTTGGTAATGAATGTATTGGGATCCCATGTTCTAAGGTCATCTTTAGGTAATATGTATGAATCTATATGCCTAGTAGCTATAATAATATCATACCACTTGGTACTACTGGTCCTCCCCAATTTATAAGGAACCTTATGGGGGGCATTTTATTCTTTTACTTGAATATTACATTGATTTCATGTACAATTTGATAGGCCATTTCTTCTTCATCTAGCTTCATTGGCACAAACCTTGGTAGTATAAGAGGGACCATCATCACTCCTTCCATTCTGATAACTATATAGTCCAGGTATAACTAGTAGTTACCCATGTCTTTCAAGGTTTTCCTAATTTTAGGGGAAACCCTCTACATTTTGATTTCATTCATTGATTGGTAGACCACTGGGTATAACCATTATTTAATCACTCTCATATTGTGTCTAAATATATGAATATACATTGTAGAAAAGAGTTGAGGTACAACTTTTGGATGCTAAAGAGACAATGAACTTTGAACTAGTTGTGCATTTTCATAGATTACATCTAATAAGTAGTTTGTCATAAAGAAGGGGGAACCTTTATTTCAAGTTTCATATATTGAAAACACCAAGTTATTGCTAATAATTTACCCACATGTGGGAATCTACTAGTCTTCTAGGATTATTTTTAGTAATGGAATATTCCTTATATCCACATGAGTAATGTGTGGACTACCAAATATTCTATTCAAGAGGGCTATGCCAATTCTAAATCCTTGTATTAATTTTTGGATGGGAAAGTTTCTTTGGTCATCCATGAAAATATTTCCCATTGGGCTAGTCACCCATAAAGCCAAGACCATATCTAGGGAGTGCACTTCATACCAGTTGTCGATGATGACCTAGTTATATTCTATCTATGGTGATGGAAAGTCATCATATTTTTTGAATCTTAGTCTTGCTATGAAATCAATAGGGATGCCTTGGGACATTAATTTAATCATCACATATTCACACTTTTACCTCCTAAAAATACCATAAACTAGGTTAGCATATAAATTAACCTATAGCTTAGATTCTGCCTTATGGAGACCATTCTACATCAATGCCAAGGATATCAAAAGATAGTTGGATTTAATAAGGCATGGTTTCATTATAATAAATATCTATATATACTTATACATTAAAATATATGCTACTATAATGAAAGTCACCAGATGCTATGGCCTTTGGAATAAATTTAGTATCTTTAAAGATGACTAAAAAAACATTCTAAAATAGAAAGTCATCATTCCTAGAGGAATTACTCTTACCTAGAGTAGAAAAACCTACTTATACCATTGTTTTTAATAATTTAGTTAGTAATTAATGTATTTTTGTATTATTATACAATTTTCATGCTCTAATAATGGTGGTTGGGAGTAGAAGAACCTGCTTATACCATCATTTTTAATAATTTAGCTTGAGCTTTATCAAATTGTGAGAGCGTAGATAGCAAAGAAATAAAATTTGTATAGCTTCAAAATGTAAATAATAATAGACTTGATTGTGTATCCTTTTAAATGACCACTATAATTAATGCAATGTTGATGGTGATCTTGGTTTGTGCTATATTAATGACAAGCATGTCAAACTTGCATATATTTAAAACAACTTCAAACTCTTTCTTTTAGTAATTAATTGCACCATAATTCAATTTAGATTTAATTTATCTTTGATTTTCCATCAATTTTAGATTTAAAGATAAATATTTACACATTTTGACATGTGGTTATCACCTCATATCCAACTAAGTACTCATGTGGCCTGAATATAACTAAGATTCCTAATTGGCTCAAAATCTAGACACATGGCATCTTTTGATTATCTTGTGGATACTCAAAATACAAATTTTCATGATGAATCATCTGTATCTCACCAAGTGGCATATTTAAATTCATTAAAATATCTTGGGTGATTTTATTCAATCATGATTGGTCATGGGAATGCCACACATCACTCTCGTAGGCAATCATAACTTTTATTTCCAAGTGTCTCTTTAAGAAGTCTTTTTGACAACTATAAACAACTTAGCACTAATTAGATAGATTAGGTGGAGACATACATCCCTCATAGAGGGTATTTTTTGGATTCAGATAGAAATAGCTGGGAATGACATGTGGAATCATCGTGCAGTCCCAATGGGGACACACATCATTCTTACATATTATTATTTGTTCTTCTATCAAGTGTCATTATTGAAAGGAACCTTAGATAGCTATATATCATCAAAACTTGATTGGATAGCTCATGTGAAAATACATGTCTACCTCATGAGATCTCATGAGATTTGGATGGATGTAACATAGCATGAACACATGGTAACCTTGAATGAACCCAAGGGGGATATGAATCACCTTAGAAGGCTATTCAAGTCTAGCTAGTTATCATTGAGATACATGATAGCATCTCATGGGATTATAAATTATGGTGGGATATGTGGGGGAGATGTGTTAGTTTATATTGGATGGGATATATCATGGAGGATAAGGTCCTAACACATAGACCTTAAATTTAAATTCTAATGGTTAGCTTCTTGTGAGCCCTCTAGATGATGCCACATAGCTCATATACTTGGTAGATTTACTCTAGGTGTCTCACATGGGATGCGATGAATATTTAAGGCATTTTGAGGCTTGATGAGGTAGACATCTATCCTTTTAGGATGTAGTCTAAACTTTGACATCTCATGAGGCATCATAAACCATAAATTTAATTTGATGTCCTGTAAGATCAAGAAATAAATTAAGTTAGATTCTTGAGGACACCATTTCATATCTTAGGAAAATTTTATAAATTTTAAAGCTAATAAAATGCCTTAAACACAACATGATGTTAATTTAATAGAACCCCATGAATCTTGTTGTGTTTGTGTTTATTACAGAACCAGGTCACACTTCCATAACAAAATCTTATCTGTATATCATTGAACCATCCATGGTCAATAATTCATTATTGAATACAACTTGAAGAAGACTTGGAATAATTTGAATATTTCTAATTATCAATTCTTATTTAAAAATGAATGATTAAATAAAAGTATAGTAACATTATTATTGGTAAATTTAATCAATTCTCCATGTAGTCAAAAGATTTAATATGCTTAACATCTTGGGCACTTTTGAAAATTAAAGAAAGGAAGGTCTCCATTCTGAGAATAGGGGAATGTTGATCATCAAAAATAGTGAGATAGAATACATATTAATTTTGTAATACCTTTGAAATATTTCAAAAAGAGATGGAAGGGTATGATATTGTTCTAAATCATCCTAACTCATCCACCACATCTAGTGAACCCCATCTCTTCTAGTAATGTAATGGTATTTAAAACCTATTATTTCCCATTCCAATTGAGGATGAGAATGATCCAAAAGACAAGTTTTATGAGATTCATGATTTTAAATAGTTTGAAATAAATAGATACAATATGATAAATAATAGTCAATAACTTGTTATGACTTCCACACCTCTAAACATTAATGCAGTCAGTCCTCCTGGTCTAAAAGCCAATAAAAATCCACCCCATTATAAAGGAAATGATCTATACCAAAATACTAATTCATATAACAAAATTTTATAAAATATAGTTAAGGACATGAATAAAATTAAATCAAACATCGCCCTCCATGAGTTGGCTCAGATTAGAGAGTAAATAGAACTCTTATTGACGTATCTGACCAATAAACCATCTTCTAAAAATTAAAAGGATACACATACCAATATGATCATCTATAAAGACAAAATAGAAGTTACACCTTTGCTAACTACCATCATAATATTTGATAATAATGTGCATAATTTTTTAGTTTATTCAGGAGATTTATCCAATGTGATTCTCACTATAATCTATAATTAATTAGGATCAACCCCAAAAATGTAAGAGTGGTGCTATAATTATAAAAATAACATATCCCAATCATTGGAGAATCACTTAATGTCCACATTAATATTTATTATTATCCACACATCCAATAGTACATTGAAATTATCTTATTTGACATTCCTGAGGCTTAAGGGTTACTCATAAGTTATGATTGGTAAAAAATATTGAATGGTTAGATGGTGATATATTTTTCACATATGTGATGCCTTAGAATGGAGTATCCAATTAGATTATAGGTAATAGAGAGACACATATGCAATATTTAATCACATAATACAACACCAAAAATGAAAAGGTGAATATTGCCTCATCAAATGTAGGAGTTTACACTTTGAATACTAACCCTGTGATAGATAAACAAGAGATTGAAGGTCCTTCACAATTATGGAATTTATATTTTGATATTTCTTTGTGTAAACATGTTTTTTATATAATAATAACCCTAAATAATATTGATGAGAAATAATACCATTCTAATTATAAACTATAATTTCCATGCACTAAAATTCATACAATATATGTAATAAAATATATAGAATATAAAATATATATGCAATATAGATTGGATCTAGATGAATAAATTATGGCAAAGAACACACAAAAAATTGGCATAGGACACAAGAATTTAAATTAGGAAAACTTCCAAGAGGTAAAAAACCCATGGATATGATATTGAATAATTGAGAAACTCTGTACCCCAATAAAAAGCCTTTCCTTCATACTTATTCACATAAGACTTCATAAAACCTTATAAATATTTGCCACATGCAAATATTAAATTATTTGAGTGTATTTCTAGTTAAAAATATAATAGGAGTAAAACCTTATTTATAATAAATGTGAGGAGAGGTGATCATTGTAACCAACATGTCCATCCTTCTCGAGAGTCATTTAAATTAATTAGTTAATAATAAATCATAATATTTTATTATTTATTTACACAAGGTTTTCACCTCACATCTAATAAATAATAAATTATTATTATTTAATAATAAACCAAAGTATGCTAAGGGTTAAAATTATCCCACTTCAACATTAAATATTCTAACACTCCCCCTTAATATTAAGTAGGGATTAATATCATAGTCACCTTAATAAAAAAAAATTATGTTATATACGCAATTGAAGAATTTAAGAACCTTCATCATGCCAAACATCACCTTTTAAAAAAAAGGAATTATAATCAATAAACTAATATAAAGTAAGTCTAGGCTAGCATGATCATGAGACTATATCTCATAGTTTCTCATGAATAATCATCTAATCATATTTGGAGCCTTTTATAACATAAAGACCTCCATTAAGAAGTATGATTTTATGTATTGGGGTACAAAATTAAAAATTTCACATGAATTTTACTTAAATAACATAAATTCCACATGAAATTTGTAGTGCTTTAAAATAATAATAAGTATAGAGAAGAATAAGAAACACATGGTCATTAGGAAGTGGCATTGTCATGCACACTCCACCTCAATGACAACTTTGAGAGGTCCAATATTGCATGAAACTGATAAAACATGGTATCACCAAGTGGTTTTATGAAAATATATGCCACTTGTTCATTTATAAGATAGAAATATAGATAAATATCACCATTGAGGACTTTATCTTAGATAAAATACATATGAAATTTAATATATTTAGTTCTTTGGTGTTGCATTGGATTTTTTTATAGAACTATACAACTTTGGTTATCACAATAAAGGATGGTACTATGATAAATATCTAAATGAAGTTCTCCCAACAACCTTCTTAGCCAAATGTCTTATTTGACAACTTCCATAACACTTCTCTACTCTGATTCAATAAAAGAGATAGAGATAGTAGGTTGTTTCTTGTTACTCTAAATGATAACACTTGCACCAAAATTAAATATGTATCCAAAAGTAGATTTGTTATCTATATCATCACCAACATGGTCAACATCATAATAACTATATAATTTAGTATTATCAATGGAAGAATAAAATAAACCAAAATTAAATGTTCCTTTGATATAATGAAAAATTCATTTAGATAATTTCTAATGATCCAAATATGGATCCTACATAAATCTAGAAACAACACCAACAACATACAAATATCTAGCCTAGTAATGGTTAGATAAATCAAACTACTAACAATATATATATATATATATATATATATATATATATATAGGGTTAGTTTTTTCACATGCAAGTTTATGATCAAGTTTAATACCAAATTTAATAGGAGTAGAATTAGATTTATAATCAACCATGTTAAAATTAATAAGATCATGTGCATACTGAGATTGTGATACAACAATTGATTTTTTATCTTGAAATATAATCATTCCTTAAAAATGATGTAAAATTCTTAAATCAGTCATTTCAAACATTTGACATAGCATATCTTTATAATTATGAATCAAACTAGATAGATTATTAGTAATCAACAAGTCATCAATATATAATATAATTAGAATCAAATGACTATTTTCAAATTTAACAAAGAGATCATTATCTAAATAAAAATTAGCAAATCCTAATTCTTTAAAAAAATAAATAATTTTAGAATATCAAGTGTGAGGAGCTTGTTTTAAACCATACAAATATTTCATTAACTTACATATATAATGTTCTCTATTAGGATCAATAAAACCTTTAAGCTGAGTCATATAGATTTTTCTTTTAAATCACCATTTATAAATGCCTTCTTGACATCCATTTGGTGGATAAATTAACTATTTTGGGTTGTAAGATAAATAATAAGTCTAATAGCACTCATTTTTATTACAAGAGCAAAGGATTCAATATAGTCAATCCTAGGTTTTTGAGTAAACCCATGAGCATCTAATATAGATTTAAACTTGTCTATTTTACCAATTGAATTATATTTGATTTTATAAATCCACCTACAATTGAAAATATGCCTTTTAGGTGGAGGGACAAGATCCCAAGTGTAATTTTTAATTAAGGCATTATATTCCACTTACATAAAAACATTCCATCTATCATCTTGAGTAGCTTCCTAAAAGTATGGAGGTTCACATTCATACATAGTCATTAAAGCATTATATAAATGTTGATTTCTAGTTAATTTATTAAGAATATCGACATTAGATGATTGAATTAAGGATTCTACCCAATTAGTTATTTTATATTGAAAATGAAACTTAGGGGGTTACTTAGAATCTAAGCTATCTATATCTAGATCCACTTACTAAAAGGCATCTATTTCATCACAAGGAGAAACATGGGACTTAGGTTCATCAATAGAAGAACACTAAGGAGGATCCATAGAGGGATCAAAAATAGATTTTACAAGAAAAATAACATTTTTATTCTCAATAATCTAACATTTAGAGGGATCATACACTCTTAAACCCTTTTTCCTACCTCCAAATTGTATAAAAATTCAAGAATATGAAGTGGTGTTGAGATTCTTCATCTTAACTTTAGGGACATAGATAGAAGTAGAACAACCAATAAACTTAAGATGAACCGCATTAAGTTTATTTTTAGTCCACATTTCTAAAGAGGTAGAAAGATGAAAGGATTTTTTAGGGACTCTATTTAGAATATGAACAACATTTTTCATATCTTTGGCCCATAATAACTGAGGAACATTTACATATTGAAGCATTGTTTTAGCCATTTCTATGTTGTTGTGGTTTTTCCTTTTAGCAATACCATTTTGTTGAGGGGAATAGGGAGTTGTTAATTACATTTGAATACCACAACTAATACAAAAATAATCAAACACTTTACTAACATATTAACCACCATTATCAGTTCTTAATATTTTAATAAAAATAGATGCATTTTCAATATAAGTTTTAAATTCTCTAAACTTTAAAAAACATCATATTTATTTTTAATGAAATAAGACAAGATCATTATAGTATAATCATTAATAAAAGTAAAAATATACAAATAACCATTAAGAGATACAACTTCAATAGGTCCTATAACATCACTATGAACCAATTTTAAAGGATGTGAGGAATTCACATCGTAATTCTTATGAAAAAGGTTAGTATGTTGCTTACCATGTAAGTAACCCTCACAAGTTTTATGATCAGAAGAGATAGAAGGAAGTATAACAAAAATATTATTTATAGATATATCATGTAAACTTATAAAATTAACATGTCCTAATCTTTCATACCATAACTAATATTTATTCTTTTTATGCAATGAAAGTAAACATGCAGAAATAAGAGAAAAGATATATAAACCATTCTTTTGAACACCTTTAATAATCAAGGAACCATATTGATTTCTAATAGACCAAATATATTTAATCAATGTTATAATTAAATTATCATTTTTAAGTTGAGAACAATATATCAAATTATTTTTAAGCTTAGGTACATAGAAAACATCATTAATAACAATACTTGAAAATTTTGTTTTTCCTTGTTTAATTACTTATTAAAAAGAATTATTTCCTAAGTAAATTATTTCAGAGGTATATATAGAATCACTTAAAATAAAATATAAGCATGTCATATGATGTGATGTACCATTATCTAAAATCCATTCATTTTCATTTGAAGCACATAAAAAAACATATAAAGCAATAACATTTGAATCCTGATTGTTATTATGATTAGGGTTTTGATTAGATTTCTTCCCTTTATTTTTTTTACAAGTTTAATTTTTATTTCTATCCTTTTTTTTATAATAGGTTTCCTTTATATGACCAAATTTACCATACATATTGCAATTTATATTAAACTTAGGTGTATGATTCTTATTACCATATTTCTTGTTCTTGTATTTGCCTTTAGTAGAATTAGGGTTAGATTTATAATTTTTAGTGTTGTATGAAAAATTATTAAGATTGAGAAGTGCATGAGTGGAATTCTCCTTAGAATCAAAATTGACCATCACTTATTCTTATTAAATTAGGAAAGTAGACAATATGGTAAGGTCAGGGTTATCTTCCTCAGTTTGATACTTAGAATTCAAAAGTGAAATGAAATTTCTAATTTTTTCATGAATATTTAACTGAATGATAAAATAAAGTAACTGATCTTGAATAAAATTATAATTACATCCATCTAACTAATATTCTATATATTTTTTATTTTAACAAGAAAATTAACAACTAATCATCACCCTTCATAGGTGTAGTTAGCAATTCAAGGATTAAATTAATAATATTCAAGAGATGAGTGCCATCATGCATGAATTAAAGGAGTTTCTAAGCATTTTTAGGAGATTATTAATTACCAATGTGGATAAATAATTCATCATTAACACTTCACAATATAATGGACATAGCTTCCTATGATTTTTATTGAAATGCATTGATAAGCTAAGGGGTCACATGTCATCTAGAAGGGGATTTTTCAATCCCAATGACAAAAATACACAACTTTTAGGCCATAAATTTAGCTTTAACACAAAATTTTTATATATTATATTTATTTACATTAAGCATTTAAGATTTATTTTAAGGAAAAATAGGGCAAAGCCATAACTTCCCTTTAAATAAGACAATAAATAAATTCTTAAAAGAAATATTATATATTAATTTTTTAACTATTTAAAAAAAAATAGACATGCAACTATACTTAATTACATAATTTAGATGCCAAACAATGCAAAAAATTGAATTAAAGTTGCACTAATATAGGTGTCAAAAAAGTCACACTCAAAATGACCACTTAAAAACTATTATTAAAAAAGGTGTAAAAACATCAATATAAGGCTTCAAAACAAAAATTGACCTCTTTAATGCATTTGGAACATGCAAAAACCTAAATATCAAATTGTAATATGACTATTTTTAGTAAAATATTATCCACTAGGTTAAAAGTTGAAGAACAAGATGATAGATCAGGGGTTTAGCATGAGAAAAATTGGCACGTGAAAAAAAAATAGATTTCAAATCAAAATAAATTTGAAAAAATGTTTTGACCAAGTCAAAAAATATTGATCTAAGGGTTTTTGAACTTGGGACCTCCTTAGTTGTAAGATCTAGCAAAAAGATAGACCACCAACTCTTCTAAGAAACATTTCAAAATAATACATGCACTAATATTTATTTATAACTTTTTATGATTTTTTAGAAATACATGCACAAAAAAACACACAAAATAAAATAAGTGAAAAAGATGAAAAAATTAAACTTTTTATTAATTATTTCTTTTTCCAAGGTGAGACCCTAGGTTTGAAAAAAATAAATTAATAAATAGTTTACTTTTTAAATAATTTTTCAAAACTATATGAATTTAGAAAAATACATGTATCTTCATGTCTTCCATGTATAATTTTAATATCTTAGATATCCTTGTACAAGTCTTGAATTTTCTTTGAATTTGAGCAACCCTCCAATTTTGTTATAAACATAATTAGACCATCAAAATGAAAATTTTGATGAAGAATTCAATATTTTGAATTGCCTATAAATTCTTGGGAGAGACCATAAACTTGTATAGGGACCCAAAAATCTTTAAATTTATTTTAATCTTCTGTATTTTTTTAAATGAAAAAGGAATTTACAAAATTGAATTTTGACTAAAAAATCAATTTTTTGAGTTTTCCAAGCTAGTTATGGTGCCTAAGGCTCAGATAAACAATTTTTTTTATTTTAATAAGATTCTAATCTTCATAATAAAAACTCTTAAAAATCACCCAATCATCTCATGGCTCTGATACCATGATAAAATCAATAGAATATAAAATATATATGCAATATAGATTGGATCTAGATGAATAAATGATGGCAAAGAACACACACAAAATTAACATAGTACATAAGAATTTAAAGTGGGAAAACCTCCAAGAGGTAAAAAACCCATGAATATGATATTAAATAATTGAGAAACTTTGAAACCTAATATAAAGCCTTCCCTTCTCACTTCTTCACATAAGCCTTCACAAAACCTTGTAAATATTTACCACATACGAATATTAAAATCACCAAGTGTATTTTCTGTTAAAAATACAATAGGTGTAAGACCCTATTTATAATAAATGTGAGGGGAGGTGAACATTGTAACAAATGGTCTATCCTTCTTGAGAACCATTTAAATTAATTGGTCAATAATAAATCATAATATTTTATTATTTATTTACATGATATTTTCACCTTATGTTTAATAAATAATAAATTATTATTATTTAATAATAAACCAAAGTATTTTATGGGTAAAAATTATCCCACTTATACATTATATATTCTAATAATATGAAATCTTGATCTTAGCACTACAATTCACTTTGAAACATAAAGTTAAACAACTCCTGATGTTTGGAGACCTAGATCTAATTATTTACTAATCATGGGTCAATGTCAATGTAATTTGTCACATATAAATATATATAAGTATAAATCCTTGGATTTGATTCAATAATTTTAATAATTTAACATTAAATTGATCCTAAGAGAATAGAACCAAACTATAGATTCTTTGGCTTCTTTTCCTAAAAATTTGGATCCACTTCAAGAGTATAAATTAAAATAACATTATGTATAATTAGTACCACATCTTTTAGTTGCTAATAATGTTGATAGTTTCCAAATATTTTAGAATTATTAATATATTATATTATTCATGAATAATTATAGTGATTTTTAATTCTATATTATTGATGAAAAAGACTTTGGCCTAATGAATAAACAAGGAGGTAGATATGATGCTATCATCTAATTAAGATGAAATAGAATACTTAAAGGAATAGTTTCATTGGAATAAGTTATTGACATGAATATCCAAGTTAAGAATAAAAATTAGTCCAAAATAAATGAATCATGTTTTACCTCAGTAAACTTAGTGTTGGATAGTGGATCCTGATCTTATTATAATTCCTAGTTCTTGACAGGGATGTGTGTGAGGGAACACCCCCCCACCCCCACCCCCCCCCCCCCCCCCCCCACTATGGTAATCATGGGGATATAGGGGGGTGATGAACTAATTACAAGAACCATATAGTGGGGGTTTGGGGCCAATACCCCAAAAAAAAAAATTTATTAAAAATGCATTGTAAATTATAATTTCATAGTAAATTTGGACCATTCACTATTAGGTCATAGATCTAATGGTAGAAATTGTGTTTGTACATTTTTTCCCTAATATATAATCCTCCTTTTATATGAAGGAATTGTAATCATGATGACATATTGTGTGTGAGTGAAGAAGATATTGCAGTGGTTGTATTGCAAGTTTTTCCCTTCATTTATTGGATTGAATAATAAGGACTGGCTATTATTGTGTGGATGTAGCCCATATTGGGTAAACAATGTTAAATTTTTGTCTCTATTATGTTATGTTTTTTTAATTGTATTTTCATCTTTAATTCATTAATATTTATTTGTCTTCTATATTCCTAATAACTAGTATTAGAGCTAAAGGTTTATTTAGCAGATAAACTCATAAGAAAAGAGGGTTCTTAGTTTGAGTGGGAGCAATGGTAGAAGAAAGAAAGTTTAAGGTCAATAATTTCAATGACCAAAACTACTAAATATGGAAGATACAAATGGAGGATTATCTATATCAGAAGGATATTTTCCTACCATTGGGTGGAATAGCAAAGAAGCCAATGACTATGAAGGATGAAGATTGAGAGGTTCTTAATAAAAAAAAGCACTAGAAATAGTATGGTTGTACTTGACAACATCAAAGGCCCTTAATAGTTCAAAATAAAAGATAAAAATATATGAGATAAAGGCATTAGATATAGTATATGAAAAAACCTCATCCTCTAACAAGGTATTTCTTATGAAGCTTTTATTTAATCTAAAATGTCAGAAGGTGGGTTTATTTCTGATCATTTAAATAAATTTAACACAATCACAAATCAGTTAATCTCTATAATGGTAAATCTCTAAAAAGGGCAGATCCAAATCCAAAAGAAAATTGTTGTGATGGATTTGTAAGAATAAAGAGCATTTGAAGAAAGATTGTTGGTTTCAAAAAGGAAAACAAGATAAAAATCATGAAGTAAATGTAGTAGGTGATGTGTCAAAAGATGATTTAATACTTTATTTATATAATATTAATGATTATTGGGTGTTAGATTTAGGGTCTTCATTTCATGCTACACCCCATAAGAAATATTGTCAAGACTATGTTCAAGGTGATTTTGGATAGGTTTATTTGGGTGATGGTGAACCCTATACAATTTTAAGAAAGGGTAAGATACAAATAAAAATTATAGAATGTAAATAAATGGTTTTTGAAAGAGGTGGGGAATGTTTTTGAGTTGAGAATAAATCTAATTTTAGTAGGGCAGTTGGGATGTGAGGGCTGCATAGTTAAATTTGTAGAAAATTTATGGAAGGTCACTAAAGGATAACTGGTAATAGAAAAAGGAGAGAAGGTAGGTACATTATATCTATCTAGTGGTAATATTGAATCTTCTATTTCTTTAGCTTCTACATGAGTGGATATAAAATTATGGCACTATAGACTTGGGCACATGAGTGAGAAGGGGATGCAAGTTCTCCACTCAATTTTTTTTTTCCAAATTTGAATAAGGCAGATTTAGATTTCTATGAGTATTGTGTGTATGAAAAATATAAGAGATTTATATTTATTAGAGTTTATAAAATAAATAAGGATGTAAAAGTTAGAAATTAGACATACAAATGTATGTGGACCAACTCAGGTATCATTCCTTGCTTGTTCTTCTTATTATGCTAATTTTATTGATGATGCAACTAGAAAAACTTAGGTTTATTGCATATGAAAAAATCTATTGTTTTTGATACTTTTAATAAATGGAGAGATTTGGTTGAGAATGAGATAAGAAATAAGTTAAAGTGTGTCATATCAGATAATGGAGGTGAATACTGTAGCAAGGAATTTGATAAGTATTGTTCATACCATGGGATTCATAGAGAGAATACAGTTACAAGAACACCACAATAAAATGGTGTGTCAGAAAGGATGAATACAAAAATCATGGAGCATGCAAGGAGCATGAGATTATGTGTAGATTTTCCCTTACAGTTTTGGTTAGATGCTATGGATACTATTGTTTATTTAATAAATAGAGGGCATTCAATTTTTTTGGATGGTGGCATTTTAGAAGAAGCATGGACAAGTAAAAAGGTAGATTATTCCTTTTTAAAGACTTTTAGTTGTGAAACATTTGTCCATATTGATAAAGAAAATAGACCTAAGCTTGAAGCAAAATCCAAGAAATGTACTTTTATTAGATATGGAGTTAATGATTTTGGTTACCATTTATGGGATTTTAAAAATAACAAAATCATTAAGAAAAGAGATGTGTTATTTAATGAGAAGGTCATGTATAGAGATTAGTTGCAAGAAAATAAATAAGAAAATCCAAATTCTAAATATGTATTACTTGATGAAATCACTGGAAATGAAATTCCAAAAGTGCCAGAAGATCAAAATGTTCAACAAATACAACAAATACCTCAAACTCCAAGAAGTATACATAGATGATCTATTAGATTAAGTAGACTCCTTGAATGATATTCCCTTTCAATTTATTATTTATTATTGACTGATGGTGGTGAGCCAGAAAGATATGAAGAAGCAATGTAGGTAAAAACTAGAAATTAAGCACAAAATAGTCTCCTAAAATGTAGAAATAAATCAATTACATGTCTAAGTTTCATATGCTTCAATAGTTAGAAGTTTAATGTATGTTATGTTGTGTAAAAGATTAGATATTGCTCATGGATTGGGAGTTGTCAACAGGTTTATGAATAATCTAGGAAAGGAGTACTGGGATGAAGTCAAGTGGATTCTCAGGTACTTGAGAGGGATAACTAATAGATGATTATGATATGAAGGTTCAAATGTTACCTAATAAGGATATGTTGATGTAGACATGGAAAGAGATTTAGATGGTAGGAGGAACACCACATGTTATGTTTTCACTATTGGTGATACAATAGTTAGTTGGATTTCAAAACTATAGAAGATATTTATGTTATCAACTACAGAGGCAGAGTATGCTACAACTACAAAAGCTACCAAGGAGATGATATGGATGTAATGGTTCATGGAAGAGGTGAGTCATAATAAAGATATTTTAGGTTGTAAAATGATAACCAAAGTGTGATTCATTTAGAAAAGAACTTGACATTCCACTCAAAAACCAAACATATACAACTTAAGTATCACTTCATTCATTTAGTTTTGGAGGATGGTCAACTGAAGTAGGAAAATATCCATAGAAGTTAAAATCTTGTAGATATGCTAATAAAAATAGTCACAAAGGATAATTTGGAGGGTTATTAAACTTTAATAGGTCTTCAAGGATAACAAAGAATTTGAGAAACATTCCATGGTCAAAGTTTAAAGAAAATTCCAAGGAAGAGTTGTAGCAATGGAGTTGCAATAATCAATCTCCAAGTGGGAGATTGTTGGATGGTGGAGCATGATCTTATTATAATACCCAATTCTTGATAGGGGGTGTTTATGTGGGGTGGGCGGAGGGGGTGGGCATGGGGGTAACACCTCTCCGCCCCCCCCCCCCCCCCACTATGGTCATCATGGGGGTCTAGGGGGAAATGACCTATTTGGAAGCCCCTTAGTGGGGGTTCAAGGGTATCACCCCCGAAGCAAATTTTTTTTAATAATACATTGTAAAATATTATAATTTCATAGTAAATACAGATCATTCACTATTAGGTCACATATCTAACTGTATAAATTATGTTTGTGCATCTTCCCCTAATATTTAACCCTCCTTTGATATGAGGGCATTGTAATAATGATGCAATACTATGTGTGAATGAAGAGGATATTGCAATGGTTATATTTCAAGTTTTTTCCTTCATTTTTTGGACTAAATAATAATAAGGATTGGTTGTTTCTATGTGGATATAGACCATATTTGGTGAACCAAGTTAAATTTGTGTCTCTATTGTGTTGTGTTTTCTACATTTTATTTATGTCTTTAATTCATTAATATTGCTCTATGTTCTATATTCGTAACACTTAAGAACATATGAACATTCATAACATGTCAATATTAGATTGAGTTGTTCTAAAAAAGAGAAAAAATACTAAAATAAATTTTAATAGAGTACATAGATGTGATTTATTGGTCTTATGATGATTTAAATATTTTTAATCCCAGAGATATAACACATACTAAACCACTTATAGAGGGACATAAACCTTTTAGGAAAATATAAATACCATTTAATCCCATTTTATAACCCCTTATCTATAAGGAATTTCAAAAATTAATGGATGTTAAAATCACATTTCCAATTAGATACTTTACTTGAGTTACTAATTTAGTTTCTATGTGAAATAAGAATGGTGAAATCAGACTATGTGTAGATTTCATAAACCTTAGAAAACTTAAGAAATGGTCATTTATCCATTACATTCCATATAATATCTTATTTATATGGTTAGTGTGTTTTAATGATGTCTTGTTAGATGTATTTTTATGCTATAATTAGTTGTTAGTAGAAAATGATGATCAAATGAAAACTATCTTCACTACTAAATGGGGAACATTCTTATATAAGAGTATGAATTTTGGACTAATTAAAGTAGGTTATAATTTTTATAATTCCATGGACTTTTCATTTCAAGGAATAATTGGTAAGTGCATCATCATTTATATGGATAACATGACTATCTTTTCCAAAGAAAGGAAAGATCATGTTACCCAGTTGTAGAAAGTTTTTTACAAATGCAAAAGTTATGAAATCTCATTGAAACCCAAATATAGTGTTTTTTGTGTCATAAAATTTCAATTAATAGGAAATGTTATTACAAAATAAGGAATTTATATTAACTCTAAAATATTCCAAGCTATTTCAAAAATTACATATCCTAATAGAAAAACATAGCTCAAATCTTTATTTGGTAAAATTAAATTTTATTTGAAAATTTATTTTTGATTTGAATAAATCATAAAACCATTGAATGAAATGTGGAAATAAGATGCAAAGGTAGAATAGACAATAAAAAAAAGCATTTTAGGACATTTAAAAGTGCTATCACTTAGGCCCAGTCTTGATTAGTCTAGACTTTACCAAAGACTTCTTCTTGTATCCATTTGCATTTGAACATAAAATAGTAGATGTACTTAATCAAAAGTTTGAATAAAGTGAGCATCCCATTTTCTTCATGAGCACCAATATGAAAGATATAAAATTAAAATACTTCACTATCATTTTTTAAATGTTATTTTTAAGTCTATGAATAAATTCAGACATTACATCCTAGGTAAGAAAATATATGGCATTATATTAGTTCCAACCATCAAGATCATAATAAGAAAACATGAATTAGGTGAGTGAATAGGAAAATGGATGAACAAATTTTAAAAAATTGAAATAGAAACTAGGCATGCTAAAATGGTATGAGGATAATCTATTATTTATCTCATCACAAAAACTAATCTATGTTTTTAAATTATGCAAGTTAATCAGTCTCAAGTAGTTAGATGTGACTAGTATAACCAGATTATTCATTACCTACTTACTTACACATGCCTCCTTGAATTAAAATAATAATAAAAGAGAGCACTTAGGCTCAAATCAAAACATTATATGATAAAACAAGGAGTGTTATATCAAGATACTTATAAAGGTATGTAGGTAAGGTATGTTTCTAAGGAAAAAGTTAAAGAAAACCTTAAGAAATTTCACCAAAAGATAGGAAGTGGACATCCTTTAGGTAATTCCACAACCCAAAAAAACCTTAGAATGGGATACTATTGATCTACTATTTTTAAAGATGCACACAACCATGTCATAACCTCTCACTAGTTCCATTATTTATAAATAGGGAGGAACATGAAGATGTGCCTATACAACATGTAGTTGAAGGAATCCATTTTTCACAATGGGTTCTAGATTTACTAAATATCATTAATACACATTCAACATATGGAAACAATTTTGTATTAATATCTACCGGTTATTTCACTAAATGGATCAAATTTATTTCTAAAAATAACTATAGGGCATAAGATGTAATAAAATTCCTTAATGAAAACATTCTTATTAGGTTTGGGACACCATTTTCCCTTGTATGTGACAATGGTTTTTATTTTCAATAATAAATAATTTATCAAATGGGTGTATAACAATTAAATAATTATAATGTTTTATTCAAATTATTATCCACAAATAAATGGATTTTATTAGTCCACCAATAAGAATTTTATTAATTCCATAAAGTCTAAAAAAGTAAACTAAGATAATTTCACTTAATGTTTAAGTATTCACTATGGGTAGATATGATCAAACATAAGCAAACCCTTAAAGTTTTACCTTTCTTGTTAGTATGTAGGAAACAAATGTTTTTCCCATTTTTCTCCAACTACCAAAATATCAATTTATGTAAGAGTATATAGAGGATGATGATACTATTCAATCTATATTGCTAGACATTGGCCGAATATAAGATGCACTAATGGAAGCCTTGCATAATTTTATCAAACATCACATTATTATTAAGACATGATTTGAAAAAAGATTAAAAGTCATTTTTATTTAGAATCTTAGATTTAGTCCTCTTATGGGATGAAGAAAATGATAATAAAGGAAAACATGAAAATTTCACTCCATTTTGGATAGGAACATATCAAATTTATGAAATCTTGGGTAATAATGATTTTTTATTAAAGGATCTCCAAGGTAATTATTTAAAAATAATAATTAATGGGTAATACCTAAATCTAATCTAATGGTTGTTCTATCTAGAAGAATATCAAAATAATTATGATTTTTAGTTTAGGGATAGATTAAATTTCCTTATTTTTAAAATTATATTTCATGCTTTAATAGATTAATAAGGTCATTGAACCATTCAACTTGCCCAAAATTTCACACATAAGACAATTTTTCATGGTTATGGATATTCATGGATTAATAATGATCTATTTGAGATTTTAAATTGAGGTATGTATAATAATTTAATGAAAACTTCATCTAAGCCAAATTTATCAAATGGATTAAATTTACTTTAATATTTAATGAAAATTTTAGAAAAACTTCTTATTTTGAAAGATCAATTATACTTTTACATGCTTAAAACTTGTTTGAGAGATAATAAACATTGATAAAGACAAAGTATGAGTTAAATCATTGATTTATAATTAATTTTATTCCTATGCACCCAACCAATAGTGGTTTCCAGCTCTTCATCTCAAAAAGAGAGGAAGAAGGGTGATTCAAGTAGGTTGTATGGGGGCTATGAATGCCTGGTTGGTAGTAAAGAAATGCTTAGAGTGGAATCAAATGTATCTTCGTCTAGGCTATAGATAACTAGATGGCATCATAGAAATTCTTGGATTTGGAAAAAATTATGATTAAACATTATAATAAATTAGAAAAAAACATACAATTCAAAGATACCTTAGATATATGTCTAATCTTTGTTGAAAATATTAAAAGGGAAAGAATCTTCATAGAATCACACACAATCTGAAAAGTGAAAAGGGTTAGTATTTTGCATGATTATGTTTAAGCCTCTTTCATTTTTTTGGTTTTTTAATCTATTTCTTATTAAGTTTAAAAATCCTTTATGATAGTTAAACTAAAATTATGGGTTCTCAAATACTCATGATTATTTCCCATTGAGTCACCATTTGTTATGACCAACACCCCCCATTTTCAAAATTTAAAATATGGACCCACTTATTTATATAAATCCCATATTTGGTCCCCATTGAGACATAAATTGACTCTAAGACCCGAGCATACCAATGCCTAAGTTTTGATAATCATTTAATTTTTTTAATAAGTCTTTGGACTAAATTGTGATGATTTAATTAAAAAAGACTAGCTTTATTGTAAATTATTTTATTAATCTAACCAATCTAACCCTCTCTATGATCAATTATATCTATTTTTTATTTATAGGTCATCATGGTACATTGTTATGCATCTCTTCCTCTTAAGAAATAAAAACACTATTAATTCCTTTTTTGAGCTCAAAATAGTGAGGTTAATTTTCATGGATAAAGTACTTAGACCTATTATGTAACACTTATACTAAGAGGAAATATTTTAATTATACATATCTATGGCACCTTAATAAATCTCTTTGCATTGTAATATTTTTTGATGTGTCTTATTTATGCAACATGTGGTGAATAGTTCAAGGTTCTAAGTTTAAAATTCTTGTGACTACTTGATTGAGAGATATTATTCCATGTGTCATCATAACGTGGCATAATAGACCTTTGTTAAAAAATCTAAGCTATAAATTACTATAAAATTTTGACTAAGTGACATTGTGCCACATGTCATCATCTCATAGTGTCATAGACTAATAAGTAAAAAAGTAATAATATCAAGATAATGACTATGAAAATAAGTGAGACATGCCACACATCACCATCTTATAATTTCACAAACATTTATTTATAAATATAGATTATAAATTTCCAATACAATGAAACTAAGTGAGATCATGCCATGTGTCATGATATCAAAGCTTTGCACAGTTACATATCAAATGACATACTGAGAAATAGGATGACCAACTACCACATGTCTTTCTTAGGCACATTTAACTACAACATATCCTTCTTGGTATAGTTGACTAGTGATATCAAATAACTATACAAAGGAAATCGTGACCAAATTATATACCACCATCTATCACAAAGATGGACATAACAAAGGTGACTAAGCTCATAAATGTTGTGATAAATTAAAACCTATCAAATAAAGCCCCATAAAATCATGATAATCATGAGTCATAAAATAAAAATGAAAATGAAAAAATAGTTGACATGGATCATTAAAAAATAATTAATTATCATAGATAAGATTTCAAATGACAAATTTAAATTCATTTCTAGGATATATGTATTACCCTAAATCAATATTAACATCATGTAGAAGTATCTAAACTAAAAATTGAAATCCATATCCCCATTATTTATTCAACCAAATTTAGAGATTGAACATAGAGATCAATAAACTATTTAAATAGCAGTTGAAGATCTAGTCCTTACTCCATCTCTATTTTGTTTTAGCACTAAGATCAAATTCAATGATACATGATTTAACATGAATTCTTTGGGCAATCTATTCCCACACTACTAAACCATTTATGAATAATTTCAATGAGCATAAGAGTACAATGATGAAGATAATTTTTCTTTCCAAGAAAGGGAATACACAAATGACATGTTTTCTATATAAGTAGTCTGAATACATAAGGTGAAATCTAATCTTGAGGTATTTATCTATATTTATATTCTCTATAAGTTGTTTACTATTAACATGTGCAAACATGGTATATTTCACAAATAAAATAGCCAAGTGATAGTAGCCTATATAGTTTGATTTGCATTCAATAACTACTATAGATCACCAAAACTAGATATTATGTATAACTAATAAATATTCCATGAATAGTTTAAGAACCATGAGGCTAGGGGAGACTTGAGAGGATGGGTAACAACCTAAAACAACCATTATTTTTTTTAACACCAAGACAAGAAAATATGGTATAATATTTTTAAAATAGAGTTAACATATAGGTATTGAAATACAAAATTGTGTTATAGCCAACACAGGAACTAAATTAGTTCAATAAATCATTGATGACTCTGTTCAGAAATAGTTACCCACTTGGCACTTAGATAAAGATGAGTTAGTGTATGGAAAATACACTCATACACTCCTATCCACATGCTTATTATATGGACTTACTAACCAAGCCATTACCATCTTATAAACTCAATTGAGTACCTGTACAAACCATAAAATAGTCTACACTTCATTGGTTAATATACAAACGAGTACAATAATCAATTATGAATAGAGAAATAGGTTCAACAGAAGAATCATTATACTAAACTTACCTAAGAAAAGTCTACCAAAATTAAGATAACATGTAGTGATCATTAGAAGGAATATCTCCAAAATCAATAAAATATTACTTATTTTGTATCAAAATACTTCACTTAGCTTTAATACTAGTATGGACCATATGAAATTTATATTCATGTGATTGTTGTACCATGATCTTCATAGGAATCCCTATAATTATACCTTCATACTAATGAAATGGAAATATTATAGGCTATCTTAGATTCACATATTCATTATAAGAGTTTAGACAAGTCATAATGGGTTCATCATGATGGACGTAACTACACAAGCAACCATCACATCACATAACATTTGAAAATTAAGTTCATGTATGTTGCCCATTAATCATTCCACAATCCTTGAAATAAATATTAAACACTTGCTTCCAATCCATATGCATCACTTGGTCAATATGTGGGAATTAAAAATACATTAGTTTATAGTATAATTAAATTAATTTTTATCTTTATGATTCAATAACCATGCTTAAGTTGTGCATATGAGCATTCTTAAAATTCACCATCAGCCCATACTACCAATTGAGACTAGTTCCATTTGTCTTCATGAGAAGGTATAAAATAATTTATTTTGTTTTTGACTTATCTATCAATTTAAGTAAATTACACCAAGTCCATATGACTCTTAAATATGCCTATTTAAACTAAGTCATTTTAAATAATGTACTATTGACAATTGATCCTTTATAGCTTAGCCAAGTACTTAGAATTAATTTAATGTATTAAAATAATATAAAACATTTTCACAAGGTTGAATTAACATAATAGAAATTAGGTATTATTTCAATTATATTAATGATTGGACAATCAATAATAACAATTTTTTTCCATTGAAAATGGATATGCAATTGCTTAACCTAATTATAGGTTATTATTCTTAGTCCTCATGATTATTTTACAAATTGAGACTCAAGAATAACACATTCATATGAATATATAACTGAAACAAATCCACTTTGTTTTTATCATATCTAAATAAAACTCAAGGTATAATCTTATGCAATAATTTACCAAAACATGTTTTTATATAACTATCATTAGCAAATGTAATTTATTCCCAATTATCTTTAAGATTCAAATATATCAAGGTAATTAATTGATCTAAATCAGCAAATATGATCACATTCAGATTTTGAAATATCCAACTAAGTATTTGAACTGATATTCGATAATTCACCACTTTTAAATCACTTTGTAATTATAAAGAGTTAATTATATATAAAAACCTTAAAATTAATATATAAAGTAGCTGAACTTGAGTATTCTTATAAAGATAAACTAACCACAATAATTCCAATATTCCATATCAAAAAATAATAATAATCATACTCTTCTTATGAAGACAAACGCTTTTAATCATAATTCCATCAAGAATTCATCACACTAATCAAGTGATAAGTATCTATCATAAATGAAAAATTAAGTGGTCTTACATATTTTATTATCAATAAAAATACAATGAATGTACCTAGTTCCATTTATCACTTAAGTAATAAAATCCATATTTCACATTTCATAGTTAACACTTTCAGCTACATAATCATTTCCTTATGAACACAATCTTTTTGTTATATGAGTTATACTTAGGTAATATTTTAATAGTGTCTAAATAAATAACAAGGTTTCCTTAATGCATTATGATAAATAACATAAAAATTTAAATAATATGAAAAAATAACAACCTAAAACTTGTAGGTTACAAATCAACTTAAATATAAAATACACCTATATATGAAGTGTAACAATACCACTAAATATAATAACTCAATTAATCAATTATAAGCAATGAAGCTAATACAACATGATATCAAAACTTTTTTGATTCACTTTACAAAAAAACTTCACAAAATTCACTTCACTACTCATAAATAAGGTAATCCTAAAGAATTCAAACAAATAAACAATTTGTTTGCCATCAAAAAAAGTAAAACCTACCTCTCAAGTCCCAATGAGCCCAACCATAAGATCCCTAGACCACCTCAACCCTTAGTTGGATGTAGATATGGGTAGCTAAGTAAACATGGAGAAATGATGAAGAGAGAGAAACAACTCTGAACTTGACTGAACACACATTAATTAAACAAAATGAAAGTATAACTTGTTCACATTATAGCTCACAAAGATTCATTGCCTTAACACCTAGTCTAATGGATAAAACTCATCATAATGAGCTCCATAATTTGATACTAACATTATATTTTATGAATATAACTTTGACCTCAACTATATACTATATATAGCCTCTATATTTAATTCCAAAACATCATAGCTAAGTAAGCCAGTATAAGAACATAATTCTCATACAACAATAAACAATGATGGAAGATCAAACACATCCATTAGGTTATGAAAATGAGGTATAATAATGAAAGTCAAGTAAACCCTCAAATTTTAAGTCATAAAATATAACTTGGTTAAATGAGCTCATGCAATTAATAAATCTCTAAAAGAGTCACACATATTACCAACAATCATGATTACAACTTAAAGTCACAGTATCTTGACATAAAATATATATTGTCAATAAAAACTAAATCGAGAAACTAATAGTCCATTTTGAATAAAAACCAAAATCATAACCCAATGATAATAGAAAATAAAAATTTTAAGCCAAATCCTACGACATATCCTTCATATTTTTCCATGAAATTATTTTAGACCATACAAAACGTATAACTATGTTCATGAAATTAGAATGATTGTCATTTATAATCAAAAATTAAATCTTTGAAAAAACATGTGCATTAGTAAACCCATCAAAATAATGGTAATTTTATGAAAATAATAACCTATTAAAAGACATGGTTGAGTTAACCCAAAAATCCAATATTCATTTTAAAATAAAACCCTAATATTAACAAAAATGCAATTCATATTTTCCCTCATGGTCGCTCAGTCAAGAAAACACACAACATACAAAACCCATGACCTATATAGGTGTTAAAACCCACTTCATAAACATATAGGGTTTTATAATATCAAAATAAAAAACCCTATTTCATATTTGCATACATTTACATGAGATTCACATCATTAAAAATATAAAAATAATAATAAAAATGTATAAACTTAACACCTAAATATGTTTAAAAATACAATACAATACTTACTTGGATACTTGTAACCAAGTTCAAGATTTTTCCAATTACATATTATTCTCTATCATTTTGTTTTTTTTCCTTCTAACTTCCCCTAGCTCAAGTTAAACTATCTTGAAATAAAAATCCCCATTTTTCAATTAAAAATCCCATAAAATTCTCGCTCATGTCTATCAATGAAACCCACGAGTTCATGAGCAACTTCCCTAGAAAAATCACAGACATGGAAGTTCCATAAATTTACATGGCATCCATGAAGAAATTTTTTTGACCAAGTTTCCGCAAGATAGGGATTTTTCAAAATGAATTGAGCTAAACCAAAAGATCCAAATAAACCAAATGGAATGCACTCAACCTAATTTTAAAAGAGGGTCAAGCAAAAGTTAATTTCTTAAGTCGATGTCAACACAAAATAAAACCAACTAATTCCAAGTCTATGAGACTCATGATCCCTTAGCCTATCTAAATGATAATACCAAGTCAATAGTTGAATTCCACTAAGATTCCAAAAAACATGCCATAATATATTAACAAGACATTTAAAGCTAAGTACAAAACATTGACCACATTTAGTCTTAAACAGAATAATTACATATGAAAAAATAATTACATGTAGAAGAAAGACTTCTGAGTCAAACATCATCATGAAGGCATTCAAAGAGGGTAACATATAATCTTAAATAAGACATCAACATAGTCATGCACTAAAAAAATGAAGATAAAGGACAAGCACAACCATGCCCAATCAATAAAGTAATAGAAATGATGACCCATAAGGTGGATTAAGAAACAACAGAAGCTCTAAACATTTTAAAAGCTCAGTTTTATTTCCTTTCTCAAAATTTTCCATTTCACTTTGTTGCTTAGGTCTAATTGTAACATAACTCATGTATCTATCCTTGTAGTCACAAAACAAACCATCAACATTATATGGACATATAAAGATAAATAAATGCACTAAGTAATTTAGATAAATTAAATGATAAATCATTATATTTTAAATTTATAAAACATAAGTCATAAGAAATTAATAATGAAATGCCAATACAAGTTCATAGTATCATCAATAATGAGATGAAATAACAATGTATCAATAGACAACTAAACAAAAGATCATCTAACTAAAACACATAATAATCATAATAATATGCCAACACATGAAAACTACTAAATAAAAGTAGGAATATCAAAAAAAATAATCTATGAAATAGTCATCAATTGAGTCATCAAAACAAATAACAAGATTTTTAACATGACAAGTGTCTAGGGTCATGAAATACTCCCCCACTTGCAAAAAAGAGATAACTTGGTGATTAAAATAATAAAGGATAGTGTTGCTTAAAATTACTCTCATCTTTCTAAAAAGCACTTATCTCAGACAAAGGATCCCATTGGACCAGAATTTGGGAAATCTCATGATTTTTTAGTCTAATCCTATTATGGTCTAGGATCCCCACTAATTCTAAATTCATCTTTTCCTCTTATAAAACATAGACGTGAATCCAATACAAAACATGAGAAGGATTAGGCATGTATTTACTCAATAATGCAACTTGAAAAACATCATGAATCTAGGACATATAAGGAAGAAGGGATAGTTGATAGGAAACATGACTAATTTTCTCCAAAATCTTAGAGTCTAACAAATTGAGGAGCTAATTTGGAAGATTTTCCAAACTTTATGGATCTTTTCTGTCATCTAACATGCATAAAACCTTTATCACCAACTTCAAATTCTTGTGGTGATCTTCTTTAAATCTTCATAGCTCTTTTGTCTATTAGAGGCATCCTTTAGATTTTTCTTTATGATTTCCAATGTTCTATCATATTCTTGCAAAATATTAAGACTATAAATGTTTTTATTTTCTAAATTTTCTCAAAAAAGTAGAGTTTTACACTTATGCCCATATATGTATTCAAAAGGATCCATTAATTAGAGAATGATATGTGTTATTGTAATCAAATATAAAGTTGAGTTCAATGGGCTCTATATATTTGGGATGCACTATATCTATTTTTTTGTCGTGCACTCAACCCCATATAATTCAACTAAGTGTAAATAATCTTCCCAGTTATCTTGTTGATCAATCACATTCATTCTTAACATGTCTTACACAATTTGATAAATCCTTTTCATTTGACCATCCATTTTTGGGTGATAATATGAACTAAAGTTCAATCTTGTACCAAAAGTAGTAGTCAAAGTTTTCTAAAACCTGTAAGTAAATTTTTTATTAGTATCCAAAATAATAAATTTAGGTATGCCACGTAGTCTTACTATTTATTTCATAAACTTTTCAAATAATATAGATGCATCATAATTTAGATTTATAACAATAAAATGGCCAACTTTGGTAAATTTATCAATTACAACTAGAATATTATCATGTTTATTTTGATATTTTGTCAAACTAGATATGAAATCAAGAGAAATAACAAATGACTTACCTCATGGAACATCATGAGGATACAACAGTCCTCTTTGTTGATAATTTTTAGATTTAACACACGGACATTCCAAGAATTTTTCCATTAAGTCATCAACTTCATGTTTGAAACTAGGTCAATAATACAACCATTTTAGCTCCTATGTCATCTTTGCGGAACCAAGATGAGAAAAATGAGGTGATGTATGGACTTATTTTATCAAAGTTTTCCTTAAGTCACCAGACTTAGGCACATAAATTATATTTTTGTATCTAATTAAACCATTGGAATTAATATAAAACTTATAAAATTTAATTTTTACAGGCTCATCATCCAAACTTGCACTTACCTCTTAGAAGAATTCATCAGAATGATATTATTCTAGAATTTTATTTCTAAAATTATTATGTACAATAAACATGTTAGTGAGACACATGTGTCCATTTAGTGTATTAGTAACATGATTCTCATTACCTTTCACATAATAAATATTCATATCAAAATTACTTAGAAATTTTAGCCATCTACATTGGCCTAGATTCATATCATCTTGGGAAAATAAGTATCTAGGTTGCAATGATCACATTTTATTTCAAAAGGCTTACCCAAAAAAAAGTGTTTCCATTGATTCAAAGCATGAGAATGGTATAAATATCAAGGTCATGAGTGGTATAATTTTTCTCATGATATTTTAGTTTTCATGACTCATAAACCACAAATTGACCATCCTGGGTCAACACACAACCCAAGCCCTTTTTTGATGCATCAGATCAGATTTCAAAATTACTATTAGGATATAGTAAAATAAGTAAAAGAGATATTGTTAACAATTATTTAAGCTTATAAAAATATTTTCCACACTCAGAAGTCCAAATGAACTTCTTACCCTTGCATTGTAAGGAATTTATTGGGTTAGCCAATTTTGGAAATTATCAACAAACCTTTTATAATAATTAGCCATCCCCATAAATCTATGTATTTCATATACATTTTTAGGATTAGGTGATTCTTGGATATAATTAATCTTAGATATATTAATAATAATACCTACCTTAGATATTATGTGACCTAATAATGGATCTCAGTTTGGAAAAAAGGCCACTTAGACAACCTACCATATAATTTATGATGCCTTAGCCTTTATAACATTAAATGCAAATGTTTTTCATGTTCAAATGCTTTATTAGAATAGATCAGTATGTCATCAATAAAAAATAGGATAAACTTGTCCAAAAAATCTCTAAATACACTACTAATTATAATCATAAATGCATTAGGTACATTAGTTAGACCAAAGGGCATTATTGTAAACTCATAATATCTATACCAAGTTCAAAAATTGGTCTTATTAATGTCCTCTTCCTTGATTATTAGTTAATGATAGCCTAATCCTAAATCTATCTTATAAAAAACATCTACATCCTTCATTTGATCAAATAGAACATATTTCCTTAATGATTCTTGATAGTAACCTTATTAATCATGTGGTGGTCAACACACAACCACAAGGTTCTATCCTTATTTTTCATAAAGACCATAAGTGCACCCCAAGGTGATACACTTGGCCTAATACTACCATTTTCTAGTATATCTTGTAGTTAATATTTAATTTCATGCAAATTTGACACATTCATTTGGAAAGGTACCTTAGATTCAGGGGCTACCCCTAGAATTATATTAATAGAAAATTCAAATTCCCTCTTAAGAGGTAAACCAACCATTTTTTATGGAAAAACATTAGAAATTTTTAATAAAAATGGATATTATCGAAATGTTATTTTACGTAGAGGTTATAATTCATGCATCTATACAACATAAATTTTGTATCCCTTACATACTACTTTTTTGAGTTGTAAGGCTGATAACAAATTGTATACTTTAGACTTAAGCAACCTTTGTATCACTACTAATTTTATCATATCATAATATTTTACCACTTTATTATAACAATATATTGGATTTATGTTATTTTAACCATTCTATACCAATAATGATGTCATAAGATCTAAGGGGAGCTATGAAAAGGTTAACTTTGGTGTAAAAATTGCCTGAGTCTAAGTTTACCTGTTTAAGGCATTCATAAATTGGCACCCTCTCACCTAAACCAAACTCAACATCCCAAACATACCTTAATGTCATGGTATTTAGTTTATAAATATTTATAATCTTATAATAAACAAATCTATTAGTTGCTCTAAATAAAATAAAATATAAACATAAATATCATTTAATTTACCTCTAATTTAAAAAGATTGACTTGAAAATATACATTTTTATTATCCACTACTACATATACCAAATGGTTGGTTTATTGACTAGACTTCATCTTGGGATATTACTTATAATAATGATTATCTCCATATTACATGAACATTAAAATCCTTTGTGGTGACACAAGAATGATGTTTTCCCTAGTGGTAGGTATATTTTGACCACCATAGGTCTAATTTCTCTTATAAGTTCTAGCCTTAGAAAAAATATGATTTATGAAGTTTTTATTCTTCCTTTGAAATTTATTAAAAACACTATTACTTTTGGTAAAACTTTATTTTTGATTAGATTTCTTAAAATTCTTGGGTGAAGGGGATAGATTATTGATTTTAGACTGCTATCTATTCTACTTAAAATTTGGCTTCACCTTTGACAAGCTTTATCTTTCATTTCTACTTCATGAGTAGATTTAATGATATTAGTCAAAATATTAGGGTTGGTCATATTGACATCATGCATCGATATTTATTTAAATTTCAAATAGAATTTGGTCACTTTAGATTCATCTGCATGAATGTATCTAACATGATGTAGTAGATTCAAAACTTATTCTCATATTTAGTTATTGACATATTTTATTGCTTTAAAAACAAAAAAAAAGTTATTTTCTATTATTTAAAGTTTTAGTTAAGATAACTCCTCCTAAAATACCTTTAAAAATTAGGATAGGTAAGATTCATTGGTTGGTATCCCTCTATGGCACAAATACGATTCCACCATAGAGCTACATCTCCAAATAAATGATAAGTATCCACTCTTACCTTCATATTGGCGGGCATATTATGTAGATTAAATTACTTATATAGGTTAACCAATCAAGCATCAGTTGTGTCATTTAATTCTTCACCAGAAAAGGTTGGTGGAGGTATATATTTTTAGTTCCTTGATGATAGGATCAATCACATTTATAGGGTTATCTTAGAACTCTTGATAATTGCCTTGCCTCTCTTCTCTAAGAGGTAATTCTTCAAGTGGAACACCCTCTAAGATATTCAATCTATGTTCTTAGGTTTCCAACTTGATTTCAAGGGCATTTAATGTAGTCAATATCCCATTCAATTCTATCTATTAGTTATAATTATGATTGTTTTCTTCATAATTATGAGCTCTAATATTACTACCAGCATTTTTGGGAGGAGGTTCTTCACTTTTAGGAATATTGGACCTACGATCTCTACCTCTACCTCTACTAGGGTTAACTTCCCTTGTGTTTTTATCTACCATTATATATCTTATTCTCATCATCCTAAGGTGAAACAAACAAAAAATGAATAGGAAAAATAAATAGGAAAAATGAATAGGTTAAACTTGCTCTAATACCAACATGAACTAACCATAATTTTTTTAACACTAAGATAAGCAACTATGATAAAATGTAATGATATCCATAATTATGTTACAGCCAATAGAATAATTAAATCAAGTCAATAAATCATTAATGATTTCATTAAGAATTAGTTACCCACTTGGCACTCAGTTTGAGGTGACTCAGTGAATGGACAATACACTCACACATTATTATCCATGTGCTTCCTATATGGCCTTCCTAACCAAGAGATTAACAACTTATAAAATGAATTGATTACCTATACAAACCATAAAAAAGTCTACACCTCATTAGTTAGGCTAGGAAGGAGTTTAACAATCAATTACAACTAGAAAAATAGATTCAATATAAGTATCATCATACTAATCTTACTAAGAAAAATCTACCATAATTAAGATAACATGAAATGATCATTGGAAGGAATATTTCCAAAATCAATAAAATATTAAGTATTTTGTATCAAAATACTTCACTTAGATTCAATACTAGTATGGATTGTACAAAAGTAATATTCATGTGATCATTTACCATGATCTCCATAGGAATCCATGTACTTATACATTTTTACTAATGAATAGGAAATATTATAGGCTATATTATATTCACATATTCATTATAAGGGTTTAAATAAGTATTAATGGGTTCATCATGATGAATGTAACAACACATTCAAGCTTCACATCACATAACATTTTCAAATTTAGTTCATGTATGAAACCCATTAACCATTTCAAAATCCTTGTAATAGTGACTAAACACTTGCTTTCAATCCATATGCATCATTGGTCAATATGTGGGCAATGCAAATACATCATATTATAGTAGATAAAATTCATTTTTATCTTTATGTTTCAACAACCATGCTTAATTTATGCATGTGAACATTCTTAAAATTCACCATCAGTCCATAGTACCAATTTAGACTAGTTTCATTTGCCTTCATGAGAAGGCACCAAATAATTTTGTTTGATTTTGTCTCATCTATAAAGTTAAGTGAATTACACCAAGTTCATATGACTCTTAAATATGCCTATTTCAACTAAGGCATTTGAAATAATTGTACTATTGACAATTGATTATTTATAGTTTAGCCAAGTACTTAGAATTAATTTAATGTCTTAAGATAATATGAAACATTGGCACAAGGTTTAATTAACATAATAGAGATTAGGTATTATTTAAATTATGTGAATGATTTAACAATGAATAATAACAATTATTTTCCATTGAAAATGGATATATAATTGCTTAACCTGATTGCAAGTTATTATTTTTAGTCCTCATGATTATTTTGCAAATTGCGACTCAAGAATAAGGCATTCATAGGAATATATAACTGAAATAAATCCACTTTCTTTTTGTCATATCTAAATTATAAATTAAGGTATAATATTATGTAATAATTTAAAAAAAACATGTTTTTATATAATTATCATTAACAAAGGTCAATTATTCCAAATTATCTTTAATATTTAAATATATTAAGGTAAGGAATTGATCTAAATCAACAAATATGATCAGATTCAGATTTTGAAATATCCAACTAAGTATTTGGACTGATATTTGATACTTCACCACTTATAAAATCACTTTTCCATTATAAATATTTAATTATATATAAAAACCTTCAATATAATATAAAAAGTAGATGAACTTGATTATTATTCTCAAGATAAAGTAATCATAACAACTCCAATATTATATCTAAAAAAAACAATAACCATATTCTTCTTATGAATACATAATTTTTTAATCATAACTCCATCAAAAACTTATCACAATATTCAAGTGATAGGTATCTATCACAAATGCAACATTATGTAATCTTACATATTTTATTATAAATAAAAAATAATGAATGTACCTAGTTTCATTCATCACTTAATTAATAAAATCCATATGTAACAATATTATTGAATACAATAACTAAATTAATTAACTATAAAAAATAAAGCTAATAAAATAAAATATCATAACTTGTTTGATTTTTTTTACAAAAAAAATCATCAACTTTAATTCACTACTCATAAATAAGGCAAATATTTAAGAAGTCAAATAAATAAACCATATGCTTGCCATCAATCAAAGAAAAACCTACCTCTCTAGTCCTAATGAGCCCAACCATAAGTGGCCTTAGACCACCTTAACCATAAGTTGGATGCAACTATAGATAGTCGAGTAAATATGGATAAAGGATGAAGAGAAATAAATAACTCTGAGCTTGACTCAATATAATTAATTAAATAAAATGAAATTAAAATTTGTTCACATTCCATCTCATAAATATTCATTGCCTTGGCACCTAATCCAATGGCTAAAAATCATCGTACTGAGCTTTATAATTTGAGACTCACATTCTATTCTATGAATATAACTTTAACCACAACTATATATTAAATATAGAGTATACATTAAATGTCAAAACATCAAAACTAAGCAATCCAATATAAGAACACAATTCTCATACTATAATACATGATAATGGAAGATCAAACACATCCATCAAGTTATGAAAATGAGGTTTAATAATGAGATTCAAGTAAACCCTCAACACTTAAGTCATAAAATATAACTCAATTAAATGATTTCATGTAATAAATAAATCTCCAAAAGAGTCATACACATATTTCCAACAATCATAACATCTTGATATAAAAATATGTTGTCAATAAAAATTAAATCAAGAAACCAACAGTCCATTCTGACTCAAAAATGAAATCATAACCCAATCATATAATAAAATCAAGGTTTTAAGTCAAACCCTATGACATATCCTTAATTTTACCATGAAATGATATTAGACCATATAAAATGTATATCCATGTTCATTAAATAAAAATGATTTCATTTATAATCAAAACTAAAATCATTATAAAACTGATGAGATAGTAAACCCATTAAAATAATGTCATTTGTATGGCAATAATAACCCAGAAAAAGACATGGTTGAGTCAACCCAAAAACATAATATTCATTTTAAAAATAAACCTTGCTATTAATAATGTTAAGCACGGGATATACTGAGGGGGATGAATCAATATATCATATATCTTATAAAACTTTCCTTTAACCAAATTCCACTTAATAAAACATTCAAGATATGTAATAAAACTCAAATAATAAATGTCACACAAGATAGAGACAGACACCAGATATAACGTGGAAACCCAATGTGGGAAAAACCATGGAGAATAATCTCAAGTATATGAATGAGCACCAACCCAAACAATATTCGAAAGTACAAACTTGTAGGAGCACCATACCCCTTTGCCAAGCACCAACCCAACTACTATTCATGAGCACCAACCCATAGGAACACCAAACCCCCTTGTCGAGCACCAAACCAATAGATATTCATGAACACCAACCCATAGGAGCACTAACCCCTTTGCCAAGCACCAACCCAACAACAATTCATGAGCACCAACCCACAGGAGCACCAAACCCTTTGTGTATACCACACACCTATCTCTCAATGTTGTTATATCAACAAATGATATTTCAATACAACATCTCCTTCCTCTCTCTCACCTTTGCTCTTCTAAGCTAGATATAAAAAATACAAATCATATTCATCTCTCACAATTGCTCTTCTGAGATAGATATTACAATATCAAATCAACCTCTATCTCTCATATATACAAATGGCTTCTCAAGCCTTTATTTATATCTTTCCAAATGACCTTTGGCCTTCCCCCTTTATGACCCTTCAATCCTCATGGAAAATGGTGCCAAACTTGTATGACCCTTCATATTCAAGCCTTTGAAAATTCATGTGGTGACCCTTCATGATCAAAAACGTCCTCCCATCTTTTGTCCTCATCTTGGTGACTTTTCATATTCCTTAAAGTGTCGCTTCATGAGAAAATATGCCCTTCCTCTTTTGTCTTCACTTGGTGACTCTTGGAATTCCCCAAGATGACTCTTCATGGGAAAATGTGTCCCATCCTTCTTTTTTATTTACCCTATGGCTCTTTGACTTCTCCATAGGCCCTTATTTTGTCTCATATGCAACCAGAAATATATTTGTTAATATTAAATAAATATTAACTCACATTAGCCAAGATATATCTATTACAAATAACATTAAATGCAAAGGGGCCTTTATCACCAATAATGCTAGACCTTTGACATCAATGAGAATATTTCCAATAATCTCCCCCTTTGTCATTGATGGAAATCTCAATCCTAAAACTACCACATCTTATCACCTACACATCCTATCATCTAAAAACATATAGTAACTACCCCTTACTGTAGCAACATGTACTTGTTCCTTGTACCTATTGCTGCACCTATACCTGTACCTATTATTCTCCCCCTTTGACATCAATGGCAAAGGGCCTACCTGGAGGTAACACTTAGCTCCCCCTCAACTGATGCTAAACCTCAATGGTAGGAAGTAAAGGAAATTGCTCCCAACTTCTCTCAAAGATACTCAAATGTGTCTTTTGGTAGTGCCTTTGAGAAGATATCTGATAATGCATATAAATCTTTACCTATCTTTTGAGAATCTGCAATCAACTCATTTGAATATTTTCTTCTAACTTCACAACCTTTTGCATGAAACTTTAATGTATATTCCTGATCACATATTTGACTAACACTCAATATATTATGCTTAATACCTTTTTCATAAAAAATATTCTTAGTTTTGGTTCTATCATAATCCAAACTCAAAGTACCTTTTTTGGCTATCTTAGCAATGGTTTTATCTCTGAATCTCACTGTGCCACCATTTTTATACTTTACTCTTATCTCCTATCATATGCCTCAAACATCCTCTATGAATGAACCATGGATGATCTTTATTTCTTACATGCAAAGCTATTGGCACCAACATAGAATCTTTAGGTTGTTTCTTCTACCATGAACACGACTGAACCTTCTTCCTGATGAATGGAACTTTGGAACTCTGATCCTTCTTCTTGATGAATGGAGCTTTGAAACTTTGATCCTTCTTCAATGAATCTGCATGAGTATCCTTCTCCTTCTTTTTAAAACTGTTAGCTCTTTTTCAACATTCTAATTTCTTATGACCATAATCATTTGAAACACTGCATATGCAAGAATCATTCTAATAGCCTCAAACCATAATACTGATGTAAAGTTTTATTCAAAAATCTATTCCCTCAAAAGATATACAAATTAATCTGCCAACTCACCTTCTTTTCATGCAACATAGCCAAGACCCAATAGCATCCACCATGCTTCAATTTTTCTTAAAAGTGTCTCATTGAAGCCTAGAAGAGACACCCCACACAAAAAGGGTCCTAGAAACAAATCTCAAGAGATTCCCACATCTCCTCTATTTATTCATTGATCTTCTTGTGTTTTTCTTTTAGAATCCATTTAAGCATGCCTAATCTTTTTGACTTACTAACCTTATCATTTATAATGTTTTTCATCTTCTTAATTTTTGCAACTATCTTATCTTGACAAAGCTCATGCTTAAATGTAATAAGAGATTCTGCACAATCCTTCCTATCTGATTCTTTATCTACAATAGCAAGTAATTCATTTTCACTCTTAAACTCAACCTAATCAACCTTTACTATTTTAGGTCTCCAAACTTTAATTTGTCTTTTCTCATATTTTCTAGGGGCTCTATATCCTTTGACATACCTTGAATATCTCTTTACTTTATTTTGGCATAATTTAGCAATATGTCTAACCTCATGACAACAAAAGCAAACAATATTTCTCATACCTTTTTCTTGAATGTGACTGAGATCTCCATTTGACTAATTGCTTCTCCTCATACAATATCTTTCCCTCTGACCAACATGATGACAAATACCAATGACCATGAAAATAATTTGAAAACTTAAAAGTATTGGGATGCCTGATTAGCTTCTTTGATTTTCCTTCAAAACCTACATCCTTATTTCCTTGGACCAATATTTCATTATCTTTCTCAACCTTGATTATAAGCTTCTCATGATTATCCTTCAATTGATTACACTCTTCTTCTTTTGATGTTAAAATTGAATTTACAACCTCTAACTGATTCTTAAGATCCTGAATAAATATTTTCTTTTCTTTTACTTCTATAGCCAACTTAGAATCCAAGATACACACCTTTTCTTGAAGAGCCTCAACCACAAAATTCAACTCTTGATTCTCCTTCTTTAGCTGCTTGGTCATCTTATGCTTTTCTTTGATCTACCTTCAAGCTGTTAAACCTTTTCTAAAGGAACCTGCTCTGATACCAATTGTTAAGTACAAGATATACCGAGAGGGGGGGTGAATCAGTATATCATATATCTTATAAAACTTTCCTTTAACCAAATTTCACTTAATCAAACATTTAAGATATGCAATAAAACTCAAACAATAAACACCACACAAGATAGAGAGACACCAGTTATAACATGGAAACCCAATGTGGGAAAAACCATAGAGAATAATCTCAAGTATATGAATGAGTACCAACCCAAACAATATTTGAAAGCACAAACTTATAGGAGCACCATACCCCTTTGCTGAGCACCAACCCAACTACTATTCATGAGCACCAACCCACAGGAGCACCAAACCCCCTTGCTAAGCACCAACCCAACAACTATTCATGAGCACCAACCCACAGGAGCACTAACCCCTTTGTTGAGCACCAACCCAACAACAATTCATGAGCACCAACCCACAGGAGCACCAACCCCTTTGTGTATACCACACACCTATCTCTCAATGTTGTTATATCAACAAATGATAGTTCAATACAACATCTCCTTCCTCTCTCTCACCTTTGCTCTTCTAAGCTAGATATAACAAATACAAATCATATTCATCTCTCACAATTGCTCTTCTAAGCTAGATATTTCAATATCAATTCAACCTCTATCTCTCATATATACAAATGGCTTCTCAAGCCTTTATTTATAGCTTTCCAAATGACCTTTGGCCTTCCCCCTTTGTGACCCTTCAATCCTCATGAAAAATGGCACCAAAATTGTATGACCCTTCATATTCAAGCCTTTGAAAATTCATGTGGTGACCCTTCATGATCAAAAACGTCCTCCCCTCTTTTTTCCTCATCTTGGTGACTTTTTGTATTCCTTAAAGTGTCCCTTCATGAGAAAATGCACCCTTCCTCTTTTGTCTTCACTTGGTGACTCTTGGAATTCCCCAAGATGACTCTTCATGGGGAAATGCATCCCATACTTATTTTGTCTTTACCCCATGGCTCTTTGACTTCTCCATGGGCCCTTATTTTGTTTCATATGCAACCAAAAATATATTTGTTAATATTAAATAAATATTAACTCACATTAGCCAAGATATATCTATTACAAATAACATTAAATGCAATGGGGCCTTTATCACCAATAATGCTAGACCTTTGACATCAATGACAATATTTCCAATAAATAAAAATGTAATTCACATTTTCCCTCGTGACTGCTCAATCAAGAAAACACCCAACATACAAAAACTACAAGCCATACAAGTATTAAAACCCAGTTCATGAAGATATAAGGTTTTATAATATCAAAATAGAAAAACCTATTTCATATTTTCATACATTTACATGAGATTAATATTATTCAAAATAAAAAACCAAAACAAAAATTTATAAACCAAACACCTATAAGTGTTTAAAAATGTAATACGAAACTTACTTAGACGCCTGCAATGAAGTGCAAGAATTTTCCAATCAACTATTCTTATGTTTCTTTTTCTTTTTTCCTTCCAACTTCCCCTAGATCTTGTTGAAATCAACCTATTGGAATAAAAATCCCCATTATCCAATTAAAATTCCTATAAAATCCTCCCTCATGGTTTTTAATCAAACCCATGCATTCATTAACCACTTTTGTATAAAACTCACAGACATGGAAGTTCCATAAATTTTCATGGCAGCCTTGGAGATAAAAATTTGATAGAGTTCCCCCAAGCTATGGATTCTATAAAATGAGTCGAGCTAAACCAAATTATCCAAATAAACAAATGGAAGTGTCTCAACCTAATTTTCATATAGTTCCAATCCAAAGCTAATTTCTTAAGTTGATGTCAACACAAAAAAAAAACCAACTAATGCCAAGCCTATGAGACTCATGGTCCTTTCCTTAGCCTAGCAAAAGGTTAATACTAAATTAAACATTTAATGCCACTAAAATTCCAAAAAACATTCCATAAGAGCTTAATAAGACATTTAAATCTAGGTAAAACACATTAACCACACTAAGTCTCAACTAGACTAAGTCCATATGAAAAAAGAATGACACATAGGATAAAGAATTATGAGTCAAGAATCATCATGAAGACATTAAAATAGGGTATCATTCAATATTAAATAATATAATGACATAATCACACACTCAAAATAAAGTGATGACAAAAGATAAACACAATAATGCCCAATTAAGCAAGTAACATAAATGATGACCCAGAAGGGGGATTAAGAAACAATAAAAGCTTATAATGTTTTTAAAGCTAATAGTTTTATTTACTTTCTAAAATTTTTTCAATCTCACTCACCTTCCTAGTTTTGAATGTAACCTAGATCATGTACCTATCCCTATAATCACAAAACAAACTATGAGTAATATCAAGACATATAAATAGAAATAAATGCACTAAGTAATGTAATTAAATTAAATGACAAATCATTATATTTCGAAATTATGAATTATAATTCATAATAAATTAATAATAAAATGCCACTACAAGTTCATAGTATCATTATTCACAATATAAACAATAATGTCTCAACAAATAATTAAACCAAAGATCATTTCAATAAAACACATAATAATCACAACAATGTGCCAACACATGAAAACTACTCAATAAAAGTATTAATATCAAAGTAAATAATCCATGAAGTAGTCATCGGTTAAGTAATCAAACTAATTAATAAGAATTTTAGTATGACAAGTGTCTAGGGTTATAACATAGAACTTGATAAATTTGAGAAGAGTAAGGTTAAAAAAATCCAAATCTCATAAAAACATCAAAAAATAAACTCAAAACAAGGATGGAGGAGATCATAATAGGTAGTAAATTCAAAATAGGTTATGGGTAGGAATCTAATAGTTATGGTGATGGGAGTGAATATGATATTGATCTTAACTTGGATCTAGTGTTTATGATTATGTGGTGATAGAGGAGTCAAATTAGAACTATTTCAAAAGAAAGGATCACCATTTTGAAAAAAACATTTTTGGTCTAATTGGTCATTTGGGATGAGGGAATTTCTAGCTTTTGGTTAAATATTATATTGGATGCACCATTTATATTTCACTCTATTGACTTTTTCAAAAAAAAAGTTGAATGGATCACTGTTAAGGTGTAGATTGAAATATTTCTCCCATGTCAGGGTTTTACTCTGCTCTACCTTAGAAGGGGGCTTGAATCTATTGGTTCCATTTATTTTTGTGTCCCTTATTTGGCTAGATCTAAGTGGGGAAGACTTTATTTGAATCTTGTTAACAAAAGATATAGTGGAAACTCTACATCTAATTTGGTGGGTAGTTTTTAAACCTCTTCAGACTTAGTAAATGTAAATATTATATTTGTTAAATAGATGAGTATTATAAATTATGAGAATAATAGGAAATAAATATATCCACTAATTTGTTATAGAATGACTAGATTTGACTTTTCTAAAAATAGAAATAAATAGTGAAAGTAATGACTTAGATATAAAACACCTGATACAGATGATTTGGGTGTTGTAAACTGATATGAAAACCATTATGAGTGTCGTAAATTTGATATTGGTGTCATAACCCCTCCTAGATAATAACACCATAATTGGATAGTAGTGACATTATTAGAAAAGTGGTGGTGTTTTCTTGATATTGGTGGTAGTGTTCTCTAATTAGGACAATCCTGAGCTTCTAAGTGCACGTATTTATAGATATTTGGGGTCTATTATTATGTGCACAAGTTTTATAACCCTATATTTTTAATATAATGACTTATTTATTTTCCAAACCCTAATCCTCCATGTAACTATGGAATGAGCTAAAGAGTGTGTTTGTTAGTAGGGTAGGTTGGACATCCTCAACACCTTGTTGTGAATAAATTTGAATAGATACCAATACTCTAAGGAGGGATCAAACCCAATTTAGTTATCCCCACCTAAGTTTTGGTGTTATTTCAAGTGATGCTAGAATGATAGTAGCCTTGAGTGCCTTGAATGTTCTTGAGACTGTAAATCTAGAAAATCTAAGCTTAGGGCTACTATATATGGTAGTATGTAGAAGTAGGGTAGAATAGGGATTAATAAACTTAATTATTCTAAATTTTTTGAGTTTGAATGTGTATTTTGTATCTAATTTCCATCTAGTGGTTATAAGGACAAAAGTCATGTATTTATACTATTTCTTTGCTTGTGTGAGTGATAAAAGATGTTTAGGTTGATCTTAGGAAGTTCTAGTCTTGAAAATGTATTCATTTGGGAAAAGATAGGCCAAAGGACATTAATTCCATTTTGGGGACACTAGCACCATGTGATACTAGTGTCCTTATTATGGTGCTAGTGTCCAACTTATAGAACACTAGGAATAAAGGGCCATGATTAGGAAATGAGGCTTTGGGACTGATTTGGAGATACTAGGGATGCTTGTGGCCCACATGAAGGTTTTATAAGTCTGATAATAGGCTCTAAAATAGGTCTAGGAATAATATTAGGAATAGGTAATCTCAGGTATTACTCTTAGTAATCAAATACCAATTTTGAGTGATTACATTTTTTCCTCTTTTATTCTATAAATATAGAAAAGCAAAATGATTAGGATAAAGGAAAAAGAATCATGCATAGACTTACCTAGGAGGTGAATCCCATGAAGTTGGGTTTGAGTACGTGAAACATGCTCCAATGTGTGTCTTTCAAGTGAAGCATGCATACATTATTCCTTACTTAAGAGATATCAAAAGTGAAAGACTAAATTTAGTAAAAAATTAAAACCAAGTAAAATTCAGTAGAGAGATGGGAAAGAGGAAATGAATGAATACACCTCACTAGGTATGTGAACTAATTCATGAACATGGTGATAACCTATGTGTGTGAATGTATATAATGATCAATCAGTGAATAGCTTAGACTGAGATGATTACTTGCTCAATCCTCACATGTGGGTAGCTCAATAACTCAATCCAATTTTGACTCCATCATTGCCCACCCCTGCTTAATGTATCATGACTTGTGAATAAATTGGATTGGAATGATAGTCTAACCCTCTTATGTGGGTGGATTAAGAACTCAAGTAAACTATGAATCTATCATTAGCCACCCATGTTTAGTATATGCATCTAAAACTAAAGTATGTGAAACATTATAAATGTCTAATTGGGTATATCTAATTGTGTATATTATCTCTAAGACCACTCAAGTATTATAGGTGGCTTAGGGCCACTTGAGAATACCAACCACTATAGATGAAGTAAGGCATGAAACTAGTGTGTAACCTAGAATATGATGTTGGGTGTATATAATGTAGATAACGATATGGACTTTTTTATTCCATTTGATCAATTGGTGTGTAAGTGAGCATACAAAAATAATGTGTTGTACACATGCCACCAAAACTAACATTTGAGTATATGGATTATGTATTGAGTTGTAATAAACTGTATCTAGGTATCCAAACTAAATATGGTAATGGTCATGCGGTGCACTATTCCCCTAATTTGAGCCAAACTAGTATGAATATGAAGAAAACTAAGTATAATTTATAAGTCTATAACTAAATATGTGTGAACATGTACTATACATGCTGTACTATTCTATCTAATATGGGTTATTCTAAATTTGAGTCTACTAAATATAGTTTCATATATTGGATACTAGTTCCATGTGGTTCTAATGTCTTAATTTAGGTGCTAGTGTCTTTCTAGTCTAAATTTTGAACAATTATACTACTTTTTGGGTCACTATTTTCCTATGTGTTTACCTATGTCTTATTTTATGTAACTGAACCTATATGTTGAAAAATGTAATGTGAGTGTAATATAGGAGTTTTATCTCTATGATAAACCCCTATGAATTCCCCCTCTTTTGAGGAGAGTTGTTAAAAATGTGCAAGAATTATCCTCAAAATAAAAAGATTTGAAAAATGTGTGTTAGATGGAGCATATATGATAACTGCATGATAATCCAATCTGATTAAAACTAGATAACTACCTAGGGGGATGGGGCATGATGTCCATCATGATACCTAAGTAAGAAGGGTATATGCATGAGGTCATCCATGGCATAAATTTTTTTTGTGTGTAATAAGCAAAGACAAGTGTTATATACATGATGCATACAATAAATCATACATAAAAAACACATTAGGCACATAAAGTAGGTTAAGTATCCACAATACAAGGTACATGGGTACATGCCACTAAATTTGATAAAATAAGACATATAAGGACATGTTCAAATTTCAAATACACAATAAAATAATCAAGTTGGCTTAGAGCCACATATAATGGCATGTTCATATGTCTACATAAAAAATAAAGAAAGGCACACACAAGGACATGGGCACAAGTCAAAATCATACATACTATGAATATAAGTCGCATAGAGCTAAAGAGTAATGGAATATTCAAATGCAATTTAATATAAGTATAGAGATATAGTCAAGTCTAAACTAGGAAAGCTAAAAAAGAAAGTATGCATGAATATGAAATATAAATCTATGTAAGAGATATGATATGCATATGTTAAGTCTAAAGTAGTAATAACCCAAAAAAAAGTGAGTGAGTATAACATGATCAATATTAAGATGTAACAATGCTAAATATAGGATATAGAGTATAGAAACATAGAATCTGGTAATATAAACTATGCATAGGGTTCCCTAAAGTGGGTGAATGTGTCAAGTGAATATCCATGTATCGGTGTATATACCCCCAATGGGTAGACAATAATAAGTCTAAATCGATGTATCAGACCTAAATCCTATAAGAAATCTATAAACACTCAACAATAATAAGTGAAACATGTATGTATGATAAAACCAACTATACAAGGATATCTAGCATATGCAGTGTCTATAAAATATAAGAAATGTAAACATGGACATGCTATAATCTATAATTCTTTGTTTTTTGAGTAATATTTGAATTAACTTTCATATTTTCTGACATATTATATTATTTTTTTATTTTCACAAGAAAAATTAAAATGAAATATGTACAAGGATAAAAAGAGAGGGAAAGTATGTAAAAGAAGAGAGAAATAATAATAACTAATGAGTCTCATGGGAAACTCACTATCACTGTGGTCTTTTTGAATAAGGGAACTATGATTTATGTGATGTGTGAAAGGGCAACTATGGTCTCATAATCTGATATACTAAATGATCTATATTTGTATATACCTATGTAGTGGTGATAATAATCTGTGGCACTAGATGTGGTGTCATATGAATGGTAGGTGGCATAAGTACCTTATGCTGAGAACCCCAAGAATCCAATAATACTAATCTTGGTAAAAAAAATAGTGGAGGGAGGTCCTCTATAACCTATAACATTTCTATAATGTATGGGTCTCTCTAATAATTGTCTCCATGGGAGAGTATGCATACATGTCAATACTATAGGAATAGGCCTCATTTTCACTAATGGATCCACTCAAATTTGTGGTGTATCAATATGAACTATAATCTAAGTTATAACTATTAACTATGTTTTATTTGGTAACTATGTTTTATTTGGTAAATATGATGTATTTGAGACTCTAAACTATGACCACCTAATTTACATGTATATATTTTATTCATATGTGCACTATGGATGGGATGGCTTGTAGCTGTTATATCCATGTACTACCCAATAACATATCAAACATGCCTACACTAGGTACTAATAAGAACCAAGTTTTTGTATGTTCTAATCCAACCTATAATGTAATCACAATCTCATTCATAGATATCTAAAAATCAACACTAAAACCATTGATAACTATGTAAGTAGGGTATATATCTTTCTCTGAATATCATAAATGTTATAGAAGTGTGATAGTGCACATGTTAATTCTTGACCCATTGTCAATCATAACACTCTAGATAGGATGATGATCTATGTAGGCTCATATATAGAGTGTGTATGAATTTGTATCATCATCAATAATATCCTACTATGATAAATTGATGATTAGTCTAGTTCAAGCTATAGTATGATACATACCAATGATATTGTGTAATTGGTGTGCCTCCTCTATAATAGTGTAATATGAAGATAGTGGTACATGTGCCTAATATGTGTAGTGAACGCCTGAAGTGGTACTTACCTCATTTATTGTGTGCTTTAGAAATGGATATGAGAATATATTTAATGTCTTAATTTTCATTTAATATATTTTTGGTGCCTCGGTGGGTGTGCCCACATCAACAATGTTAGTCTCAGTCAAATCTTGTATCTTACGTTTTAGGCTAATGGATTCCTTTTTGTATGGCTTAGTGCCTTATGATACTCATATAATGCATTGGAATGATAGTTATTTGTAATGGGTTATGTTATATTAACCATTTTGATGGGAGAAAGAGATATGACATTGCATTTCAAGAGTTGTTGTAAAACCCATGCTGTCAATTTAGAAGGTTGGTGAAGACTCTGTATAGAGGAACTAATAAAACCAAGGATGTGGCTCTAAAGATACATTAACTATGGAATTTTTATCACTCTTATTTTTAGTGTCCCTTACCTTGTATGGAGGCTTATTTTAACTCTTGGTAGTTGATTTTGATCCATTGGTATATTTTAGTTTTCCCATTGATAGAAGCTTGACTCTAATTTACTATGTGGCAAAAATAGGTGAATATTGGAAACTTATTAAAAAAGATAGCTTCATGTATTTTTGGTTGACTAATATATTTGAAGATGTCCTAAATATATTTATTTTCCATGGGGATAGTAAATTTAGCTAATATAGTCTTGTATGATAAGACATATTTTGTAATAGGCTCATTTGACTTTTATTTCAACTATGTAACTTGAGCATATGAAATCTTGTCACTAACATTTATGGAGAAGTGTGTTAAACAAATATATAGAAAAAGATTGAATTTTGTGATAGATTAATTTTGTAGGTCATAAAACCATTATAAGGCATAATCCTTTAAAATATGTGGAAACAACTTTGTGAGAAGCCAATCATTGGACACATAGTCCATATATGCTCTAGAAAAAACACATAGATGATGCTCTAGGTCACTCTTACCATAATATAATGTAAGTTTAGGTGAAAAAAAATTGGATGGCAAGGGATTTTTCTCTATGTGATTTTCCAAAGGTCTATGTAAGATAACATTAGAATCAAAGGCATGTGATGGCATAGTGTCTCCCTTCTCAATATGTAATAGCCTAGCCTTTAGTGTATGAATCTCATGCATAAGGGATTGTACATATAGAGTGGAGGAAATATATTTAATAGGTGTATTTGTCACAAGAATGTTGTTGAATTATAATTATTGGTTGGGCTAGCTGAGTTGGCCCCTTTGTAGGTGTAAAAATGTTATTAGCTGGGGGAGTGGAATATTGAACATTGTTTGATTTATTCTTAATTTATATTATGGATTATAAAATTTGTGCATGATTAAGGGGTTATTATCAAAGTATATATTTTAATCTCTATATGATCTTATCCTTATTGAAAAGTAGGTTGTCATTGTTAAGTCAATAGAGAGTGTCCTGATTTCTAATCTATGTATCATCTTGATATTGATTATATTGTTCATTTTTGGATACATTTCCATTGAAATCCACATAATCATGGTTTTAATAATAAATAATGGAAATTTAAATATAAATAGGTCCCTTATCCATGGTATAAGCTCAAATATAAGGAATTTGAATATGCTCAATAATATTACCACCTAATATAGCCCTTATTATTAATAAAAGAGAGATAACTTTTTTAGATGGCATATAGTAAAAAAATTGAAATAGAGATGCTAAAATATAATATATGAACTATGAAAAAGTTAAATCAAATAATTAAAATAGGAAAAATAAGGAACAAACACTAGGATCATCTAGGGTTAGGGTTTGAACAATGTTTAAAGTAAGTTGGTTTCACCAAAAAAATTAACCTTTTAGGACTTAGTGAATTTAAATCCTATGTTTGTTAAAGAGATAAATAGATTAAATTATGGAAATAATATATAGTAAATATATCCATTGATTTATTACAAAATTGACTATCACTAACATTTTTTTTTAAATAGTAATAAATAGTGTAAGGACTTAGCTAGAAAACACCTAATATATATGATCTAGTTACTATAAACTAAGATGGAAGATGATCTAAGAGTTGTAAATTATATCCAAGTGTCATAACCACTCTTAAATAATAGCACCACAATTATAAAGAAGCACCATTATTGGAAAAGTGGTAGTAGTGACCTTTGTGTAGGAGTATCCTAGGTTTTTGGGTGCACTTGTGTCTAGAACTTTGGGGTTTATTCTTGAATGCATGAGTTTTGTAACCATATATTTTGATTGTAATGCCCAATTTATTATGTAAACCCTAATATTTCTTATAATTAGGTCATTATCTAAAAAGTGTGTTCATTATTAGGTTAGATTGGACATCTTCAACACCCCATTGTGAAGAGAATTGCCTACATACCTATAATCTAAGGGATCAAGCTTGATATAGCATTGACCACCTAAGTGCTAGTGAAAGTGTAAGTGATATTAGTATGATAGTGGCCTTGAGTCCTTAAATATGCTTGAGACTAAAAATTTAGAATATTTGAGCTTAGTGATGTAGTAGATGGTAGTATGTATAAGTATGGTAGACTAAGGATTGATAACCTTAATTATGCTCAACATGTATTAAATTTGAATGTGTATTTTGCATCTAATTTCCATCTAGTGGTTAGAGGAATAAAATCCATGCATTTATACTATTCTATTTCTTTTATAGGTTATAAAATATGTCTATGCTAACCTCAAGAAGTTTTAGTTTCAAAAAGGCATCTATTTGGGAAAATATAGGGAAAAGGACACTAGATCCATTTTGTGGAAACTAGCACCATGTGATGCTAGTGTACTTATTATGATGATAATGTGCATCTAGTAGAACACTAGGCATGAAAGTCTATGATTTTTGAAATGAGGGTCTCTAACTACTTTTGAGCTGACTAGGGATGCCTATGGTCCACACAAAGGCTAGATAAGTTTGATAATAGGCTCTAAGATAGGTATAGGACTAAAATAGGGATATGTAGTCTCAATTAGAAATATTAGCACTTAGATACAACTTTTGGGTGATTATAGGTATCTATTGGAATACCCTAACTTAGATGCATTTTTGGTCAAAAAGATTTAAGTTAGTGCCATGTTAGGTTGATGGTGACACTTTTAGGTGGATGTTGAAGGGTCTTTAGATATCCCAAGACATCAAATACCATGACCTACCTCTTATTGTCATGATAAATAGCTTGGTTTAAGCCATTTACCAATATGATATTCTGATGGAAATTTATTCTATATTAAAGGTTGATTTTGAAAGTTCATGCTTGTTGTTAGAGACTCACTAAAGAAAGGTTAGGGGATCATATTTTATATAAATCAAACCATAGTTTGGGTCTCATTTTGAGGTTTTATATTTTTTTAAACTTGGAATTGGGTATTGTTATGGCTTTGAGGTGGAAATCACAAAGTTTAGCTCTAGTTAAAAGGGATATCCAATACTATGATAGTAATATATTTTTTAATTTAAGCTTACTCTCTTTAAGTTATGGTCTCCTTAGAAGATATACCCTATCTCATAATTTAGGGTATAGTTTCATTGGATCTCTGATAGATCACTATTATATATTAACAATGTTAGCTAGATTTAGTGACCTTTAGGATCCCAATTTCAAAGGTTTCAAATTGATTGGGATGGAAGTGATTGAATTCAACATTGTGAAATATATATTTAGATTAACCTTTAGATTATCCATGGAATCCTCTTGGTTACCTAGTGGATTCCTAATAGAATCCTTATTCTATCGACTTTGTGTATTCAATGTGGAATCTTTCCCTGGATTATCATTTAGATTTGCTGAGAAATTTTTTCATCATTTTGGAAGGTTTTTCAAATTCCCCCTATAATTATTCCCTAGTTTATATCCATATCAAAATTAGACAATAGATACCTAGGCATCCCTCTTTTTTAGCTAAAGATGGTTCCCACACCAATCTAGAAGTGGTATTTATTAGTTAATGGGATAGAGGTCAAAACCCATATGTTCTAACTTGTTTATGTGTCCGCTTTGAGATCCTTGATTCACATATAGGTTAAATCTCATTACTATAATCTTTGGATGGAAGTGGGGATTAGAAAAACCTTTGTAGGTTTCTTTGTTTTAGAGACTCAGGCATCTTTTTGTGTCTAAGTTGGTCTTAGTCCTAGTCAATCACTAGTTTGTTTAATTTTTGGGGTCTTGTCAAAATCCCTACTTGGAAGCTTAGATGAATGTCTTTTTATTTTGATGAGCTTTCTAGGTTTTGGGTCCCTTTTGGGACCCAACTAATTTTTTATGTTAATTTACTAGTTTAGTTCCCTCTTAGGACCCTAATAGATACTCTTTTATTTACTTTTAAACCATTTGTAATTTGGGTCCCTAGGGGGCCTTGATGGTTCTTTTTGAGACTTGGGCCTCTTTCTCCATTAGTTCAGGCTATTTTTTGGTTTAGCAAAAAATAGCTAGTTTCCACACCAATCAAAAGTAGTTGTTGATATTTTTGATATTATTTCTTCTTGTAGTTGGGTCCTTTTTATTTTCATAGTGAGTTGTACCTTATTTTATCTTTTTTAAGCTAGGGGAGACAAGACCTCCTATTGTGTTAAGGCTAAATTCCACACCAGTTCAAAAGTAGGTTTATCTTAATCTAAACACAATCCCAATCCCAAAATTCACATTAGGGGTCATAATTTAAATGGATTTATTAAATATAATTCATGGATTTGAATTCATTTTCCATGATTATGAATTTTGGGTTCCCCTCTTGTACATAATTCTATATGGCAATTAATATCCCTGCACTTAGGGAGATAATAAGATATCATTTAAAATAACAAAGAGTTGATCGAAATAGGCTAGATGATAATTTTTCAATGCTATAATATTTATTGAATATTGTTTATGCCACTTTAAGATATAAAATAACATATCCATTGGATCCAAAATGATAAAACAATATATGATGATTTTTACATTTTCCACATCCATATATTCAAAAAATATATACAAAGAATTATGAAAACATTTTATCCAATTGTTTATAAAGTTGTCAATTCAAAACCAATGCTAAGGTTGTTGATTAAATATGGAGGTCACTCAATTCATTTGGATATTATTATTATTAACTACACCACACAATAATAAGGGTATAAGGCACATTAAGGGAATTATTTTACCTATCTAGAATGGTTCCAAACAAGTTTTCCATATAATAAAAAACATACCAACTATATTAAAGCATAGATAAAAAATAATAAAGATAAAAATTTTGAGTTATAAATAAGATGGTACTTTACATAGATAGGCAAAAATTTCAACAATGGGAATAATTATCCAAATATTCTAATTATAGAGTTTCTTTCAATTTTAATTTGGTAAAATTTAGATACTAGGATCCTAGGGGTAAAGGGATTAAATATATACATAGATTTAAGGTAAGCTTAAGAGATACCTATTCCCATAAATTTTATGACCATGAACACATTTTTCTCAATGTTGGTAATGACACTAAAGTCTACTTCATGATGCAAACTACTCAGATGCCAATGAAAATTACATAAAGAGTGCAATATGTTCCTTCTATTAGAAAGTTAGAAAAATCTAAGATAAATCAACCTAAAAGAGAGAAGTATCCAGAGGAGACTAATGAATAGTTTAAAATAAGAATACTTATAAGTATTCCCCAAAAAATAATACATGGAATAAAAATTATACTATGGACATTGGTGGACCTTCTCTAGTTCCTAAGGTTACATTTTGTTTTACTATTGTTTCTTCATGATAACTAGGAACATCACAAGTAGTGGATTAGTTAGGTTATCTTCCTCTTATGAATGCTACAATAGAGTATCCTATGGTTTCTCAGATTAAGAGAACTCTTCCAATTATTTTTAAAGTTGCAAAGGTTACACTAAATGAGAGACCATAATATAATACCACAAGTTCAAGGAGCATCATTAAAAATAATCTATTCATTATATTCTGATGATGAATTCTCATAGAAGGATGTAGAAGAGGAATAAGTATCAAATTTCTTTCAAAAGACTCATACATAGGTAAGTATTGAAATATATATCCCTAATGCTTTTTATATCTATAATACAACTAAGGAAATAACAAATATATAGGAAAAATGTCATGTTTTAAATAAATAAGAAAAGTAGATACTCTAGTTATTGTAGTATACATTCATGTTGATACTTATGTTAATTCAACTACTACCTCTTCAGTTTATTCAAGTGCTACCACTTTAGTTTCCACTACTTCAATTGATGTTTCTATTACTTTGGTTGATGTTTCCACAACTATTGTTAATGTTACCACTTTTGTTACATCAATTGATACCACCCTTGCCTATAAAAAATTTATTCAAATTGGACAAGCTACACAAACCAAAATATATGTTGTCATTAAAAAATTATTAATTATTTATTTATTGTTTATATTACACCAATAAGTCCACCTAATGTTCTGCATTTTTTAATCCGAACCCTGAGGTTTTAATACTTGGTTTCCCAATCCATTTTTTCTAGTTATCAATTATAAAGTCATAATTCAACTCAATTGAAATTTAAAATGCCTACAAGCACTTTAGTAAAATCATTTATGGTCACCATCATCAAATACTATCCTAATATTAAAAATCATATAACCAATCACCCAAATTAAGTTAGGGTTTCTAAAGAGTGGATTATTGAAACACAATTCCATATACCTCCACCTCACACATATAAAATCTCACCCCATTCACTTGACCCCTCAATACCCATGCTACCTCCAAAATCCACTTCATCCATTACCATTTCATCCCCTAAGTCATCCTCCTTTGGTGGACCAATTTTGATACTACCATGGATTAAATATTTATATAAATAAAAATTGTTAAGGTTGTATCTAGTTATTAGAGAGAATTCCAAGCTTACCCTAGATTTTGATGAAAAATATATCCAACTAAAACTAGTCAAAAACATAAAAATTTTGAGTGGAGGCAATTAAATTGTATTCCTAAGATAGGATTAAACCTTCACAATAACCAAAAACAAGAAGACAAAACCAAGGGAATTCGATGCATTGAAAGAATATCCAATATTCATATATGATGTACTAGTGGGGTTATCAATAAGATGTTCCATAGTTTTCAATAGGAAAATAAGAAATTGGAATCATGAAATAGGGTAGATCCACCTAAGGACATAGTGGAAAAGTTAAAAAATACATCATAGTATCTCTATAAGTTCATATTTTTTATACACAGAGATAGAGTTGAATTTTAGTCACAGTGGAGAAATGTGATGATTTTAAATGAATTATTGAGGATTTTATATGATAAATTGTATAAAATTAGCAGGGAAATGAGAGAAAAATCATACTCTAAACTTAACCTATTTCCAATTAAGGATGTAAATTTGGCTCATTACTACATAAATATTAAAAGAGATGATCTCATGGAGTGGAACAATTAGATGAAAGAACTCATTATCTAGATGACAACCCAAGAAAGGAAATAAATTGAATTATTTGGAGATATTCTCATCTATAATATATACACACCACTTGGTACAAGTGGTAAATACAACATATTTTAAAAACTAAACTCCGTTATTCCATAAATAAGTTCGGAATAATATTTGACAATACTTATCATGGAAGTGGTGATCAAGTCATTCACTTGATTACATTTGACAAAGAAAAAGTAAACCAAACCTAATAACTCAATGAGTCTTTTTAAGTTTCATTGAGTATGTATAGGAAGTTATTAGGAAAAATAAAGGTTTTATTGAAAATCATATCATTAATTTTGAGTTCATACAAACAGACCATAAAACATGCTTTGTAGCACATAAGAGGAAGAAAGTGTAGGGAAATATTGATAAATAGAAGTAGTTGGTTGCTTAGGTAGGAAACCAGTCATCATTGGCTCAACCATTGACAACTATGTATTTGATAGAATACATACATTGATAGATATTTTATTTGGAGTGGTATTTTCTCAAGGTAGATATATTATATTTATCTTTCATGTACCTTCATAATCTAATTCAGTGGAAACTATAGTTTCATCCTTTATTACAACTATGTCAAGTCCTACTATAATTGTCTCTGCATCAAGAATAAATGTTCCCTCAATTGAAACTTATATTACAATGTCACTTCCTATTTTTAGTTTAACAAACCAAATAGATTCAACTATAGTCTCATCTACTTCAATTATAGATACCACTATCATTGTTACTCTAACACCATAAAATGTCTTTTTTCTAATTTTAACATTATATATTTGTATATTTTCTTATGTATCAAGAAAAAATTTATACAAGCATATATTTTGAGCTAAATTAAGACATATTTTATTTTTATACATTTTAAACATGCCATGAGATTTAAATATGAGGTTGTGCCCATCCAAAGCTTACATATGCATGAATCTTATTCATTATAAATAGAGTAGAAATTTTGGCAAAATAAGGTAAGTGAGAAAGTTAGTCATCTATTTGTAAGTTTGTGGTGATTTATTTTCTTCTCCAAATTTTTTTATTTTGTTTGAATAATTTCTATTATGTTGGAATTAAGTTGTATGAAGTTTTTTGTGTGATTTATTACATTGATTAGATTGAGTCTTAGGTTAGTTTTTTCAAATTTATGATTATAGATCATGTTTACACCTTTTTAGTGACTTGGATATGCTTATAAATTATGTACTAAGAAAATATTTGATGATGGTCATTAGGTCATTCTAAAATAATTTCTTGATATTATTCATTATTTTTTTTTAATTTATACTTACAACTAACTTACAACAGACATTCATTAGTGATACATACTATGTCCAATACAACCAATCAACCTGAAAGGGTTTTTTCTTCAATCTAAATCATAGGTCCATTTCT
>JARHVA010002991.1:427500-792500 GCA_037957365.1 Torreya grandis
TGTATCACACTAGTGATATAAATATTAGTTTATGTAACCATGTGAAAGTATGACACTAAAACACATGGATAGAAACAAAAATCATGATTTTAACCAACACACATTTGCCTAGGTCAAACCCACACCCTTTACATGTCTACCAAGAAATAGTTTTAGGTTTCCTGAAATCATGAATAAGATCTAAAAAATCTACAAATTAATTATATAGGATTTAATTATAATAACAAAAATAGGTGTGATAATTCCTTAACCTATTATAAGTACTTTTATTAGTTTAATTTCCTTAGTTGTATTTTCATGTTTCCTTGAGTCCAACTAATTAGACAGATTTAAATTTTATCTTTTCATTTATGTATGCTTATATTTATTTAATTATAGCTATTTTATTCTTATTTTGAGGAAAACCAAAATTAGGGTAAACATAAATGGTGATGTTTAATTCTTTCAATCATTCAACCTAGGGTTTTTCAAACCTTCACTTCATTAGCTATTTATTTATTTCATTTTCATATTTTTAAATTAGATTTTATTCACCCTTAATATCCATTGGGTTCATCTACCTTAGTGTGCTCATTCTTATATTATTATCATGGTTTACATTATTTAAATATATGAAAGTGGTAAGTATTTCTTGGATGTTAAATTTAAAAATGTTACATTTTAAAAGGATAAAAAAAATTATGAATGCACTACTAAATATTTCAAAGGAAGAGTTATTTCAAACACTAATTTCATATATTAAATTATACATGAAGCTAATCAATGAAAATGGTTCTCTTATACAAACTCTTATGGTTATTGATTGTATTACTACTTATTTTATGATTTTAATGAGTGTTTGATTCCTAATCATATGAAAATTAGTGTGCCTGCATACATCATCAATGGTAATAATTTGACTTAAAATGAACCTATCAAGAGTGAAATATTTCCTATACATGAGATAGTCACTATGATGCATTCTATAGGTAGTTTTCAAAGATAAAATGCCATTTTATCCTTATAACAAGAAAGATAAAAGCTACAAAAAAAATAATATAATTCTTCACAACCCTACCCATAAGGACATGCCTTTTTCACATGAATTAATTATTCTACCTTTAAAATTATTTGATGGTAATGGTGATCCTAAAGTGCATATTTTTTCAACATTATTTTATATAATAAATTGTGAGAACTATCATTTGATGATTATTAAATTATATCCTAGAAAATTGGTAGATGATTCTTTAAGTTTATTTTATTATTTTCTTAGTGGTTCCATAGATTCAATGGTACATTTACAAAATTTATTTCTATATCAATACATTACAAATAATGGGCCCAAAACTACATTTGAAAGTATTCAACATCTTAATCAAAGTCCCAATTAGAAAATAGAATATTACATATTTATATTTCATTTTCATATGAGATCATTGATCAATCAACCACGTGATATTCAAATATCACATATCTTTATCAATATCTCATTGCACATATAAAAAACAAATTATTTAAAAAAATCATACATCATTCACTTGTTTTTCACATAAAGTCGTTAATCTAGAGAAAAATAATTAATCAAAACAAAGGTACAAAAATAAATTAATAAGTATGTAAGAAAAATTAATATTCATAAATCAAATAACATTTTATATAATACTAAAGTGAAAAAAACAAAAACACACAATATGTACATCTTCACAACCAAATCTACATAGTTTTTCAAAAATGAATACATTATACTAAATGATCTATTGGACAAAAAATTATCAAATTACATTCTATGTGAAACCAAATTTAAAATCATAGGCTAACATCTTACAAAATCAAATACATTTATTCATATCATGATAAAAATATGATATTTAATAAATATATGGGTTGATTTAAGAGACAAAGTTCAAGATATAATTGACCAATACAAAATCATGCTTCCTCATCAAACTTATTTAGGAAAATACACTTTTTAAAAAGATAATAAACCTCTTAAATATGCTTCAAAATTAATAAACTTCAAGAATAATGAGCAATATAAATATAACCAAAATTTTAGTGATGATTATCTATTTTTAAATGAGACATTTTTAGGATGTCCATATGACACCAAATATATCAATTGATGCCTCATAAGAACATCTAAGGATTTAAAGCATACATATTTCAACATTTTTTTCTTTATTTTCTTTCATTTAATTTCAATATACATACTCATCTACTTTAGAGTTTTACCACATATTTAGAGTTCCATTATATATATGACATATCTGAAATTTAATATTACATATTTAAAGTAATCACCAGCTTTATACCTCACTATTTTTGGTGATCCTATTATTAATGATCTATGCTTTCTTTTCCTATCTTGTACTTACTTTGATACTTAACTTGTCTTATCTATGCATTATTGAATATGATGATTTAAAAAGAACATATATTATTATATCTATTTACTCTAGTTATATATATATATATATATATATATATATATATATATATATATATATATATATATATATATATAACTTAATTACTGTTGACCAATTTTCATCCATAGGCCAACATCATTGACCTTCCTCCCTTGTTATTCGAAGACAGTTGTTTCAGGTTGCACGATTCTTGCCATGGTTCTTCCAGCTTAGTTCAACACTTTGGTCATCAGCCTGGCACTTTGGTTCAGCGGCCTAGTTCTTTGGTTCGGCATCTAGTTCATTATTTTGGCCTAGTTCAAGTTCATGTTCACGCCCTTGCATAAGACAGGCACTTCAAACATTCACAAAAGGAAAGGTTGGGTTAGGTCACTTATCACATAAATGCAAAGGGCTGGGTCAAAAAAACAACACAACAAAAGCAAAGTGGCGGTTAACATTTCTGCAAACTTTTTATCTGTGGGAAATGTCCACAGACAAAAGCCCATGGGGAAAGCACAACAACAAGCCTAGATGAATTTTATCCATGGGAAAATGTCCATGGACAAAAGTCCACAGGAAGCATAAAGGCCCGTCAGCAGTCTACGTGGATAAACAAGGGACCCGAAGGACCCTGAAGGGCATATGCCCTTGCGGGGGACTCTCGGCCCAAACAAAGGCAAAAGGTTTTTTTTTAAAGGCCGGTGGGAAGGCGATAACAAAGGAAAGAAGCCCAGCAGATAGTCTAAAACAAAAGTGACCCACCAAATTAGACAAGGAAGGAGTGCCCATGAAGAAATTAGCAAGTAGCCAGAAGCTAGCATAGCACGAGGACATCCTAGAGGATGCTAAAGTTAATAAATAAGATAACCATTTGTATTCAAAACTGAGAAAGTGCTAACTAGGTGCCCAAATGAAGTGACCTATTGAAAGTTTGCCCCTAGGGGGCTGAACAAGCCAGATGAGACAAAATAGAAAAGACAAAGTGCCAGCATGGTCCCAGCAGAAGGATGACATCAGCAATAGTGTTTTCTTCTTCCCAATGAGGGATGCGACATGGCCACTTACAAGCAAAGGGTGCCAATGAGTCTCCTTGTTGTTTTTTTCCATATAACATCACGATTTGTTCATTTGTAATGATCTTTTCATAGTTTTACCAGGCACAGCCCTACTAAAATTTCTACCTGAATCAAATAAAAGTAGTTTTACCTCTTTTTGGATGGATATTTTGTGTATGTCCTAAGTTTTTGATTTGTGTCTAGTCATTTTCTTTTAATGCTCTCACAAGTTCAAACACCAACACACTAGCTATCTACAAGGTGCCATCTACAGCTAACAGGAGAAGAGTTCCATTTGGGGTGCAGAAATAGAGGAGGTCACTTATAGTATGTATTTCACAACATCTTGGTGAGTCCCTGTTCCTGTGTTTTCATAAGAACCTCCCTACCATTTTCTTGCAGCCTGGTCTTTCTGCCAAGTCTGAGTGTATGTATGTTGTTTTTTGTCTGATCCTGAGTGTGGATGTGGGAAGGTTGACTTATTTTGGTGTATCACCTCTTTAGAGTAGGCTTGTTTTTCCTACACTCTCCTTTCCCTTTTCATCCCCTTTTTATTATATAACTTCCTATATATATATATATATACCTATATTTTGCACTTGTTGGAACAAAGAATGATACATCAAAGGGAGCTAGCCCTTATCTAGAGACTCTCCCCTCCAGCTTCGCTAGTCCCATAGGCAAGAGGGGAGTTTCCATGTTGCGAGGAGAAGGCAGGGGTTCGACCTCCTACTAAGGGTGTAATTTTCCTGCGTCAATAGTTTTGGCATGCCTGGTGGGACCAACTGGGACAGGTTTTGTCCAAAGAGTTAAAGAATTTTTGGTGTGTTCTTCAACCGACCAGCCTTTGGAGGCTTCTACATCAAACACCAATGGTGACTGCAAGTTAAATCAACTAGTTAAGTAGTTTTTGTGCGATACCATCAAGAAACAACATTTTGGTATGTATAATCCCATCGTTCAGAGCCATGGACCCTATTTTCCTTGGCCAGCATGGCTATGATCCTTACCAGCCTTATGTTGATCCTTATCAATTTCAATATGGCCAGTCCCAGCCCTTTAATGAGTTATATCAGCCTTATGCCTAGTCTCCTCATTACATCACTTCTGCCACTCAACCCAGTCTCTTTGCCAATCAACCCATTTTTGCCTTCAAGCAAGCACTGTTGGGATATGAAAAACATGTAATAGATCTTGACACCAGAAGAGGATGTGGCCAAGAAATTCCTGATCATATCATCCATCAAGTGAGGAATGCATTGGTTCAAGACAAAAAGGAATGGGCTCCTATTAAAAGAGCCAATTGGCATAGGCTTACAGGTGAGATGCTAGATGTGGGTGGTTTGATCACATCTTTGGAGGAGAAGCTGAGTGTTCATGAGAGGTAGCCTTACCAAGTCTATCAACCTACATACTCACTACCCCAAACATTATATCAGTCATATATGGTGCCTGCTCATAAGCCAAATCAAGCCTGTCAAAGTCCTTTCCCAAATCATGTTGAGGAGAGTTCCAAAAAATCAAATCTTGTGTTTAAGGCTAATCTTGATAGACAGATCGAATTGATAAATCTTCAGATGTAGCAGTCCATCTTGGAAACAAGGGAAGTGGAATCTAAATCTTCATTTCCCTCTCACACTATGGCCCCATCACCCCCAAAGGAGATGCCCAGTCTAGATTTCTTGAGCTGGAATCAAGTGATTCAGTCACGAAACAAGAAGGGGATGAAAGACATTATCCAAGAGTGTTAGTCCTTTTCAAGTTCCCCCCACCCTTCCTCAAGAAGCTCCTTGCATTTCACAGTGATTTTCATGCACTCCCCATCTCTATGGTGTTTCCCACAAGCTCCAAGAAGTGCAAAATGAGGATAATATAGCTAAGCAGATTGAGGAAATAGAGGCTAAGATGAGACTACTGGGAGAGAGAGAAATGGAGTTTTTAGACCTTGTAGAGGAGCCAACTCCAAAAGGCACCCCTTCCACCAATCCATGAGCTAATTTCAATATTGATGAAGTATTGGTAAAATGGAGGAACGAAAATCAAGAAATTTTGGCCCAAGGTTTGCCCCCTCCTATTCTAGAGAAAACTCCCTCTTGTATGCCGAATCCTTTCTATCAGATGGCACTTGCTCATTCTGACTCATCTAATGCATCAATTGATCCTACCCTCAATCCCATTCACCTAGCTTTTCAACATGCCTCTTTTCAGATAGCTCTTCCTATACATGAGCAAACCCTCCCAAATCCTCCTCAACCTCCTCAAATCTTTTGACATGATCTCCAAATTCCAAGCTAGAGGAAGGAACATCATGAACTAGCTCAAGACATATAAAATGATAAAGTTGCTACCTATTTATAGAACCAAGATTCCAATCCCAAGATCACGAGCTGGAAGCAAACATTGGAATCTTGGGGTGGAAAGGAGGAAGAAGGGAAAGGTTTTGCTTAAAACCTTGAAGAAGATGGGGATGCTCTTGCTCTCGATGATGATTGTGACTTCTAGGAAAGGCTCTTCCAAGAGAATATAAACAGGTGGATTACAGAATTGAAATCCAAAGAGAGATTCCTTAGCTAGTGTGTGATGGATGGTTTAGACCCAACATCACATTCCATGTCTGAACACACCCCACCTACACATCCCCAAGAGAACTATCAGGCCATTCCTAATATAGGTGAAGTGCTAACCAAATGGAAAGAGGAGAATCTTTCGATTCTAGTTTAGGGACTGCCTCCTCTTCCACATGAGTTCATCCATTAGTGTTCCACTTCACCCCTTCTTGAGGAAGAACCTATCTTAAAGGAAGCAAGTGAAGAAGAGTGTGCTCAGTTCATGACTGATCAAGGAGACTTCATGAGTATGGATGAGGAGGAGATCACCTTTGCTGACATGGAGGAGCATGGAAAATCTCTTGTTCATGCTTTGAATGATTTGTTTGAAGTCATCGAGGTAGGCTGCACTATTCTTTAAGGAGGCTATGAGTTAGATAAGAGAGAGAAGATAGCATTGGGGTTCTAACAAGCATGCAAAGAGGTTGTAGTTTTTTAGATTTACCCCTTCGATAGGTTGGTGAATCTGAAGATATCTCCTTTGAAGTCATCAAGGAAGATGGTCATACCATGGAACTCGAGCATGAGGCAAAAGAGAGCAAGCCAGTCAAGGGTGTGTATCAAGGGGCTTATGGTGATGAGTCGGTAGCAATTGATTTCTTAATGGGAAACACCAGCTTGAAGAACCAATAAGAGGCAAGCTTCCAAGAATAAACAAAATATGTATATGTTGGGAGCATGTTTGAATCTCCACTCAGGTACTAGCCAATGTAGGTGACAGGCAAGAAGAGCAAGTCACTAAATCCCCTTTTCATTTAGCTACTTGCTTGGCACCATAAGTCTTCTTGCTAGGTAGGGGACTTTATAAATTTTCCTTTTGATCCAGGAGGGAGGAAAAAATTCCTACTACATTTGACTCCGTGCCCAATGGAATGCAAGGCAACTAGGTTCTAAGCATGGCAGGCATGCTTTCCCTGTGAGTCACCATCTGTTGACCAATTTTCATCCACAGGCCAAAATCATTCACCTTCCTCCCTTGTTATTCAAATACAATTATTTCAGGTTGCACAGTTCTTGCCATGGTTCTTCCAACTTAGTTCAACACTTTAGTCATCAACCTAACACTTTGGTTTAGCGGCCTGGTTCTTTGGTTCAGCATCTAGTTCATTGTTTTGGCCTAGTTCAAGTACATGTTCACGCCCTTGCATAAGCCAGGCACTTCAAACATTCAAAAAAGGAAAGGTTAGGTTAGGTTGCTTATCACATAAATGCAAAGGGCTGGGTTGAAAAAAGAACACAACAAAAGCAAAGTGGTGGTTAATATTTCCATAGACTTTTTGTCTGTGGGAAATGTTCGCAGACAAAAGCCCATGGGGAAAGCATAGCAACAAGCTCAGACAAATTTTGTCCATGGGAAAACATCTGTGAACAAAATTTCATGGGAATCATAAAGGCCCATCAACAGTCTATGCAGATAAACAAGGGACTTGAAGGACCTCGAAGGGCATATGCCCTTGTGGGGGACTCTCAGCCCAAACAAAGGCAAAAGGTTTCTTTTTTTAAGGCCGGTGGGAAGGTGATAAAAAGGAAAGAATCCTGGTAGACAGTCTAAAACAAAAGCAACATGCCAAAGTAGACAAGGAAGGAGTGCCCACAAAGAAATTAGCAAGCGGCTAGAAGCCAACAAAGCATGAGGATGTCCTAGAGGATGCTGAAGTTAACAAAGAAGATAACCATTTATATTGAAAACTGAAAAAGTGCCAACTAGGAGCCCAAATGAAGCGACATGCTAAAATTTCACCCCTGGGGGGTCAAACAAGACAAATGAGACAAAATAGAAAAGATAAAGTGCCAGCATGGTCCCAATAGAAGGATGACATCAGCAACAGTGTTTTCTTCTTCCCAATGAGGAACGCGACATGGCCACTTACAAGAAAAGGGCACCAATGCATCTCCTTGTTATTTTTTTCCATATAACATTATGATTTGTTCATTTGTAATGATCTTTTCATATTTTTACCAGGCACAGCCCTGCTAAAATTTCTACCTAAATCAAATAAAAGCAGTTTTACCTCTTCTTGGATGGATATTCTATGTATGTCCTGAGTGTTTGATTTGTGTCTAGTCATTATCTTTTAATGATCTCATAGGTTTAAACACCAACACACCAGCTATCTACAAGGTGCCATCTACAGTTGATAGGAGAAGAGTTCCATTTGGGGTGCAGAAATAGAGGAGGTCACTTACAGTATGTATTTCACAACATCTTGGTGAGTCCCTATTCCTGTGTTTTCATAAGAACCTCCCTGCCATTTTCTTGCAGCCTGGTCTTTCTGCCAAGTCTGAGTGTATGTATGTTGTTTTTTGTCTGATCTTGAGTGTGGATGTGGGAAGGTCGTCTTATTTTGGTGTATCACCTCTTTAGAGTAGGCTTGTTTTTCCTGCACTCTCCTTTCCCTTTTCATCCCCCTTTTTAATGTATACCTGCCTATATGTATATACCTATATTTTTCACTTGCTGGAACAAATAGTGATACATCAAAGGGAGCTAGCCCTTATCTAGAGACTCTCCCCTCCAGCTTTGTTGGTCCCATAGGTGAGAGGGGATTTTCCATGTTGCGAGGAGAAGGTAGGGGTTCGACCTCCTGCTAAGGGTGCAATTTTCCTATGTCAACAATTACTACATCATTATATGTAAATTTTTTGTGTACATGAAATTTTAAAAAAAAAAGTTACAAAATCTAAAAATACAAAAAAAATTAATTTTTTGGGGCCTTTTTGTTAAGTCATATTATGCCCATCATGACTGTTATATATATTTTAGAGGTTTTTATACATCCATGTTTCCACACCTAACTATCATGGTATAATTTACTACATAAGATATAAGCTATTATGGTTGCATATGGATTTATATTCATTTATCACATCATTTATAGGGGTAGTACTATTCATTAGCAATTATTTCTCGATGATATTTTCACAAGTATTTTCTCTAATTACTATATTGAGATATTTACACAAATATCATTTCTTAAATTTTCCATAACTCAAAGTATAAATATATTAATTGTGTATTTGGATATCTACGTGTATTTTTTTGCATAAATTTTTTCACTTTGGATGTATACATTTTATTATCATTTTCCTTGTGATTGATATGTGTCTATATACATTACACCTAAGTTTCATGCCAACCATATTTATTATGACTGACATTTGGGTCTAATCAATAGATCATTATTGTACCATAGTCTTGTACATTGTTTTCATCTTTTATGTGTCTTAGCTTGATTGTGGATTCAAAGGATTATTTGTATTCTACTATTTTTTTGGTTTCAATTTTGTGATTGGTTTCAATTTTTTTTATTATTCTATATGCTTTTTTCACTTTAATTTTTATTTTTTAATGGACTTGTTTGTTTTATTTTTTTCTCCTATTATTATCACCTTATATTTTTTTTAATCAATAATAACAACATATATATTAGGACCTTTATTCATAACATGCATTGAGTTTTGAGGGAATAAATAAGTTGATTAGAATGCTCCTCATATCATTATCCTAGTTTGTGAGCTTGTTGGTTTATTTATCATATGAGACCCTATGCTTTAATGTCTTACTTTACTATTATTCTATTATTTACTAAAAAATCAAAAAAATGAATTCATATATTATTACAGATTTTGTTTATCGTGGCATCATACCCACATTTGTGTCTTATTGATCATATATTTTCACATAGGGACATCATACCCACACTTGTAGCTAAGTGATCATGTATATATACATTTTATTCACCCAATGGGATCATAGTACCCATAGTTTATATATCACATTATATTCCCCTATGTGGTAATCATACTCAAGCATTTTTTCATTGAATTATCTTGTGTATAGAGTCTATTATACAATTTTTACTTATAGGTTAACATTACTTATTCATATTACAAATCTTGCATTTACTATGACACATTGTAGTTATTTACTCATTGTAAGTGTATTGAAATATAATTATACTATTTATTTTTATCCATTAGAGAGATTGTGGTATTTGACATGTAAATAATCATAATTATCTTAGTGTTTATTCACTTATGGTCCTTGCTACATGACATCAACAAATTTTCTATTATCTTAGGATTAGGGGTTAATATACATTTGTGCCTTGCATTATTAATTTTAATGGGTTGTTATTCCCTATACATCATTTTAAAACTTTTAACATTACTTCATAATAATTTATAAACAATTTGTAAAATTTTACCATTGAGGGGGTAAAATCTCAATTTTAAAATTGAAAAACATTGCATAAATTTAAAATTCAAAAAACATTATAAAATAAAATTTTCAAAAATATTTATTTTCACATGGTTACATATTTACATATGTTAGAGGTTTTCATATCCATGGTTTAAACGTATTATTTTCATGGTATTTATCAATTGGGTGCTATGAAACTTTATATCTTAGATATTACTAGACTTCATTCTATTTTCCCACATTTTGAGGGGGCATTTTCATCAAAAAAATGGCCTATCTTAAGGTAATTAACATCCAATATATCATGCACAATTATATATATCCTTTATTTTAATTTATAATTTTTAGCTAGTTTATATTGGTTACTACATCTCATGTTAACACCTATATCTTTTGTGTGTGTGTGTGTGTGTGTGTGTGTGTGTGTGTGTGTGTGTGTGTGTGTGTGTGTGTGTGTGTGTGTGTGTGTGTGTGTGTGTGTGTGTGTGTGTGTGTGTGTGTGTGTGTGTGTGTGTGTGTGTGTGTGTGTGTGTGTGTGTGTGTGTGTGTGTATGCATGTGTGTGCATGTGTATGTGTGTGTATTCAATATATATTTTCATTAAAATTACATTACTTGGTTACATCGAATATTTTATGTTAATGATTGATTGTGGGTGAATTTTTTTTATTATTTGTTAATCTTTATCCATAAATAATCGTATTATTTTCATGTTTTTCGGGTATCATCCTTGTGTGGTCTCAGTAACATATTTTCTCACTATCTTTTGTGTGGTCGTTAACTTGTGTTGTCAATTTATTTACTCATTACTTTTTAACATGATACATATCATGATTATTAAAATACACTCACTTTGTGCATACATTTCCATGATATCTACCATGCATCTATGGAAACACACTATTTGTGTGTGTTCTCATTGTTATATATCCCACTTGAAGTCATATTTTATCTCATTTGAGACATTCTATGTGTTCATTTTTTTATACATGGGAATTATACCCTTTTATTTTCTTATTAATATAATACTATTTATCTTATTATATATTAAAAATTATACATATATTTAAAGTAATTAGTTGGTATCAACTATATTAAAAAACTAGTGGCATATATTTAGGATATTGATGTTTTGGCTATATTTTTTTCCTAACATATGGGTATATTAACATTATTTTTTAAGATAATTAATTTTTTCAAGTCTTCATATCTCACCTAAAAATTAAGGAATGTATATGGTCACTGTATAAAAAAAATCAAAATTTGAGCAAACTTGACCAGACTAGAGTGAACTTTAATTGAAATTGAACAAATATATTTGCTTCCTTTATCAATAAGTATACTCAATGCTTTTGACTCTTAGATAAGTGTTGGATATGTTTCAACACATCAAAATTCTAGTTAAAGAAGTGAATTTGTTTCAACATTTGGATCAAATACCACTTGGTGTATTCATTCTTATGCTCTCTTTTAAAAATTCAAAAATTCAAATTTTGAAAATGTTTAAACTTAACTTTTAAGTATTTATCATGAGTTTTGAATACTTATATTAATTATCAATGTTTCAAGTACATCAAAATAAATATTTTTAGATGCTTTACTTAATTGTCAGTAAAAAAATCCTTCATCATTCCCTTGGTAAATGAAGGTGTGTGATTTAATATTTGTCATATTTGGTACACATGTACATATTAGATTATTTTTTGGTCTAATGTAATCTCTTTAAGATATTATTTATTAATTAAGCATAAATATCACTATTTAAAATTTATACAAAACTACCCATTATCATCATTAGACTAATTATCATCTGTTATTAAAATTTACATTGAAAATAGAGCTTGTGTAATAACTAAGTTAGACTCATGTAGAGTAAAAATGTGTCTAGGTTAGACACATGCCCAAAATGTGTCTATTCCTAATTTATTTGTGTTCCTTTATACCCATTTTTGTTGATTATGTGTCTTTAACCTCATTCCTTTTCAATTTTGACTTTGGATAACACATATAAATTATATTATATTAGCCTATAGTCTAGATTGTTCTAAGACATTTGAGAGGAATGAGATCATAAAAAATACACATCAAATATAATATCAAAGGTCAATCCTAGATATAAACATCAAATACATTTATTCCTCCTTAATGTCAAACTTTATTGAATCACATCAAACACACTTGTGATATAAGTATTATTCTTGGTCTCTCAGTATTCCCCTTATGCTAAAGGAGGGTATTAGTTTTCATCTATATTCATTTAACCATATTATGGAAGATGAGGTTTAAACCCTCACTCAATATATTTACATTCACACATAAAGATACATGGAGGCTTGATTTAGATATAATTGGATACATATTTTTCAATGTCACTTCATTAGTTTCCTGAATCCATAATAATTTATTTTCTTTGGAGTGTCAAGCTAGGTCAAATATGAATGATATTAATATACACATAATTATTGAAAAAGGCGAAATGTAGGTTTAGTAACATAAAAAAAGATGCAATGTAATAGTAACATAATTATCAATTTGTATAACTCTACAAAAATCAAACTTGATTGAACAAGGTCATACACGATGGGTAATATTTTTACCAACACATGCCTACTTATGTAAAACCCATGTAACATTTATCATGAAAGAATTTCAATATCTAATAATTAAGGATTATGATCTAAATGCTTTTTCCAGTCATTTTATAGATTTAGATTTGTATAACAATAATAAGTGTGATCATTTATTAACCTAGTGTACTTACATTGTTTAGTATAGTTTATTTTGGTGCATTTATCATGTCTCCTTGAGCCCATCCAACTATATGGATTTAAATTTTTTACTATTATATATGTATGATTATATTTATCTAATTATAATTAGTTTATTATAATTTTTAGTATAACCAAAATTAGGGTAAACAAATTATATCCATGATGTATATCATGAACATTATTGTATACTTGTTTGGTGCCTAGGTTTTCATGGTCACCACTATGCATCTATGGAGGCATGATACTTGTGTTTCTTCTCAGTGTTTTATATATCCAAATTGGGTGCATATTATACCAATTTTTGGAAATTATATTTGTTCCCATATTTATTTTCCTATGGGACAATCCTACCCTTTTGTGTTGTGCTTGATATGGTACTGTATTTCCTATGGTATATTGACACTTACACATGATACATATATTCCAAAAAATATCATTGGTATCATCTATATTCAAATTTCAATGGTATACATTTTAATATGTTGATCCATTTTATCTATTATTTTCTTAACATATGGGTTATTAAACATTATATTTTTATATGAGTGATTACAACACATGTCTTCATTCCTCACCTCAAATGGGTGGAATATATATTGGAATATTTTCAAAAAAATAAACATGGATAAAAATTTAGTGAACTTGAACAAATTAACCTACTTCTTTGATTAATAAGTGAGCTAGATTTTGGTGACTCTTATGGAAGTGTTGGCTATATTTTAACACCTATAAAAATTATACTATGAAATAAGTTGTTGTGGCATTTGGAGCTAATACCAAACACGTGTATTCATTCCTATACTCTTTTTTCAAATTCAAAATATCAAAATTAAATTATTCATTAATATAAAATTTAAATTTAAAATATTTATCATAAGTGTTTATTACTTGTACAAAATGGAACTTGTTTTAGGTACATAATAAACATGAGTGGATGGAGGCTTAGCTTGAATGTGTCTTATAAACCCTTCATTATTCACTAGGTAAGTGGAGGTATGTGTTTTAATTTTTAAAATTGTAAAATTTGATTCACACATACATTCACTCACATTATTATAACCATGTCAAAGTAGGGATATTATAAAGACACCTAAATTTGGCACAAAACCCATATTCCTAGTGTCTTATTCTAAAATTTAGCATATCTAATTTTTGTACATAATGGAATGTTTATTTGTCCAATTTAAAAACAATTAGGTACACATTTAACTCTAGAGTTTAAAAATCATTGTCAGACAATTACTATAAGGTAAATTTTAGCATCCTTGGACTATACATCAAATGTTATCATAATCTACCTAAAAAATAGAGCCTATGTCATCTCAAGGTCAGGCATGTACCCTATATAAAAACCTAAATTTGGTATTAGACACTTGTAAATATGAATTTTGACACATCTTGACATACTTAGATTCACGTTTACATACTTCAATCTTGTGAAAATTTTACTATGTGTATCCTTGTGAAAATTTTAATATGTGTATCCACCAGCTTATTTATTTGGATAACCAAATTTTATGTCACACATATTCATAATCACCCTACTTTATTCAATTTCACTCTATAAATCCAAAGTATAATGTTTCCATATATCAAATCATTTATTTTTCCTCTATCAAGAGTTATAAATCAATTCATATGCTTATAACTTTATACAAGTGTCTACCCTTTCAAAAAAAATCTATGTACATTCAATGGTTAATTTTCAAATTGAAATGTCTCCCTTAGTTGGCCTAGGCATGTTTTATATGTTAGTTGTAGTGGGAAATATAAAATGGACATTTATAAATAAAAATCAAGCTTTATTTCCATACATATGTATGAATCATGTTAGAAATTCATAACTATCTTTAAAAATACATTAGTACTCTCTTCAAATATTATCACAAAAGCATACACATACTAGAAACCCTCAAAGGAGTATCCCTAGAGTTAAGTCTAAATTTAAACACAAGGTCAAAGTTTCATGTTTTCAAATATCAAAATCCAAGCATTGCATTATATTTTAGGATTATCACAATGGTGCACAAAACACACACACACACACACACACACACACACACACACACACACACACACACACACACACACACACACACACACACACACACACACACACACACACACACACACACACACACACACACACACACACACACACACACTTATGTTGGGATAACTATGTGTATTTTAATACCTATTCTAAATATTATAATATAATAAACACTTATTCACTTGGTAGGGATTAGTTGGGTCTATCCAAATCATATTTGTTACCCTTTTTTCTAGTCAATATAGTGTCAAATGTGAAGTTAGGGTTTAATACAAAGATAATAAAAATAAATATTTACACAAAGATTGAAATATATAATAAAAAAAAAAGTCATCTATAGGTGTTAGTCCAATTATCTAAGGGTATAAAATAGTTTAAAAATCCACTAGGATAGTATTTTTAGAGCCTAGAGCATAACATTAATCATAGGGGTATTAATTTCATTGACATATATAGAGGTTTTGATGTATTTTTTATTGATCTGAGTACTCACAAAGATAGTATATATCACTTTTCAAATTAGTGACATAGGTATAAAGAAATATAAATAAAAATTAATATAATTGAAATATCTTCCATTCTTTTTTTGTATATTTCATAAGTAGTAAGTGCAATATCAATCTCTCTTTTCATATTATAATTTTTGTGCTACATGCCTTATTTTACATAATCCAAATTTCAATAGTTTTATCTTATTTAGATTGTGAAAATGAAAACATAAATAAAACATTTTGGTGAACTTCATATTTTTTAGTGTAGCAAACCCTAGGTATTTCTCCCTTAGGGTTTCATCTTTCCTTAGGGTTTTATATTTATCCTACATTAGGGTTTGTCTTTTAGATATATATTTTATTTTAATTTTCACATAATCATAATGGAAGATGTAATTAATATGGATGATCATAAAGGAAATGATTATACTAATTTTCATGATATATTTGATTATATATATCAATGTGAACTTACTAAATATATTTAAATAAATCCGCATATGATTAATGCATTGTTGAATCTAAATAAAGAAGAAAATTAAGAAAATCTAAGGAACCTACATTTGAGGAATGAAAATTTGATATTTTTAATGTTACTAATCAACCTTTCAGAGGTATAGTTTCTTAATAATGTGTTAATAACATTACTTTTATGACTACTATTTATATGTGTACACATATGGCTACACATGTGATGCCCACTTGTGGTGTGAGAGCATTATGAGTTCATCCTCAAATTTTTATAGCTAATCTTGTGTAATATATTGTTGTTCTTATTAGGATTTATACTCATGTGATTCCATCTATTACTAATTAATATTATATTCCAACTACTTAAGAGTTTATAAAAAATATTTTTGATCTTTAAGTTATTTTTTCCCAAATAGAACAAAGTTATTACACAATGGGCCATTCAAACAATTATCAATAATTATTATATAACCCCATTTACACAAATATTAACATTTATTATTTACCTAAATTATAATTTTCACCTAAAATCACACCATGTGATAGTAAATGTGATCCTAAACAACATATTACAACCTTCCATGCAACATGTTTAGATAATACGTGTACTGACAAGTTATTGACTAATATTTTTCCTAAGAGTATCAAGGAATATTATCTGTGATGGTTATATAAATTCCAATTTTTACATGTTTTCAATCATTTACCTAATAAATTATTATCTCACTTTTATATCAATATGAGTGAGAAGGTATCCTATGTTGAAATAGTTAAACTCAAGCAAGGCCTTGATGAACCCATTAGTGACTATGTGATTCATTATGAAAATATGATATATAAAATTATAAATCCATTAGATGATAATTAATTACAATACATATTCAATAAAATGTTACTTTTTCCTATCCACAAATCTATAATGTTCAAATAGTCATAATATTTTGATGAAATGTGCCATACACTTAAATATTGTGAAGTTAAGATCCTTAATTTGAATAAGATAAAGCATGGGTGTAATCCTCTTAAATATTCTAAATCCAAGTTTCAAATAAAATAAACATTCAAATAAAATAAAATGATACTTATAATTAGGCTAAAGTAATCATTAATGTAGTTTCATAACCTACTAATAACCTTGTCCTTTTAGATAATCCAAGAATTAAATTTACACTATTATCAAAACCTCATTATAAAGTGTTACGAAAACATATTGAATACAATATAATATCTCTTCCTCCACCAATGGAGTTTAATATTTAAAAGGAAACATGTATGAGGTTTGATATCAATTCATATTGTGATTGGCATACATTATAGGACATTCTAATAATAGACACTATGGTTTGAGACAATCTACAATATATGAGTGAGGATAATAATATTGAGGTTAATTATGTTAATACACTTAAAAACTATTTGGATGCAAAATCTAATATAAAGGTTAAGATATTTTTTGATCCTTTTCCCAAGCAAGTGGCCCATTATACCAAGACTATTATTGAAATGCATTTATATTATAACGTACATCCTCCTATGATTTTATTATACTTATATAACTAAGGATGGTAAAAATATAGATAATATTATTAGCATACTTGAAATCACATCTCAATGACCTAAAATCACATTTAATGGCCATGATATTATCAATGATGCTTCTACAAATGTGCTTTTGTTTGTACAAGTTTTCATTTACTCATGTCATTTACACAATTTTATGGTGGATAATAGGTCAAGTCAAAACATATGCATGATGACATTGCTTACTAGTCTTGGGTAACATTTATAGATATAATTAGTTTAAATACCATGGTATAAGGATTTTATGGAAAGAGACAACCCTCTTAGTAACATTGTGTTACCACTTATGGTAGGTCTTGTATTTGTTTCTACATGGTTCTTAGTTTTTCCCAATATTAGGACATTTGAAATGTTATTAGGATGACCATGGCTACATAAGATACATGAAATAACATCTTATGTAAATTTATTATTGAATTATATCTATAGTAAATGAATGGTTAAAGTTATGAGTATTCTATATGAAAGTAAGAATGTAATTGAATTAACAAAAGCACTATAATAGGTGCTTATTTATACAACATTAAGTGAGATTAGAACTCTTAATCTATAGGAGATAATGACTCACAACACAACTAACCACATGTAGGAAATACCTCATCTAACTAACCTATGTAAGTTAAAGGTGTAATTCAGATTGAGACATTTATTACAAATAGTTAGGATAAACTAATTATTATAACATTCTCCCCTTAATTTATCATAGATTGAAGAGAAGAAGAGAGATAATTTATGAATACCTCAAACTTATCACGTGCAAGTGACTTTGTGAAGACATCTTCACACTAATCCTGAGTGGGGAATATTCAAGCTATATATTGTGTTGTTGAACATGTTCACATATTAATGGGATCCAAACCTCTATGTTTTTGGGTCTCTCATGAAACAATGGATTGTGAACAAGATGTAGAATACCTAGATTGTCACAATTTAGAATTGTAAGCTAAGTTTGTGGAATTCTATGTCATGAAATAATATGATGTATCCATGTCACTTCATAGATAGCTAATATTGTAGCATGAAATGCTACCTCTATAGAAGATCTAGAAACATAATTATACTTCTTACTTCCCCATGAAATCAAACCAGATCCTAGAAAGAACATAAATTTAGAAGTGGATTTCCTATCATCAATAAAATCTACATGATCTATATCTATGTATCTTATCAATAACAACTTATCATTATTCTTATAATATAGTCCATAATTAATTGTAACTTTGATATATCTCAATACTTATTTTGTTACTTTCCAATGTGTTACCTTTATTTCATGCATGAACCTAGAAAGATAGCTAATAACATAACTAATATCTGGCCTAGTATATGTCAAGTAAATGAGACTCTCAATAAACAACCAATAGAGAGTTTCACTTAATTATAGTGATGGATCTATATGAGACAACTAAAGTCTTGTCTATATAGGTGTTGTAATAGGCTTACAATCCATCAACTTGAATTTCTCAAGAAATTTCTTGGTATACTTCATCTATGAAACAAAAATGTAATTTTCCTTCTACCATACCTCCAAACCAAGACAATAGTGTAGTAGTCTAAGATCTGTCATGTCAAATGCTTGCTTGAGATCATTCTTAGTTGCATCAATCATCTTCACTATGCTGCCAGTGATGACTAGATCATCGACATAAGTAATCACTATAACAACCTCCCCTCCATACTTTTTGAGGTAGAGGTTAGGATCATATGGACTCTTATTGAATCCATGTTGTATGTGATGCTCATATATCTTAATGTATTAGGTTTGGGGAGCTTATTTTAGCCAATAGATAGACTTGATAAGTCTACACACTCTATGTTCCTGATTAGGTGCCATCAATCCTTTAGGTTGAGTCATGTAAACTTCTTCTTTTAAATATCCATTAAGAAAGGCACTTTTTAAATCCATTTTATGTACTTTCCATCCAAACTATGCATCCATAGAAAAAACCATTCTAATTGTCTTTATCTTAGTAATGGAAGTAAAAGTCTCCTCACAGTTAATGCCTTCTTTTTAAGCATACCATTTTATAATAACCCTTGCCTTGTACTTATCAATACTCCATCTACTTTGTACTTGGTTTTAAATACACATTTACATCTAATAGGTTTCTTCCTTAGTGGAAGATCAACAAGATACCAAGTGTTTTTCCTCATCAATGACTAATATTCTACATCTATGACATCTTTCCAAGGTCTAGATTGTAGGGCTTCTAATACTATAAAGGGCTCATATATTTCTTGCACAATACTCATAAGGGCCATATTAACATCTTCTTGGGACATGATTTAAGTTATCAATATTGAAGTGGATGTATCTAGTACTCCATTCAAGTTATCACATCATATAGTACCTTTATACCACTTGGGCATACACTAAACTAGAGATGGTGTTGTTGGAGGTCATGTTTCACTATCTTCCTTTTCACTTTCACCATCACTATCTAAAAATATTATAGGAATTTTTCCTATATCATTTTCCTATGTATAAGTTGGATTGATTACACTATTTATATCAAACATTACATCTATGTTGATTATTATTTTCTTTGTTTCTACTTCAAGGAACCTATATGTATTTGATTATGCATTGTATCCCACAAGAATACATTCTTTTATTTTCTTATCCAACTTATTTCTTTTCTTCTTAGGAATGTGCATGTATGCCTTACAACCAAAAATTTGAAGGTGATTTACCTTTGGTTTATTCCTTATCTAAACTTCATGTGGTGTGATTCCATCAAGAGTTTTGGTGGGTGATCTATTCAAAAAGTAGACTAGAGTGTGACAAGCTTCTACCCAATATGTATTAGGCAATTTTTCATCCTCAACCATGCTATGAAACATTTTCACAATGCCTATTTTATGTCATTATACAACTCCATTCTACTAAGGTGAATATGGAACTATCAATTTTTGATTTATTCTATTCGCACTGAGATAGGCTGAGAATTATTTACTCATGTATTCCCCCCACAATTTGAGTGGAGGGTCTTGATTTTCCTACTAGTTTCATTTTCAATCATGGCCTTGAATTCTTTGAAGACTTGAAAATCTTGGTCCTTAATCTTTAATAAATATACCCACATTTTCCATGAGTAATAATTAGAAAAAAAATTGAAGTATTTATACCTCTAAGACTAGGAGAAAAATGTTTACAAAGATCAGTATGTACTAAGTCCAACTTACCAAGTGATCAATACTCATTCTTTCCAAAGGGGGCTCTTCTTTATTTTCCTAATAAGTAATTGGCATACATCAGAAGATTTATTGAGTTTGGTAATACCATGAACCATATCCTATTTTCTCAATTATACCAAATAACCATAACTCAAGTGACCATATCTTCTATACCATAAATTTCCTAGTTATGTATCTTTGATGACAAGTGATTGATGATCATTTTAAATAAAACCAAGATAAAACATTTTATCAATGTTTGAAGCCTTTTTAATCAATTTGAAATGTATATAATTGTATTTGATGTGGCAAAAAATTTGACCATTTTGGTTATCAAATTCAATCATGAAATTATGATCAAGTAGATGATTAATAGATAATAGATTTTTTGTAAGTCTTGAAACATAAATAACATTTGAAATGTTGTAATTCTTATTTCTAAGTTGAAGTTTGATATCACCATTTCCTTATATTATATAAGAGATATCATCTCCAAGTGAAAAATTTCCCTTTGATTTTGTTTTTGTCAAAGTAGAAAACCATTCTTTTCTCCCTATCATTTGTCTGGTTGGCCCTGAATCAACATACCAAACTATACTTGGATGATTAGTAGACTCATGTGTTTGAGTAGCTTAACCATATTACTCATTTGGAGAATAATTATCTTTATAAAAATTTCCATGTTGTTTAGGCTTGGAATTTTACTATTTCCACCTAATTTATTGTTATGGTTCCTTCTTTTCTATTTATGGTGAATTGTTGAAAGAGGTCTTCTTTATTGATAAGCCCTTTTGAAATGTGTTGTACCAAAAATGTTTTAAGTCATGTCCCTATATTCCACAAATTTGACATGATTTAAAAGAACATGAATTATTCCCTTGTTAGTTTTTTTTAATTTTATTTCTTTGGACATTGCTTTAGACACTTCATGGGTTTCTTCCCCTTTGATTTGATGCGAGTGCATGATCATCATCTACTTCCTTTGAATTACACATAACTTCCTCTTGTTGCAAAAAAATTACCAACACCTCAAAGGCTTGATTTTGTCCTATTACATTCAAAGTGATCACAAAGATCCTATATGATGGGGGTAGTGCTCTAAGTACTATAGGGACTAAAGAATCATCTATCACTAGTTCACCCAAGGATTGAATTGAAGCTTACAAAGTCTCAACCCTTCTAAGGAATGCTTCTACTTTTTAATTTGATTTGAGCTTGAGAGTGTGAAATTAGATGTGAAGATGTAATATTTGATTTTTATTATTAGCTTCATACACTATTTTAATCTTATCCCAAGCATATTTTGTAGTTATATCACTATAGATCTAAGGTTGTACCTCATCCAAAACTCCAAACATGATTATTAACTTAGCCTATTTATTAGTTTTATCATATTTTTGTTGTGGATAAGCATCTATTACATGTCTAACCCATGTAATTTATACAAATCACCAAATATATTCAAACTCAAGATGGGTTTGTACTTTTTTTCTATGCTACATATTATCAATGTGAAGTAATTATGTGTTGGGGAGCACAAAATGTGGTCTAGAACTAGACATTATTAAATTTGTGAACCACAAATAAATACAAGTGTATTTAAGTGAAAAAATTAAATTTACATTTGAAAAATGTAAATAAAATGCAAAAATACATACACAAAGTTTGATAAAGCACACAATGGACATTAGACTCCACCATAAATGCATATAAAAATATAATAGAAAATTGGACGTTGGTTTCAACTAAAAATGCATCTAAGAAGAAAATGAGGTTGAAATTTTATTGTTGAATTTTTAAAATTTTAATGACACCAATAGATATATAATAAAAAAATATTCACTTTTGAAATAAAAAGGAAATCAAATTCAAGTTATGATTCAAAATTTTTAAGTGTTTGGATTTCTAGTATAAATTGACCAAAACAATTAAAAATAATAGAAATAGGTTGTTAAGGCCAAATAAAAAATAAAATATTTGTGCAACCACTTGTTGGAACCAAAATTTCTCTATGGACTTAAAAAAGTCAATAAAAGTGAATAATATTCCCTTTTATTACCTTGGTAGGTGTGCAAGCAAGTTTTACTTCTTTAAGCAAAAATACAACTTATAACAAAAAAAATGAATTACCAATTGATTTTTAAGAGAAAAAGGAAGAATTTTTTTTTGTTTACTTAAAATATAGACAAGAAATCCTAACACAACATTCAAATCTGAAAAGGAATAATGGAGTGTAGGTTTTCAAAATTGAAATTTTAAGGTAGAAAGTCAATCTAGATTAAAATGCCACATGCCAAAAAATAACATAGCATTATTGTTATACTTATAATGCCTTTTTTGAGTAGTAATTACCACTATAGATCCAAAACAAAGGTGAGAAGGGTAGATCTCATACTATTAGGGTAAACCTGGAATCCTTGGATAAAAAGGATGCCAACTTGGGATTTCAATAAGAGACTGCAGATATGGCCAACGATTTCTAGTGCCTCCTTACCAAGATGAAATTCCTCTCTCTTGCATATATCCAACACCAAAAATAAACTCCTTCAACACCAAAATTATGATCTCCTCCCATGTATCTCTCCTTACTTTAATGCCTCTATAAACACATTAGCTTGCAACACTACCAATCTTAGTCCATTATTCACACCTATATAGATCACAACTATGCAGCAGCCTCCATGGAAATATTATTCCAATTTCAAGGGCTTGACCATGCTATATATGTCCAACACAGATCATAAGAAACCAATGACAAAGTAAGGAAATAGTGGAGATCATCATAGATATCTCAATGTCAAGCTTGCTAAATTAGGCTAAATTAAGATCTACAAGTTATATTTCAATGCCAAACTCTAATATTTCAACACCAAACTTAGTTTAATAAGCCTCAAATCTAAAAACATTGCAGGTCTACTTAAGACACCTTGGACTAAGGAAATGATAGCATAATAGTCCCTAGATCTCTGTTGTCTCTTTTTTTAATGAAAAGACATTCAAAATGATGACACTAAGGTCCAAATGAGATCTCTTTTGCTTTTCATTTATGTTGGGTGTGGATTGGGTTGATGAAAATATAATGTTTTAATATTGTCAATAAAAATTGATCAATATGTAATATAAATTTTAGATATGAAGAAAACACAATATTTCAAACCCTCTCCTACATGAATTTACATGCAAGATTTGACAAAAAAATCTTGAATACCAAATCTAAAAATATACAGTCAAACCCTCAAATACCAAATCTTGAATAACATGATAGAATGAAGTCAAATACATGTGAAAATCTAGGTCATACATGGAATGTGAAATTTGAACAAATTGATCTAGGTCATACATGTGAGAATCCCATTTATAGGATCATTAATTAGTAGGAATTCAACTTAATTGAAAATATTCAAATATTCAAAATTAGGATCTAGCATTACTTGTTTTGCTAGTATATATGCTTGATTGATTTTATTTATCATATACATGGTGAATTACATATCTATTTTATAAACACATGATTCTCATGGTACAAATTAATTGATGTAAGTCACATATGCTACATATGATACATGGGCATGTAAATGTGTGACATTAATTACAGTTAGGGGTTACCTTTCTACATTGAGAATATGCCTACACTAAGGGTATATTTGCACTTATTTTTTATATCTTTCTAGACTAGTCTATTTATTAAATTAGATTATTTATGCATGACCTACTCTAGTGTTTAATTTTAGGGTGTTATGTCCTATGGATATTGTGATTTGCCATACTAGATGATAGCACTAATTGATTACATGGACTAATAGTTATTCTACATGTGTGTTTGATGTTGATGATTATTAAATTGTGTGATTACATGAGTGCATTTATTATGTTTTGTTATGTCATGTTTCATATGTGAGGATCCTCTAGTCCATGTCATGGCCATATTATCTATGTTAGGTTAGATTCCAATTATAATTGAGTCATGTCATGGCCATATTATATATGTCTTGAGTACTTATTCACCTTCATTGATGATTTAGGTATTATCAATCATCAACACATGATTTCAATAGCTACATATACTTGAGGCATAATCACCCCATGGAATTATAAAAATGAGTTAGACAAATGACATCTTGGTTCATGAACTCTAAGGTATAATTATTATTGAATTTTAAACTTCAAATAATTCAATGATCTAGATTATCTCAAATTTTATATCATTATTGGACATTTATCTACATATGTTTGCTTGTATGTTTTAAATGAAACAATATAGACATTTGGGGAACACATGTAAATATCAAGTGAAATTAAATCAACCACCAAATTTATTTATTTTATCCTTTTAATCTATATTTTTTAATGTTGTACCTAAAATATGTAATTTATAGACACATAAATTTTGACATATATTAACATGCTTAGATGTGTGCATACACATTTGACTCTTGTTCATGCTTTCCCTTATTAGTATACCCACTTCTTATTTGGTAAAACATAATTATCTATCATGCATAATCAAGATCATCATATTATGTGAAATAATTCTCCATAATCGTAAGTATACAAGTATGATATATGAGAAAAATGGTTTTATCTCTCTTGATAATGTTGACAACAATAAAATTCTTGTAGTTTGTTGTAGGTGTTTAACTCTATTAGAAATTTTTGTGACCCAACATACCACATTCACTAAAATTAAATAGGGACCCATTGTTGTGAAGACATATTTATTCATGGTCCATATTAACCTTAAGATATCTGATATTGACCAAGTGTACAAAAGCCTAAGATTGATTTTAAAGTCTAACTATATTGTAAAAGATGTAAAAGGGTAAAAATAAAATCTCATACATAATTCATGCATTATATATCACCTTTGATTATTTCATATACCTTCAAAATGGGTATTCAATATAATGATTTTGATTTAATGGACTAAGGGGACTAACAATGTAATGTTATAGTTTATTTTCACTTAGTTTTCCTCCTATGTAGGTTACTCCATGATTTGAATTGTTCTATTTTAATATTTGAAGGGTTTCATGTTTCAAATTCCCTAATATCATCCCAAGTGAACCCTCCAACTCATCTATAACCTTTTATATTGACCAATCCTTTATTTTATTTACGTCACCAAGATTAATCCAAGTAGAGTTATCCCACCCTTATGTAGCTATCATGTTCCTCTAAATTCCCAAATCTTTTGATTTTATAAAATAGTTAGAGCCATACATGTTTCATCATCCTATGGACTTGGAGTTCAAAGCATAAAAGTATAATTTATGGAATCATCTATAAAAGTGGAGTAGTGAGAGTTTTCCATGTGTCATCATCATGTGAACTTGGAGTTCAAAGCATAAAAGTAAAATTTATGGAATCATTCAATAAAGTGGATTAATAAGAGTCATCCACATGTCATCATATCATGAACCCAGAGTTCAAATCACAAAAGTAAAATTTATGGAATCATCTAAGAAAGTGGATTCGCAAGAACCATCTAAGTATCAGTATCTTGATAACACATAGTTAAAGTGGATGAAGTCAACAATATTACATTATACGATCACTCAAGTGAGAAAATCCTTAAGATCTTACCAAATATCAACATCTCAGATATCCACTATCTAGTATACACAAGGTACAAAGGTAGAATCAAAATGATATCTTATAAATAATGATTACTCTAAGTGTCACAATCCTTCCATATTTTATCCCACAAAGTGTATAATGAAGGGTTTCATACTTTGAATTATTGAGATATATCTAAGTGCCATCATCTTAGAATCCCATGGAGAAAATATATAATGTATAAAGAACTAGATCTCAGTGATTAGTGGACAAGTGATATATAACCAAATGTAGCTGAGCCAAATAAATAATTATAAGGACATGATGACTAGCCCTGAGAGTGTATAAAAGGGACATTCTCCAAACTAAGATTACAAGGCACCCAAAAGTAGAAAAAAGTAGCCATATGGAAATAAGACCTACTAAAATTGGCATTAATAAATTAAAATTTAAAAAAAAAAAAAAGTAGATAGGGAATGGAGAAAAAGTTTTTATTGCCACTAATTTTCATGAATTGGAAACTTAGTGCATTTAATCCATAGATAAGATGAATCTAAAGCTATATATTCAATGGTAAAATATGATTGAGTCACCTTGACTTATACCTAACTTATTCACAATGCAAATTTGAGTTTCATAGTGACTTAGATACTTTACATTTTCAAATAATTTAGAATACCTAAGAAATTTCAAATGGATTTATTATATCACATTTCTCCTCCTCCCTCAACTTATTCAATTAGAAGGATAATTGAGTACATATTCGCAATCTTTAATTCAATAACACTACAACATAATTTCAAGAATTATTCAATTATTTTTGATGAAGTGGAATCCATAGAACTATATAGTGTAGAATACCAATTGTCTCTCTTCACACATAGAAATAGTGATGAACTTCTAGCAGTCAAAGTAGTAGGCCTACAAAATACTAATGTAAAACAAAATTTAATGCATTACATTGACTTTCTCTTTGACTTATTTGAAAATGGGAAAATTAATGGAAAATTTTTCACCATCCCTTATGGCATACATTAGTGGTAATTCCTTTGAGAAGTATTATAGGTTTCTTATCAGTAAGATCACCTATATATAGACCATGGCCCATTCATGGGTGCTTGCAAACTAAATCCTTAATAAATTACAACAATGGGTAGAGAACCCAAGCTAACTCATTAATAAATGCCTAATTTACTTCATCCCTATAACATCATTTAGAATAGGCATAGTAATTTCCATGGCACTACAAAATTGACTGTATGGTTTTCCCAGCATCTCTTACATCTAGGATGTATGGATCCCACTACTGGATATTATTTTAAGCTCAATAAAAATCATTGCCCTCGGTGAGATTATCAATTTCAACCTAACATATCAAATCAATAATCTAATCGAGCTAAATATTGGTAATTTATATATTATGTTAGAATTCATGGATGCTATAACTACCACATTTCACTTGTATTTCTTAGAACCACGGGAACCTTCCATAGAGTACAAAAAGAAATTATGATGATTTTAACATCCTCCATATATTTAGGATTATATAGTATATTAAGAGGATAATAGAGATAGTCTACCCCATGGTATATTAGGCCATTTATGGTCTAAATATTCCCAATTTATCAGATCATATAAAGATACCTCTCAAGAAAATATATGACTACTAGTATTATCTAGAGTGAACCATAATTAGGATAGATGACACCACAATGTAACCTATATATTTTCCACATGTTATTCTAGACAAGGTGGTAGATAAAAAAATTATTTCATAATTAATATATATTTTATATGTTCAAATAAGGGATGATAAAAAATATCCCTATAACCAACTCCCCTCAACATTGACTGCATACAATTTATGAGATGGGAGCATATCATTTCTATGGGAAAATTCAAAATGCACTACAACCTAAAGATGGCACCTTTAAATTACTAGGACCCAAAAAATAATGATTAGTAACACATGAATAAATATTATAAAAGTATCAAAATCACTTATGGGCATGAGTCATACAACCATGATTTCATATCCATGAATTCTCATGATGATAGTGAAGTTGTGATTGAAATGCATAGTGTGATCATGTCAATGATAGTAGCTCATAAGTTATACTATGATCCCATAATGATGTATGAAGATGCCAAGAGGATAGATAGGGAGAAATGGACCAATCCGCCAATCCACGGGTCCATTTCTTGCACACAAGTAGAAATGAAAGGTGGTCAAGATGAAGAGTAGGTCTATCCAAGGAAGCATATCCTCAAGGTAAATTTGGTTCTACCCAATCTTACCCCATGCCTTCACTTGTTTTTATTCTTATTAAACTTGTAAATATAATATAAATTTCACAAATACCCAATAGAGATATACATCTATTCTCTCTCATGCCCTTACCTCTACTAGCCATAGTGAAACAAGTAAGTCTCCCTTATTTATTGTCTTATGTTCCTATTTCTCATTTATCACCAACACCTACAACATCATAACTAACACCTTCACTCATAAATACATCCATTTATATCTAACGTACACCTTATAATCTCATTCCACTTTCATATTCCATTTGACTCACATTAAGACCATCTATTCAGGGTAAAATTTTAGTGGTAGATATTTTGTATTTCAAAAATATTCAATTTTTGGTAAATTGTATTTGGTGATTTCTTAGGAGTAGTACATAAAACCCATTTGCCTAAAATTTTTGAATTTAAAATTTGTAAGTGTTATCTCACCAATAGTTTAAAATAATTATGGGGTATCCATGTAATTTTAATTTTATATATATATATATATATATATATATATATACGTATATATATATATATATATATATATATATATATATGTAGATATATATATATATATATATATATATATGTAGATATATATATATATATATGTATATATGTATACACACACACACACACACACATATAATACATATTTTCACATGGGTTACCATCTAAGTCTCATTATTTACCTCAATGCTCAGTTGAATATTGAGGTTGCCCAACAACTTCCTTGTATCTGCCTGATAGCATCCGTACAATCTCTTAACTATCTACCACCCTACTACTATTACCCAAATGAATATTTTGTCACCTAACTACATCTTGACATCACTCAATTGTTTTCACTTGGTAGTGCTTCTCATTACCTAACTAATAGTGCATCTTGAGTCTTAGTACATCCTCCCTACATTAAAATGTCATAGCATATTATTAACTCAAACAACATGTATTATCAATTTTTAAACCTTTAACTTGAATAAAATTATTACCCTTTCACCTATATATATATATATATATATATATATATATATATATATATATATATACACACACACACACACAATATGATTTTGTACATTAGTATAATTCAAGAATTCAATGTTTACATTAAAGAGTTAAAATAGATAGGTCGCAGGATAAATGAAAAATGAGTATCATAAACTTTCATAAACCTTAGTATTATTGCATATTTGGATTCCTCTTGAAGATATATGCATTTTTTTTAAAATCATATCAATCCAAATCCATATTCAAAAGTTGTATCCTTGAGAATTTTTCATTCAGTTGCATTGTATCATGTTGTCAGGCACCACATGGTGCCACTTGGTTACATCATGATGTTGTCACATGATTACATCATGATGTTATCACCTAGTAGTAATGATGCTACCAGGTGATAACATCATGATGATACTAGGTGATAGCATCATGATGTAACTAAGATACTACTAGGTAATATCATCATGATGTTGTTAGGTGTTAGCATCATGGTGCAACTAAGTGGCACATGTGTCATTTGATGACATGATAAAAATTTTGAGGTTGTAACTTTTTCATAAAGACTTCGATTGAGATGTTTTTTTTAAATATCATATATATTTGAGATGAATCCAAATATGTAACAATATTAAAGTTTAGGAAATTTTTTGATACTCTTTTTAAATTTATCCCACAACCTATATGTTTTAACTATGCAGATGGGTGGTTGTATAGAAAACTTAAAAAGGAATTTGTTTTGAAATATTTTGATTCACCTAAGAAAAGCTAATGGGGTTTATAATCTAGGATCTTAAAATGAAACATAAATATATTACTCCTCTTCAATATATAAAGACCTACAAAAGGAAACCAAGGGCTCCTCTTATGTATAATAATGTCACACAAGAATAAAGCAGGCCTTATTCAGGTTTATTTGTTATAAGAAAACCTATATATGATGATTATAAGGGGGATCTTAAGGAGGAGAAGAGAGAAATTGAATAATAAAAAAGAGATAAGGTGCATATAGGGGAACAACCCATTGAAATTGAATATGTTGATGAAGAAGAGGAGTGGTTGTCTGAACTATACACTAGATATAATGTGATACATTATTTAATTGAAATAATATATGAAGACAAAGAGGAATAGGAATAAATTGAAGTTGAATAGAAAAGGATGGGAGGATATTACCCAGGGGTTAAGTGAGAAAAATTGACTCAGTGGAAATTGATTCATTATTAGGAAAAAGAGGCGATGCAATTGATAAGGAGGAGATTGAACAAGAATCCTAGTTCAGGGATCATTGTTAGTTACACCATCTCTCCATCTAAAGATATTTTAGCAACAACTAATGTAGTAAATGTTTAGTTATCTTCCTCTCAAATTATGAGTACCCAAGTTTTATATTCCTTGGTTACTTATTTTATTTCCACCACTATAATAGATATTTCCCATTCTTAACATTATTTAAGCCCATTGAATAAGATATAAGAATCCACAATGCTATTTTTTCCTACCACAACCCAAGGTCATATAATTTGGAATTTTCCTCCTATCTATAAAACTAATACGAGTTCTCATACCACTACTACTTTGTTATTGATGTTACTCATACATAAATTATAAGTTACATGCATAATTTTTATAGTACACTTATAACTTACTCATTTTTTAATCAGACTAACCCACATTATATGGAGCTAAAAAATAATTACATTTTTAAAATTTAGTTACTACTTCCACTTTTGATACATAAGATACACCTCTTATGTTATATACACAATTAGTTATGCCATTTGACCAAGCCACCCCAATAGACTCATCCATAGTTTAAGTGTACAGAGTATAGGGTAAGATAAAATACATTATTGATATACAATCCTAGAAGAAGGTCACTGGATAGAAGAAAGACATTATTTCCTTCCCATAACTATCCACACCACCCCATATAACCTAGCCTATTATAGTTTGATTCATCCCCTAGGAAAATATCCTTCTTCTACCCCTACATCCATAGAACAAGTAAAATCATAACCTGTGGTGCATTTCCCCTCTTATATTCAAAGGTTGCAAGAAGATGAAGCAATTAGGTATAATTTGATAGTCACTGAATGACCTAAAATGGGTTTCCATTTTTATAATAAAATAAACACATTGATAAAGGTCAATAGGAAAACTATGGTGGTAGAAGGGGGAAGTGTATAATTAGAATAGAGATAATACATTTTATCTCTAATAAAAAAGAGAAAGCTTAACCCCACAAATCCAAATGAACATAGGGAAGATCCATATAGTATTTTAGATGCCACTATAAGGGTAATAAATCAAATGTTTATGATTTATATTCAATCAAGGCAAAAATTATAGTAAGCAAATATTATTCAGGATCTTATAGAAATTATAGATAATGTGTAGAGTGAAGTAAATAAGTTATATGACATTATTTGGGTGATAAGGTCTATGGAGGATAAATATCAACCTAAAAGGGGAGATGTCTCCAAATTGTATAATATAATAAAGGATATAAAGGGAAAACTCAATTTTTTTAGGAAATCTATAAGGAATAAAGCCTACACCCATTTTAAATTCATAATTGTGCTAGATGTGGCATGGGCACAGAGAGCATGTGGCTATTAATATGGATAACTTGTTTGATTAGCATTGAGAGATGTAGACCTTAGTGTAGAAATTTATTAGTTATGAGTCATGAGCCATATCTATTTTAAAGGACATGAGAGTGGCAGGTGTAAATACTCCTCTTGGGAAGTTGGTTATAAAGCTTGATTTTAAGTGTCTACTCAAAGCTATAGGTGACAAATTTTGAGTTAAAATTGAGGGAACTATTTAAAATACCAATTATGAGATCAAACAATTGATCAATTTTTATAAGGTTGGGTCTTTGAAACTAATACTTTGTATATAGAAGTCAAATCCATAATGGTTTTTCATAAAACATAATGGAAAAGCTACCATGGTTGTTTAAAACATCTTTATTTGATTTTGAAACCATTAACATTAATTTTTAGGCTATTCATGCCTTATATTTACATATGGAATAAAAAAATCAATCTACCATTTATATAACAACATCATTAAAACCTCCATAAGGTATGTAGCCTAAGGTCCCAAAGTATACATTAGTGTAAACTCAAATTGGGCTTGCTTATGTTCCACTCCCCACTTTTAATACACTGATGACATCAAATAATTTAATGAATTTTATGACCAACACTTTAAATTATTGTGATGGTTCCAATAGTGCCATTATTCACTCCTATAACAATTCCAATTGTAACTATAATGACAGCAACTCAATCTTTTACTATGCATGTGTCATGTTTAAGAAGTACCACATCAACACTATAACTATTATTGGGTATAACTACATGTTTAAATTATAACTTAAGTATTTTTTAATGGGGATACTTTTTGAATGTAATATTTCTTTGTATGAATATTATTTATATTATATACATGCATATTATGCATGAATTTTGACATAGAATCTTTTCTATACAATGTAATTTTACACATTACTTGAGAGATTAGGTTTCCCCATCCCAATTTTAGATATATCCTTGTATCCCTCAGATTCTAAAGGGAGGATAATTTTGGTTGTTGATATAAATAATAAATTCTAAGGATTATTTTTAAATTTATCATGATGTGTAAATCTTATTTTTCTCCAAAATTATGAGTCTTTAAATAAGTTTCATAATTTTTGTATCATATTATTTAGGTTTTTCATGAGCATTATTTTTTGATATAGTTATTCATATTATGTAGTAGATAATTGGAATAATTTATGTTTAATTTCCATAATCTCCCTCTGTATATGTGTAATTACAACATCACAAATGCAATAACCTTTGATTATGTGCATTAAATTTCATTGTATTATTTTTTATTTTGAATATTAACTATGTTTAAATATATATGTTATAGTAGTATCTTACATAAAATATTGGTTCTTTGACTAATTATCCAACCCCTAGTTCAAGATCTAGACTAGATAGGTTTCATCTTATTTTGATTCACAAGCCTCCCTTTTCTACTCTACTCTTATTTATTTTTGATTTTATTTTGATCCTACCACTTTAGGTTATACTCACCATTAATTCATTCATCTCAAGTAGGTATAGACTCATGTCATATCCAATCCATTCAAGGTAATAAAAATTCTCTAATCACTATTGTTCCATCACTAGGTTGTTTACAAAACCCAATACCCTAAAACTTGTGCCTTGAAGTGAATCTTTTATCACCAATCCTAAAATGTTAGAGGCTACCTCATAAGTTTCACTAGTGTGCATAAAACACATATCAACATGAATTTATTTGGTGCTATAAGATTGTCCTTCATTTCTTTGAAAATATCACTTGAGTTGTATTAGATATACTAAGAAGATTAATAAGGTCCACCTCAGATATTAGCTTACTATTCCCACATTTAGAGATCCATAGAAAGTTAGGTCAAATAAAAGAATATTAAGAGTACCCAAGGCTCAATACCATTCCCAAAATAGAATATCTTACCTTACTCCTTATATTATGGCCCCAACTGGGTTAGTTGGCTAGTCCATTTTTATTCCTAGAGATGTACATGATTTTAATAAAAATCCTAAAAAGTATATTCCTTAATTTTCTCCCTCAGGAGGTAGGAATATTGAAGAACACATAAAGGCCTTAAAATATTTTTTAGGGATAATAAATTTAACCCACAAATATTTTCCATGCACACTCTTCCCTTTTACCTTACAAGATGTTGCTTATGACTGGTTTTTTAATATCCTGGATAGTTTGATTATGTCTTTGAATCAGTGTCAATTTTTTTGGCACAACTTGTACATGTCACTAGTCTAAGTGTCATATATCAATAATATATAAGAATGAGGAGAGAATTTAATGAGCCAATAAGATATTTTAATGCAATATTTCATAATATTTATATTCAAATTGACACCTCTTATAAACCCAATGAAGCATTAACTCTTGAAATGTATAAGAATGCTTTTGATTCCATTATGGCTATCTTCCTTCATAGAGAACCTAATATTATTACAATTCCACTATCCTATGATAAAGTGATAAAATTGATAGGTATTTTAATCCCCAATTACAAGTTCTAGCCCCACCTAATATTGGTCCTAATTTCCTATCCCTTAATTCCATTCTTAATTTTAATTAAAAATGTGTGGCTCAAAATTAGAACTAGGTATATACATAACTACCTTTAATACATGTTCCACCTAACCAACATCTCAAATTTCCAAAAAATCATGTGTCTCTAACTAATCACCAAAATCAAAGTCAATCTTTGATACAAATTAATACTAATACTACATATGCTATTGTTTCTGATTCTACAAAAGTAGAGTTGGATATTATCCAAAGAATGGTGAAAAATATAAACAATGAGTTCTTAAGAATGTGAAATTGGATGGGAAACATGATGGGGGTAGAATATGAACCAATATTTTTTATATTAGAGATATAACATGCCTTTCAATAGATACATAAATAACATATAGACTTTTCCACCTAAAAAGGTGACTAAAATAAATGACATGAAAGTAACACTCCCTAATTGGTGTTGGGTCCACAACACAATGCAACATAGTGAGCTAGACTACATAGATTTATTCACTACCTTTTATATCTTCCAAAAATAAATGGATAGATAAGAAAAATTTGTAAATCAACAAAATCCATATTATTCTACTTATCCAGATCCTCCTAGAATAACAATTTTATTTGAGCCATATGAATTTCCATTCCTAGTGGAAGATGAGAAAAAACCTAAAGATAATATAGATGAAATCCATGACTTTGAGTAGTTTTAGAGGAAAAATTACAACCTGAGGAATAAACATCTTGATACCAATTAGACACCTCCAAACAATAGTTATACTACTCCTCTAGCTCATAAGGCAAATGATAATCCACCACATCTAAAAGGGAAAGATCAATTACAAAGTGTAGAGTCATAAAGAAAAGGAAGTTACAATATCATTAAATATATGAACAATATCAAGTTAAATATCAATCTTCATAAGCTAGATCAAATCACCAAAAAAGGATATTTTCCTCAAAAACTTGACTAAAGGATGATCCAATAACAAATCAAAAGATACACACATAAATGTGGTCATTTACCAAGATAAGCCAGATTTACCACATTTTTTGTTAACTATCAAAATGTTTATAAATAAGGTGTATAATTATTTGGCTAACTTAGGTGCCTCGGCCAATGTGATGACCACAACTATTTACAAAAAAATGGGGTTGACCCTAGATAAATCCAAAAGAGTGGTCATACAACTAGCTAACTCATATGTTTTATGCATTAAATAGTTAAAAAATGTACACATTCAAATTGCCTTTGATCCACATTTATAACAATGCATAGACATTTTGATCATTAACATTCTTGAAGATTATGGATTGATGTTGAGTTGTGATTGGTCAAAGACCCTAAATGGGTACATGGAAACAAAATTATCACACATGTGGCTACCATGGAAAGGGGTAGCCAATAAAATTAGAGTAGACTAAAAACCAAATATGAAGTACCTAATCATAGAGTATAATGTTAAGAATGAAAAGGTTAACTTCACATCCTCACATGTAGGTGTATGCACATTCACCACAAAGTAAGAACCTCATGAATAAGAATTCAAAGGTCCTTCACAACTATGGAATATCCATTTAGATGGAGCTAGATCAAATCAATGTTCAAGTGTTGGCATATATTTGATCAAACTAGATTGGAAATAATATTTGGATGCATATAGATTACAATTTATTTTCACTAATAATCAAGTTGAGTTTGAATCTATAATCTTTAGTTTACAAATTTCACTGAAACACAACATCGAGAAGTTGTTGATATTTAATAATTTATAACTAGTTATCAACCACATTAGAAATAAATACCACTAAAAACTAACTTATTTGAATAAACATAAACATATATCCTAGGATTTGATCATTTCTTTCAAAGAATTTAACATCAAATTTATTCCTAGGGAGGAAAATCAAACAAAATATTAACTAGTGGACTCTAATTCCAACCTATCACCACTCCAAGAATATTTGATGCAAAAGTTTTTTATGGAGCTAGTTCCTTGCTCTTCTACCCTAAAAAACATGGAGAAATTTTAATTTTTTTATTATGATTAGTAGATCATATATTTTATGAATAATTTTGAGCATTTGAATCCCAATAATATATTTAAAATATGTTTAAATTATGAATATATAAGAATTAGGGGAAGATGGCATATCAGAGTTGAAATAAATCTTCATTCCTATGGAAATGGTCTCATTAGATCATGTGATCTTTTGACATGGATCCATAGGCTCAAAATCAAAAATAGTCTAAAGAAACTGAGTTTGATTTTGTCAAAGAAAACATAGGGACTAGCAAGCACCCTCAGTATGTAAACATTGTCTTGGGCTATTTAAAACCTAGAAAATAGGGACTAAAAAATATATTGATAGAGTACAAAGATATGATCACTTAGACAAATAAATACCTGAATATATTTGATCCTAGGGTCATCACACACTATCCTAATAAAACTAGAAAAAAGTCCTTTAAGTAGTGATAGAGGCTAGTAAATACACTTTTGGATCCCATCATTTAGACAAAAATTTATAACCTATTGGATGCTAAGAACATATTTATGATTGGGAATTATACCTAGGTGGAAAACCTGGTGCCAATCAGGAAGAAGTATGGAGAAATTAGGCTGTGTTGGCTTCTTAAATTTAAATTTAGCATAAAAAAAGGATAACTATCCTTTTCCCTCTTTAGATGAGGTAATCTAAATTGTTAGTGGATCTAAGATGATGTCCTTCTTCAATGTATTTTTAAGCAATAATCAAGTGTTAGTAGAATCAAGGGATAAAATGAAGTCTACTTTCACCACCAAGTGGGGACCTTTTCATATAAAAGGATGCATTTTTACCTAATTAATGCATGAGAAACCTTCCAACGAGATATGGATTTTGACTTTCATGGACTTATTGGCAAGTGCCTCATTATCTACATGGATTAATTTTAAAAAAATTCAAATAATACAGTTGTTCATGTATATCATCTATAGAAGGTATCTGATAGGTGGAAGAGATATGGATTATCCCTCAATCCAAAGAAGATCATATTTAGAGTTAATGAAGTGAAACAATTAGTCTACATTATTAACAAATATGGGATTTCCATTTACCTATAAGGAATTCAGTCCATTTCCAAGTTAACACCTCTTAAAAACAATAAAGAATCAATGTCTTTCTTTGGAAAGATAAAATTTGTAAGGAAATTTATTTCTATATTTGCAGATATTTTTAAGCCATTGAATGCAATGTTAAATCAAGACGCTAAAATAAAATGGACAAATGAATCCAAAAAATATTTTTAGGATATCAAAACTAACATTTTTCAAGATCCAATGTTGATTAGCCCACACTTCTCTAAGGATTTCCTCCTTTATTCATTTTCTTTAAAACATACTATAACAACAATACTCACACAAAATGTAAATGATAATGAACATCTAATTACCATCATGAGTACGAATATGAAACATATATAATTAAAGTATTCAATGATAGATAAGTAGATATATTAACTAATCAAAATTTTAAATAAGTTCAAGAATTAAATTATCAAAATACATATGTCATTGTCCCAGACCCAACCATCAAGCTCACACTTGGCTAAAATAATTTGGGTGAAATAATAGGAAAGTATATGGAAAAACTACAAGAGTTTGGTATTGAAAGTAGACTAACCAAGATGGTATGTGGATAATGAATCATTTAGTTCATGACTGAGATAGACCCATAAATTTATATTAAATAGATCAATGAGACACAAATGGTTAGTAGTGAATGGTATGCCCACATTATTCATTACTTACTCACAAGTACATGTCTTTTTGAGATAAATGTATAATATTGGTGATCTCTTAGTCTCAAGTCAACCCATTATATGATAAGTAATGGATTTTTATTGGAATAATTATGAAGACATATATTTGAGGTGTGTCTTCAAAGAGGAAGCCATAGACATCTTGAATAAATTACATTAAAAAATAGGTAGTGGATATACCTCAAGCAATGAAACAACTCAAAAAATATTAAGAATGGGATACTACTAACCTAAAATTTTCAAAGATGCCCACAACCATGTCAAGACATGTCATGAATGCCATTTTTTGTAAAAATGGAAGTACGTGTTACTATGTCTATACAACTAGTCATTGAGGCATGCCATTTTTTTTAATGGGGAATTGAATTTGTTGCGGTGATCAACCCAAATTATTTATTAGGGAAAATTTTGATCTATAAAACCACTTATTATTATACTAGATGTATCAGGGTGGTGGCCACAAATAATTACATAGATTAAGATGTGATCAAGTTCCTAGAAGAGAACATACTAACCAAAATTAGCACTCTAATTTCATTGGTTTGTGATAATGGTCCAACCTTTCAATTTATATACTTTAATTATTGGGACTATAATAACTATATTACCATCAAATTATTATCTCGAAGGCAATGGAGTAGCTGAGTACACTAATAATAATCTAATGGATGCTATTAAGAAGTCATCATAAGATAAACCAAGAGAATAATATTTTTTGTTGAAGTATACAATATGGGTAGATAAAATAAGACATAAGTAAGCACTCAATGCCTCACCTTTATTGTTAATCTATGGACAACAACCAATTTTTCCTATCACTCTTAAACTACCAACATACAAGTTCATGCAAGAGTATAGTAGAGAAGATGAGATAAAAATTCTAGAATAATCATCATAGTCTAAATGGAAGCTAAAAAAAATAAAGCACTACATATATTAAATAAATACCAAGACATAAAAATTTGGTTTAACAAGAGATCTAAAATCAATTATTTTAGGGATAAGTGATGTAGGATCATCACTACCCCTTATATATATTAGTCTAGTTTCATGTTTAGAGTTAGTAGGGAGTCAATATATTCCTTATGAGTCTATAAGAATTAATATTTGGTGTTAGAGTAGTTTTAATTTTAAATTTGGATGACAATGACATTTTCCCACCATTTTACAATATTTGAAATTTTGAATGTTTTGTCCAAGTTATGGGACATCAATCTTGTTTCAATAAGTCCTAATATTGCATTTGTGTGGTTAGGATTTATAAAAAGGTAAAATTTATTAACCCAATACTTAGGGTTAGTAATTTTATAATTTTGTTAGTATTTATTTAGTTAGGTTCCTCCCTACATACACATGGGAGTTAGAAAAGTAGTTACACTAGTTTTGACAATAAAAAGCAAGATTGTAAATGTTTTTGAATAGGTCATTCAATGAGTGAGGATTGTAAGGGGATTTGGTTTTGAATAAAAAATTTAAAAGAACTGAAAAATTAAGTATAAGTTTCTTGTTTTTATTATAACTATATTGTAGACCTTGTTTGTCATGTAAACTATGTTGATTAAACTAAGCTATGTTATGGATTGAAGTTTTGTGAATGTGAAGGTGTGCATTTGATTACATTTGATCATAAATAATCCACTGAGTTGTAATATGTGTTATTTAAAAGAATAAGATCATATTATTCTTGATAAGGTATACTAAAATGACAAATTCTATTTTTTTGTATTTTGAGTTGTAAAGAAACCATATTAAGACTTTGTTTGGCATAACAATATTCTATGCTTGAAAATTGAGGAAAGTAAACTAACCAAAAATGAAGAAAGGTATAGTATAGATATTATTTTTCATACATTTATGAAAGTATAAATATGAACATATGTTTAGATAAGTTGAAGAACATTGGTTTAGGGTTTACAAACCCTATGTAGTATTTTCATTTGTAATGACTGTACCAAATGTTCTACATTCCCTGTTTGAGAGACTGAGATGAGGTGAGTGTGTCATGACAAGTCTCTATTGATAAGCACTTTAAATGGGATGAAATTTAAATACATTAATATAATGAATTTTAAAACCCTTGAGACATGTGTTCTAAATATTTGGAAATGAAATTCTAAAGACCTAAACATAGATAAAAACCCTGCAGGTTTCTATCTTTATTGATAGAGACAAGTTTACCTTATGAAGAGTGATATAAAAGGGTTGTGTTTATTTCACATGAATTAAGGAATCTTTAAGGTTTTCATTTAATTTGTTGTGTAAATCAAGATCTCATTTTATTTCATTTCTCAAACAAGATGGTTAACCCCTGTTTAGACTATCATGTACAGGTAGTAAGGGAATTGAGTATGTAAAGATCCTAGTAAAGACTTCATAATGAGTGATTCTTGATTCAAGGAGTTGTGTATAGTTGTATTATAATGGTATTAACCTTTTGTAGAGTTTATATAATATTTCAAAGGTTTAAAATTAAATAATTCATTTCTTGAAGTTTGTAAACTATAACTATGGTCACAGTCAATGAGAGAATCATGTCATAGGAGCCAATACGGGTCTCAATGAGATAATCCACCACTTGGGAAAGGTTTATAGACATTATATAGACCCAAAAAATTGTTCAATTTTCATTAAGAGTGTTTGAAACATGTACAAATGGATTTAAACCCTTCTTAGGTTCTCACTATCATGAATAGACCCTATGGCTAGGGTTTTGAAGTAAAATGTGTGTAAATAATGATTCTATTAATGAAAATTTCCCAAAATTGGATATTTTATATATAAAGGTGTTATTCAAAATATTTTAATTTTTTATAGACATTTGTGTAAGTATTCATACAAGTACAAAGGTCTGAATGATAAATAGGGTGTGGAAAACTTAAAAGACCTAATCAGAGAGAAAAAGAAACCTATAAAAGTGGTTTGTAAGTAGAGTTATGCCTTATATATTCATAAAGAGATATAAATTGTAAAAAGGTATCTTAAACTATAAACATATTCTCATGATTCCATTGTAAATCTATGTACAATCAAGAAATATGTGAAAAAAGGCTAGTATCCCTATCTGCAAGGTGGAAAGAGTTTGAGAAGAGAGTAAATGATGTTAGTTTATGGTTTGAGTGAGATGTGTTAAAGGAACATAAAGATAAGTGGTATATTAAATCCATTAACCATTATTTCCATGTGAAGAGTGAACAAGTGTAACAAAATGAAGTGTGTATTGAATAAGACAAAGTGAGATATTGTGTTAAACCTTTACATTGATTTTGGTATTCGAGTAAGAAAGATTACATGGATAATATTTACATGAAAAAAAGGTAAAATTTACTTTGTTATAATTTTGTGTATTTAATAAATTCATTAGAAGTATGCTAAATTTTTTTTGAAGAGACTACTTAGAGATGATTGCAGGTGATTACAAAAATTGGTCCAGAAGTTTGATAGCTAAGAGAGGCTTAAGAAGATAGTAGAGAGCTAAATAAGCTCATGAAGAGAGATCAAAGTGATTGATCAAAGGATTAGATCCAAGGATATATCTGGGATGAGAATAGATCAAGGTGTAAAATAATTGTTTAAGGTAGAACAAGGTGAAACAAACTTGCTTAGAAGAGTACAACTACCAAAAATAAAGGATGAATTGAGAGAAGAAGAGAGAGGTGAGATAATTTCAAATGAATAGGTAAAAGGATTGTTTTTGAGTATGTAAAATCACTTATAATGTATACAAAATAAGTAAAATTTAGACTACTTTGTTAAGAAAGTAATCATGTTGAGGGTATTGGCCATAAAAAGGGAAGTCATTGATTAGTTACAACAACAAAAAGAAGATAAAGAGGTTTCATAGTTTAAGAGTTTTGAAGGAGAGAAGAGGACACAAATAGCAATATTCTAAAAAATAAAAAATCCAAGCAATATAAAATATGATCAAGTGAGGTATTTCCAACAAGATGAGTAGAAGATTATTTTTGTTGACTTATGTGTTTTATGTGTAGTATGGTTACAAAATAAGGATCAAGTGCTGAAGATGATCAAGTTAAAGATCAAAGTGCAAAAGCATGACCTCAAAGGAGAGAGCAAGAGAAAGATGAAACAAGGAGGATCTAACATAGTAAATCACCATTAATTTCTATGTATCTCAAATATACCTTGGGATCTATGAGGATATTTCATTAAACAAGAGGTATTGCACAAGAGTCTCAAAGCCAAAATAGTTATAACTTTTAAGGAAATTTTTCATTCGCTCTTCGGTAGTATGATACAGGAGCATCACTAACCCTTGTATATATTAGTGTAGTTTCATGTCTAGAGTTAGTAGGGAATAAATATAGTCTTTATGAGTCTATAGGAATCAATATCAAGTGTTAGAGTAGTATTAATTTTTAATTTGGATGAAAATGGCATTTTCCTACCATTTTACAATATTTGAAATTTTGAATGTTTTGTCTAGGTTAGGAGACTTGAATCTTGTTTCAAGAGGTCCTAATCTTACATTTTTGTGGTTATGATTTATAAAAATTTAAAATTTATCAACCCAACACTTAGGGTTAGTTATTTTCTAAGATTTTTAGTAGTTGGGCAGTTAGGTTCCTCCCTATGTACACATGGGAGTCAGAAAAGTAGTTACACTAGGTTTACAATAAAAATCAAGCTTGTAAATGTTTTTGAATAGATCATTAAAAGTATGAGAATTATAAGGGGATTTGGTTTCAAATAAAAAATGTAAAAAAACACAAAAATGAATTAGAAGTTTCTTGTTTTTCTTATAACTATAATGTAGATCATGTTTATCTTGCAAACTATGTTGATGAAAATGAGGTATGTTGTGGATTGAAGGTTTATGAATGTGAATGTGTGTATTTAATTACATTATGTTAGAGATAATCCAATAATTTTGAATGTGTATTATTTACAAGAGAAATATCAAATGATTCTTGATAAGGTATGCTAAAATGATAGATTCTATATTTTTGTATTCTAAGTTATAAAGAAACCATATTAGGACTTTGTTTGATATAAAAAGATTCTTTTCTTGAAGATTTAGGAAAGTGGACTAAGAAACAATGAAGAAAGGTATAGTCTAGATATTATTTTTTATACATTTATGAAATATTAAATATGAACATAATTTTAGATAAGTTGAAGAACATTGGTTTAGGGCTTACAAACCCTATGTAGAGCCTTCATTTCTAGTGATTATACCAAACGTTCTACATTCCCTATTTGAGAGACTGAGGTGAGGTGAGTGTTTCATGACAAGTCTCTATTAATAAGCACTTGAAATGGGATTATTTGTATATAAATGAATATAATTAATTTAAATACCATTGAGACATTAGTTATAAATAATTACCAATGAATTTATAAATACCTAAACATAGACAAAAACCATGCATGTTTCTAGCTTTGTTGACAAAGATAAGTTTACCTTATGAAGAGTTATATAAAATGGTTATTTTTTTTTCACATGAATTAAGGAATCATTACGGTGTTAATATAAGGTGTTTTGTGAAACAAGAGTTTGTTTGATTTCATTTAGCAAACAAGATGGTTAACCCATGTTTAGACTAGCATGTACAGGTAGTAAGGGCACCATGTATGTAAAGAGCCTAGTAAAGAATTCATAATGTGTGATTATTGATGAAATGAGTTTAGTATAGTTTTATTAGACTGCTATCAACCCTATGTAGAGTTATAAAATAATCTAAAGGTTTAGAGTTAAATAATTCATTTCTTGAATTCTATAGACTATAATTGTAGTCACAGTCAATGACAAAATCATGTGATAGGCCCCAATAAAGGTCTTGAGGATACAATACACCACTTGGATAGTTGTCTATAACTTATAAAAACCAAAAAAAAATTCATAGTTATATGAGAGTGTTTAAAACATGTGCAAATAAATTAAAATCTTTATCGGGTTCTCACTGTCATAAACACACCCTAGGACTAAGGCTTTGAGGAAAAATGTGTGTAACTAATGATTCTACAAATCAAAAGTGAAAAAAAATAGATATTTGTTGTATCAAGGTGTTATTAACAATATTTTAAGGTTTTATAGACATTTGTGTACATCTAAATACACTTATAGAGGTTTGAATGCTAGATAGGGTGTGTAAAACCTAAAAGACCTAATTAGAGAGCAAAAGAGGCCTAGAAAAGTGGCTTGAAAGTAGAGTTATGAATTATAGATTCATAAAGAGATGTAACTTGGAAAATTTTATCTTAAACTATAAATATATTCTCATGATTCCACTATAAATTTTTGTACAATCAAGAAATGTGTGAGAAAGGCTAGTAGTCCTATTAACAAGGTGGGTAGAGTTTGAGAAGAGAGTAAGTGATGTTAGTTTGTGGTTTGAGTGAGATGTGATAAAGGACCATAAATATAATATTTAATGTTTCAAGAAACTCTAACTAGTCCATTTAATCCATTAACCATTATGTCCATATGAATAGAGTGAACAAGTGTAACAAAGGGAACTGTGTATTGAATAAGACAAAGTGAGATATCATGTTAACCCTATGCATCAATAAGGCATATGAAAATAAATATAAAAATGATCATTTCACTCTCTTATTGATTGGACCATACAAAATATATAAAATACTAGATAAGAATGCATTTCATTTAAAGGACCTCCAAGATAATGACCTCACTTTCCTAGTTAATGCATAATTTTTGAAGTATTATTTCATGGATGTTACAACTAGAGAGTCTTTTGAATGGCCATGGGTACATATTTGGATGTTGGAGTATATTAAGTTTCCTTCTTTATAAAATAGATTCCTTGCTTTCTTAGATTAAATTTTCCTATTTTCTTAGACTAATTTTATGATTTATGCATTTGCTTTAATAGTTAGTGTTGTAACTTTGTAGGTTAGTTTTATTAAAACTATAGAACAATCCAATAAATTTTTATACTACAGTTATAATACACCCATAAAAAATAAGGATGTGACATAAGAGGAATCACAACTGGAAACCACTAAGTTTATTTTAATAACACTTGAGGTTTCAAGACTGAGGTATGTGTTATAACTAAAATTAAGTCCTACTTGGATTGAATAAGTTCATTATGACTTTATAATCTACTCTGATATATTCATGCAAATTTTAGAAATAATTTTCATTTCAAAAGATCAAGTACATTGTTACATGATAAAACTAGGATGAGCGATACTAAAGATTAAAATAGATGCACACTAGCAGGGAAATATTGACAAAAGATAAGTTTTATTATATATACACCCAACCAATGGTGATTTTGAACCTTTGTTCTCGTTATTTTCTATAAAAAATGTCATACAAACGTATAGAGTAAGGGTGAATCAAGTAATCTCTATTAGGGCTATAGATGCCTATTTGGTAGTAAAGTAAGGCTAAGAGTGGAATCAGAGTCATCTTTATTGGGGTTATATAAGCCTAAATAGTATTAGATCAATGCCCATGGTTCCCCTATTATTCTCATCATAAAATTAGAAATCAAAATGAAACCTATAGTGTCTGTATAAGTCTCTATCAAAACTCTTATGGCAAGGGAAAATAAATCTCAAAAAAATCACATATAGATACTGGGAATGAAAAGGATTAATATGCTACATTGGAAGATAGAGTCATTTTCAAATGACTAGTTTACTTGTTCTTTTTTTGTGGGTATTGAAGTTATTTTATGATGCATCATCTTAAATTATGGGTTCTCAAATGCTCTAGATAATTTCCCCATTGAGTCACCATTTGTTATGATCCAACACACCCCATTCACTAAAATCAAATAGGGACCAATTATCATGATACCATATTTATTTGTGTTCCATATTAACCTTAAGAAATTTGATATTGACCAAATGTGCACAATCCTAGTATTTTTCTCAAAGATTAATTTTATTACAAAAGTTGTGAAAGGGAAAAAATAAAAGATCAAACATAATTCATGAATTATATATCACCATTTATTCTCTTCTCTACCTTTGAAACATGTATTCAATATCATGGTTTTGATTTGATGGACTAATAAGACTAATAGTTTAATGTTCTAGTTTGTTTTCACTTGATTTTTCTCCTATGCAGGTTGTTTAGTGCTTTTATTTGTTTCATTTTCAGATCTAAAGGGTTTCATGCGATGGATTCCATAAGATCATGCCAAATGGCATCATCCCACTCATCCACAACCTTAGGAGACTAACTAATCCTTTATTCTTTTTGGGTTGCCAAGATCAAACCAAGTGGAATTATCCCACCCTTCAATAGTTATTATGTACTTAAAAATTATATGTCCACATTGGTCTCAATTATACCCCAACTAAAATAGTATAGATCATGATACTCTTCATGTAGTACAAAGATATAATTACCTAGACATATAAATACCTAAATGTTTTTATCCCAATGTGATAACACATACCATCTTAACTAAGCATGGGAAAAATATATTAAAACAAAAGCAATGATATATAAACCAAATCTTAGATCCCCTTATTCACAAACAGGTTTACAATCTGATCTCAGTTAGGATTATTTTCCTATTCCACCATTCTAAATGGGTGACCGTCTTAGTGCACATTCATAAAAAGATTGGAAAAATTAGATTATGTTGATTTTAGGAATGTAATCAGGCCTTAGATAAAAGAAACTATCCCCTATCATCTTTAGACAAATTCATTTAGATTGTGAGTGGATCTTATATTATATCCTTCTTAGATGGATTCTCAATATATAACTAAGGCATTGTAAACCTAAAAGATAGAGTCAAGATTGCCTTCATTACTTTTGTTATTTTTGTCCCAAAAATATCAAAATATCAAGTACCCTAAGGGAGACACTTAATTTTTTGGAAAAATGCCTTGAATTGATCCAAAAAACCATTCCCTTAAGCTTAAAAAATCTAGATATTGAGCTATAATTTGTAATTATCAAAATTATAAATTACTTTCCAAACTCTAGATCTTGCAATACACTAAGCTAACAAAAATTGGAGATCTGATTACAATTTAAAATTTGGAAAATTTCAAATTACAACCAAATCTTTGTTTTCTATAATACAATAGCTGATGGAAACTGAAAACCCACTTGCAATTTGAAATCTTGCAAAATTATAAATTACAAGTGGAGTTCCACTTCTTATAAACCAAGTACCCCATGAAAACTAGAACTTAGACTGTAATTTGAAATTTTCAAAATTTCAAATTATAGGAATATTTTTGCTTCCCACATAACACTCTAATCAAAATCCATAACTTGAAGAGTAATTTGTAATTCACAAAATTTCAAATTGCAATCTAGGTTCTGCTTCCCACCAACAACCTTCCTTGTGGAATCTATAACTCTAAGTGCAATTTGTAATTTTCAAAATTTTAAATTATCTCCCAAGTTCCACCTTCCTAAATTTCAAAGGGTCAACCTAGCTTAGCCTATGGAATTTGAAGGTTAACATGAAATTATCAAATTGCAAAATTGTGAATTTACAGATGGAATATGGATTTATACCAACCACTACCATTAATACATTTATTGTAAGGGGTATATATAAATGATATTAGGGTTTTAATAAACTCATTGGTAAATTTCTAATTTATATTCAAATCTTTGATAGTGACCTTGATCCATACCATGCCTTCTACCTCAAAAACCATGACATAGAGATATGTGGTATGACTACAAGCAATGCCACACTACCATTGATAAACCACATGATATTCCTTTGAAATCCTTGCATTTTTTCCAACTTTCCTATAATTTGAACTTGTTTGAGTTATTTCAATTCCTACAAAAGTTTCAATTATAATTTATAGGGTTTTCATTTCTTTCCTTAGGCATCATTTATTTAGGGTTGTCTTTAAGGTGGTGTTAATTTCTAAAATTCTCAAGAGTTTCCAAGTTGTCAAAACCTAGGGTTTTTCACCAAATTTCATATAACCAGGTGAACAGACCATTATATATTCTCAAAACTAGTCATGAATATTCATTACAAATATTCCTTATAGTCACCATATACTTTTGACCTATGATTTACACCTCCTATTTTTATGGGATTTCAACATCAAACTACAACTTATAACCCCATGGAATTTTCTATTACTGAGAACAACACCAAGTTTTGCTAGAGTTTCCACCTACAATTTGCATCTCTAATATCCATTGAAGATTTCAACCTGCTTTTGTAGCTCCACTTTCCCATATACTTTTCACCTATATAGAACAATTCTAAGTTCCATCAAAGTTTCCACCTGTATCTAGCACTTTAAAATCTTACCAACTTTGCAATTGGTTTTCTCTCAACAGTCTCTCCAAAATCCATGTCTAGGAAATAGATGAAGTTTGATTATAAAGGACCTGATGTAAATCTTAGTTTGGAATCTAACATAATTAAGATTATAGACATAGAACTAGGTCACATTGGCATATGTGATTTCTAGACTAGAATCAATGTAGAATTCAAGAATGACTAGATCCATAGCATCTATGACTCTAGATTTCCTCAGGTAGCATCTTCCCCTTGACTATGCAAAACCCTAAATTGGTACTCATGTTAGCACAACATTATGATGTTGACAAGAGAGAGGTGTTAAATGATAAAGGGGAAAAGATTCTAAATTTGGACCCATATTTTATTGATTTTGTATTTTTGATACCATAATTTGAGATTTATCTAGATATAACTCTAAAAGCATCCAAAAAAGTCTTTTAAAACAATAACATTAGATGCTAGAGAGTAATGAACAATCAATGGCTAAGAATCCCTAAGTTTGTATCGACTAGATTGTCTAAGATATTAGCAAGGATTGATTTCAAGGATGAGGTAGGGGATATAATTATATTAATGCATAGGATCAATGGTATCCCTAATCTAAAGAACTTCCAAGATTGGATGTATCAATACATATGGGTTATGCACAAAAACAAACAATACATCAACTAGGCCCAACTCATCATTAATTCCCTTCACAAGTAATTTATGGAGTTAAAAACCATAGAGAAAGTTTACATGACCTCCTACTTAGTATATATATTGGCCAAAGGAAGATCTTTCCTAGGGCTTAACATAGTGATTAGTGAGTAAATAAAGTGTTCAACTATTATCCTAACCTCACTCTTGAGGAAATAGGCAACACTTTATGAGATTTAATGACGCATTCATATAGTGTATCATAATAATTTTTGATAAGGAACTAAAGAGAACGAGATTCTCTGATACAACCTCTATAGAGATCAACCAATGGGGTTATTATTTCATATAGTTCCTCACCTACTCCTACATCAAGGTATGTAGATTTAGTGGTTATATTTACACCCTTCCAAGGTATGCGAGTGATAAATGAGCATTTATAGAGATAGTGAGATATCTTATGCAAACTAACATGCTATTATCCAACAAACACAAGTCAATAATTCATTTCCCAATCAGTATAGGAAGATACACATGCCCCTCCTTAGAAAATGATAAGTGTGATAATACAAAAATAATATAGATGACCCTGAGGACTTTAGAGGCAAGACCCTTATATGATGTTCATGGCAATATCACTAGCACAATGAGAATCTCCACATATTCCCATGTCCCTTACATTGAATATTTATGGGAATATTTAGATGATGAAGAGGAAGTTAGATTAAGAAACTATTCTAGAATGAATTTAGATCAGGTTAAATCTTTTGACTTAGCACTAATCCTTGAGGATTTGATAGATGATGAGTCCCCAGTAGATAAGGTCTACTATGACAATAAGATATACTTACAACTCCTTTTAGAATTAAGTTGTTTTATTCCTATGTATTTCTCACTCATAGATATAATTGACCATATGATAAATAAAAAACTCAACTAGATTAGGAGTAAATGTGTCTAAGTGACCAAAATGATTGTAAGTATCACTAAAAACTATTGAAACTCAAGGAACAAGGGGTTCCACCAATAGTGGAGGGTCCTAGTGGTGCAATAGCAAAACAACCAAATAGGCTAGTGATCTTTCATAAAATAAAGAAGAAATCAAAGGCCAATAAGGGGTAATTAAGTAAAGAGGGAGAATCATCAAATAAACCCATAGTCATTTCATCTAAAGATACGACTATAGTTGAATCATTCATAGCTTCAACCCCCACCTTAGTAATAGTCACAACTCCCATCTCTGTGATACATCCCCCACCTATTTTTATCATTCTTGTAGCTCCAACACCTCCTCCTCTTGTCTCTACTCCTCCTTTATCCTAAGTGACTCCACTCTCCATTCCCATCAGTTTACTTGTGATAATAAGTCCATTATCAACAATGAAATCAAGTTAATTAGATACTCATGTCTCCCCTTCATTAGATATTCAGGTTTCCATTTTGATTCCTTCTTTCATAATTTCACTCCCTCCTTCCATAATTCTTTATATATCATTTACAATCCCTTCAATTATATCCCTATTAATCACCAACATTACACAATAGTATCTTACCATGGATTCAATCATTTTAACTTCAATTATGTTGGCCATCCCAACTCCTAGGATAACTACTACTTCATCTTCATCCCCCTTCATCTTTCTTACTTTACCACCCTGAGTGTCCCTACCAATTTTATTAACTCATTCAAGGCTTTGGACTCCAAACTTCCACCAGTCCCTAAGTTTTAACTCCCTGTTTCTACTCTTTCATTGATATCACATCCATCTCCCACACCCCTAGCATACACATTTGTTTCCATTACCCCTATCTCTTCCACTTCTATAGTAACCCCAACTGATATAGTGGAGATAGGGGAGGAGTAAGTACTTGATGTGAATGTGAAACTTCATCCTACATATGGATAATAAATTACATAGACATCTAATGATCAATCAGTGGAAATATCAGTACATGATACAACACTTATCACCTTACCTACCAGTGCATCATCCTCAACTACAGATTCTTAAGGGATAATGTTAGCATAACAAGATGTTACCCCTAATTAGTTAGCACAAATAATGGGGAGGAAACACAAGTAGATAGTATCCCCAAGTAAATTGGATTTTTGTCTCTAAAATATGTACAATAAATCCAAGATAACTCCTAGGACATTTTCAAGTATATTGTGTGACTCAGCAGGGGAAAGGTATGTAAAGATTTCAGTCCCCCCACTAGACAAATATAAATAAAATCTAGTGGTGGGGGACTATCAAGTATCAAAATTTCACCTTGGATGTACTATGAGGGAGGGTTTGAAACATGAAATTCAATCCAACATTAACTCCCTCTTTGAGAAAATGGATAGTTAAAAGGTAACTAAGGATGAACTAAAAAATAAGGTTGAACAACAAAAAACTACATTAAAAAACTCATTAATCCCACTATTCAATCAACACAATCCAAACTAGCACAACCCATCACCCAAATCATAGATCAGGCAACACTTGATGTGGTGATATAAATTGGATCATGGTAAGGGCCACCAAGGAATAAGTATATGAGCTCAAATCCAACGGAAACAAAATTAATTATATAGTAATGGATCACTATGCAGGTCTGAGGGAAAGAAGAGTCACCCTAAAGGAATAGGTCAGTAAGTATGAAGGAGAGATAAAAAGATCAAATATTTTCTATCCAAAATTGATAGCTATGGACTCAATTTACATGTACATCCTCCTTGTGGAAAACATACTAAAAATTATGGAAAGCAAGAGAAATTAGATAGAGATGCTCAATTTAGAATAAAGATGCTTACAGATGCTACCCATAAGGTTAAAGTTTCACATGACAAGGCCACTAACATGCTATATAACATTAAAAATTTGTTGAATAAATTATCATGTTGACCAATAAATTATCTAGAGTAGATCCTTTTATTAGATTAAGTTCAAAACAAATTCATAGAAGTGATCGAAAAAAATCCACATGAGATACAATTTTTACCTTGAGCTCTATCCATTATTACATCAAGTATCATAACACATTGGATCATATGGGTAAATAGATTCAAGAAATGAATCTTTGAGAAGGGAACTCTTTGACATATTAGTAGATTTCAAGATAACAAACCTCTACTCTTTTGGCCTAGATGAACAAAGAATTTAGGAGATCTTCAAGGCTTTTGATGTATATGTTCAGAAATTATGGATGGAGAAGGATAAAGAGTCTGAAAATGTGTTGGAAATAAATTAATTTTTCCCATAAAAAGCATTATTTTATACTGCATTTTAATTATTTTACAAATATTTAAAATTTTAAAAAACATAACTTGTAAATTGTAGCTATCTTTTTAACCGCTCTTTTGAGAAAGAGCCATGTGTATTTTACACTTTCTAGTTTGACAAGTTGAAAATTGTAAAAAGTAGACTTACAAATTACACTTTTCATTTTGACAAGTTTTAAGTTGCTTAAGTTTTAAAAGCACATATTGTAAATTAATATTCTATTTTTAACAAAGTGGTGTGACTTGAAAGTTGTAAAAGTCTCACTTGAAAATTACAAATTAGGGTTTTGCAAAAAAGTAAATTAAGTTAACTTAAAGTTATCTTTTGTTCTAAAAATGAGTTTCACATTGGTGCCCCCCATTGACGGAAGAATAAGTTGTAATTTAACTAGAGAAGAAGGAAGGCATTGCATGATGATTTCAAAGTTCCCACTAGATCTCCACCAATTAACGATCATGCCTAGCTCTTGCATGTGTATTTTCTAAATTGTTCACCATGACATGGATGCCATAACTACTTTAGATCATGCCTCTTTTCATGGATTTTCCATATTTACATGTTATTCTACTAGGAATTGGATTTAATTTTTAGCTACATCTCATTTATGAGAACTTTTATATAAATATGGGAAGTATGGCATTGACCATCTTATCTTTTAGTTGCTAGATTTATTATTTTGTATTTTGAGTAACTTTTTTACATGCTATAACTTGGAGAATGAGAATAAATTAAATATTTGTCTTTGTTGTCTAATAAATATTTGTGTATGAAAGGATATTTGAGTATTTTTGAATGTTTTAATTCTTATTTCAGTCATGAAATTTCATTTTTAGTATTTTCTACCCTTTTGAAATATTATTAGATAAAAAATAAAGAATCTTGTCCCTTGTATGAAAAATACCAATTATTGCCTTTGATTTCCCATTTGCATGAGTTTGTGACCCTAAAAACTTCAATATATTTTCTACTCTTTTGTGTTCATTCAAGCAAGCATTAAAAACCACTATAAAAATATTTGGTGCAATCACCATTTTAAGTTTTTCAAATTTTATTCTCAAAACTCTTTTCCCCCTTCAAACCCTAGTTTAAGATAAAGATCACTAAAGAAGAAGAATCTATATAAAATGGTAATCTATCAGTTGTACCAATTTATTGAAAGGAATTTGGTCTTCTCTAGAGGTTCACCTCAATTCTCCAAGGTCTTACTACTTAGAGGTGTTCCCACTGTATCATTATATTTTTGCAGAATGAGCTATGACTTCAATAATGGGTGCAAAATCTATGTGAAAATAGTTTTTGGCATGCCCAATGGGACATGAAAATTACAAAGAGATTGTTTTTTTCTCAATGATCATTATATGATCCTCCTACAAATTTCAAAAGTACCTGGTGACTCCACTAGCTTACAGATTCAGAATTTCAAGGTTTACATATGCCAAATAGACAAACAAGATCATCTATTAAAGGTAAGAGAGATAACTTTTTGGAATTATCATTTCCATATAAAAAGAGATCAAAATCAATTATACCTTTCCCTAGAGTATATCTTGTAATTTTATTTGCATCTCCTTCAAGTACTCCCATTAGTTTTATACCTCCCATGATGTCTAAAAATCTAAATTTTGTAGCTTTCAATGGAGGCAGCCCACTCTAGTTGGCCCAATATGATGATATACCTACCTCAAATTTAAAAATCCTTCATTATTTTACTGGTGAAACTTCCATGACTCCCATAGAACACATACAAGATATTACTAATCTTTGTTCAGCCTACAATGTGGTACAAGATAATGTTGTAATCAAGATCCTAGTCTTCTCTTTCAAAGCTAAATCCTTAAAATGGTACAAATGTTTCCTAGTTCTATCCATGTTTGGGATGACCTAGGCACTACACTATGTACTCAATTTGAAGATAAGAGTGACCATATTTCCCTAATTGATTAGTTAATTATTAGTCAATGGGTTCCTCATGAGCACATGATTGACTTCAATTTATATTTTCAAAAGGCATGGTATAGAATTCTAGTATTGGTTAAACCAACCCCAAATAATTCTTTCCTATATTAATTAAGATATTTGAATAGTGATATAGTTGTTATGATTTAGTCAATGGGTGGACCACACTTTGAAATTTCAATAAGGACATAAAATTGTTTAATTCAAGCAATAAAAATTACCTTAAGGCCACCAATGCCTCTATTCCCATAAATAACTCCTACAACACCTATAATTTCTCTAATTCCCACCATGATAAAAGCACCCGCTTTAATTCCCACTCCTATAGATGATTTATATGAGGTTAAGTCACTATTCAAGATTTTTGGCAATGAGTTAGTAATAATGAAGAGGTAACAATTTAAAAACTACAAGCCTTATCATCAAGCTAACCTAGCATACCAGCCTAATAGGTAGACATAAAAAGTTAATTCATAGCCAAAAGGTCAAAATATGCAAGAAAAACCTCCAAACATTTGTGTTCTACTTGCACTAGGTGCTTCTAAAGTTATTGTGACTATTCAAAACAATTTAGACCAAGAGTATGAATGGTGTTATCCTTATTCTTAGCCACATAATCAAAATACTTATACTAATGGTGTTATCAGTCAAGCCTAATGGTGTAAGGCATATAAAATACACAAGGATAGCAAGAAGAATCCACTTCCCAACAAGTAGATACACAAGAACCTGCTCAAGGTAAGGCAACTCTTCTAAACTAGTAACATGACTTTTGTAGTGTAAATCAAGAAGAGGCATTGTTAAATGGTGGAAGTCTAATGGTAGCCAATACATGCTCAAAGAAAATAGAAATATAAATTGATCAAACCCCTAGGGTGGAACAATCTACAACTTCAAAAGTTGAACAAGAACTTGCAAGGAGCAACATAGTACAAAGGCCACCCTTTGTGCCCATAATTCAGTCCAAAGCAAAAGTGTCAACTCTGAATCTTGTAAAAGAGTACATAGCTCTCATAAAGGCACCAATAAAGGTTGGTAATATTCCGTTCATCATTATTGACCAAATAAAGAAGACCAATTTGAATGTTACTATGTGGGAATCACTATCCATTCTAGTGCAAAGAGATTTGTTATAGGAGGCCTTAAAAAACTTCCAGATGATAGACAAGGTTCCAACTAAGGGACCTAATGCTGAGATTAATTTGTGTCAACCAAAAACTAACACTAAAATAAGCAAAAATGTTAAGCCTCCCCCTTTCTATCTTTCACTCATAGTAAGGAAGCATCTCATTCATAATTTCATGGTAGATTTAGGGGCTAGTAGTTATATTATGTCCAAGAAAATAGTTAATTCCCTTGGTATAAAGTATACACCTATCAATAAAGGTGTGGTTAAATTGGGTGGGATAGTTATTCAAACATCAGGAATAATAAAAGGGATAAATCTCACTATCCATGCATGTCTAAGCTTTTCAATCTCCCAAGATATCTCAGTTATAGATCCTCCCACTTATTTTTCCATTTATCTTTCACAAGATTTTACAACAAAAATGGGAGGGTATCTATCTATGTATTAGTCTCACATGTTTCTTAGGATGAGATATGTAATAAGAGTAATAATAAGATTTTATTCAATCACTAAATACCATATTGATCCATATTATCCTATCCTTATAGACATTAATTACACACTACAAGACTAAAAAGAGGAAGATGATCATGAAATTGCAACATCTATAAAAGAGATTATAGACACTCATTTATATGAATGGGGATCATCCATACAACTCAATACTTATGACTACGTATAGTAAATAGGGTTAGGTACATATTACATTCATGAAAATGATGCAATTATCCCAAACCTAGTAAAACCCATTGAAAATCTTCAAGGAATTCAGTATTTTTTCTTTGATGGTTTGAGAAGCAAAAATGGTGTAGGTGCAAGTATTATATTGATCTCTCCATAAAAGGAGATCTATTTTTATTCTTTCAAACATTAGTTCAACTACACAAATAATGTAGCTAAATATGAAGCATTGATTTGAGGTCTAAAATTGGCTAAGGAGAGAGGGATAAAATCCCTAAAAATATTTGGTGACAGTGATTTGATTATTCACCAAGTGAGATTTAAAATCATAAATAAGAATAATTTTCTATGATATTACAAACAAAAGGTTTGGTACCTATTATAAGACTTTATCACTTTAAATATTCAATCAATACTGAGAGCACAAAATAAAGATGTTGATCATATGGCCTTTGTAGGCTCCCAATTTAACCTACCTGAAGAAATAAAGAAGAAAAATAACCATCATGTAAGGTCGATAGTAAGGTCATATGTTCTTTTGATAATGTGACTAATTGGCAAGTATTTGATAGTGACCAAAAAATAGTTAAATTTTTGAGAGAAGAGGCTAAATTATGTGATAGGAATTAGTTAAGACTCTAAGATCAATATGGATATCAAATCATCTAGTTAAAGAAGAACAAACTACCTATGGGTCTTGTTACACTATAAAACATCTTTAATTCATGTGATTAGCTAAAAGGCAAAAATAAGAGCATCATGATAAATGAATAAGACTATGATCTAGTGGTCATCTCATAATGGAAATCACTAAAGATATGAAAGGTATGCAATGATTCTAAAAAATAATATTTTATTGAGTTGTGTCAAGAATTTGATGATAACTTCTCTTGGAGTTATCATGATATAAGGGGGTTTGACCCTAGCTTATCCCAAAATAAAATAGAGCTTGATCTAAATACTAATCCTATTAGATAGAATTAGAGACCAATTAATCCAAAAATAGAACCCCTAATGAAGAGTGAGTTATCCAAACTGATATAGGCTGACATCATCTTCCCTATCAAATGCTCATCTTGGGTAGCTAATTTGGTCTCTATAAGAAAGAATAATGGTGAAATTAGGATTTGTGTAGATTTTAGGGATATGAATGAAGTGTCTCTAAAGTATAATTATCCCCTTCCCCCTATGGAGTAAATTCTATAAACTTTATTAAGATCTAAAAGGTTTTATCTTCTAGATGGTTATTCTAGATATAACCAAATCTTGGTGTAAGAATCAGACCAATTCAAGACTGATTTCACCACAAAATGGGGTACATATGCATATAAAAAGATGACCTTTGGTTTGAATAATGTTGGTAAAACATTCTAGATAACCATGGATATGGCTTTCAGAGGTTTGATAAATGAGATGATCATGGTATACCTAGATGATATCACTGTTTACTCAAAGCATGTTGAAGGACACCTGGATCACCTTAGCAAAAATTTTGAAAGGTGAAAAGAATTTGGATTTTCCCTCAATGCAAAGAAAAGTTTTTCCATAGTTCATGAATGGAAACTACTAGGACACATTATTTCAAAAGAGGGTCTTGTAATAGACCCAAAAAGAATTAGTTTTATATCTATATTAGTACTACCAAACCATAAGAAGGGATTATAGAGTTTTCTTGGAAAAATCAACTTCATAAGAAAATTTATTCTAAATTTTGCCTTTATGTCCAAGCCCCTTATTACAATGCTCAATAAACGTATCATTTTCAGTTGGACACAGGAAGGAAAACATAGCTTCAAAGCCATCAAGTAGGCTATTTTTTAGGCTCCTACCCTAGTCAAACCCAACTATGAGGTATATTTCATTCTCTATGATTTTGAAGGGGAAGGCAACATCTTAGATATTCTAACTTAGTAGAATAAAGAATAATTGGAATAGCCAATATCTTTCTTTAGTAAATCTTTGAAAGATTATGAAGAAAATTATAATTTTATGGAGAAACAAGTCTATTTATGATTAAAGTTCTCAAAAAATTTAGGCGTATGCTCTCCAAAAATAAAATTCATTTGATGGTGAGTCACTAAAGTGTTAAAGAGTTCCTACTGAGCTGGGAGATAAATGAAAAACGAGCAGGATGGATCACAAAGGTCATGGAATATGATGTGGACATCATAATCACAAAGGTTGTAAGAGGGAAGGGATTTTGTGAACAACTAGCTTCTGATATCAAAATTTTTGAGGTAGTATCTAAAATAGCATATGCTCAAAGTTCAGCTTAACCAGTAGATCGACCTCTTTTAAATAATTGTATCTATGACAAGACCATTTTTTTGTAGATTGGTGAGTACCTATATGACTTTTAATAGTCCAAAAAAAGGTATTTTAGACTACAATCCATTCCTTATGTTCTTGTTGATGGAATATTGTGTATAAAATATATGAATGGAGTCATATTAAGATATATTGAGTCATATTAAGATATATTTTAGACTACAATCCAATCCAATTCATGATGGCCTATCAGGAGGACATTTCTATAGAAGAACCATGACCATCAAAATAATGAGAAGAGGCTATTATTGGCCTGAATTATTCAAAGATGCCCACCAATGGGTAAGAAACTATGCAAACTATGATTACTTCATAGGCAAGTAAATATTAGTAGCCTTCTCTCTTAGACCAATTCAAGCTGACCAACCCTTTGCCCAATGGGGATAGGATTTTATTAGTATGATCAATCCACCATTGAGTATAGGCCACAAATGGGTCCTCATAGTAATAGACTATTTTACAAGATGGACTAAAGTAGTCATACTAAAAGATGCCATAGAGGCATCTATATTGGAATTCATGGATTTCATAGTCTCAATGTTTGTTGTTCTTCACACCATTATCTTAAATAATGCCAAAGCTTTTATGGGAATGCAAGTGAGTGAATGGGATATAAAGTAAATTGTATACTTGAGTACTTATTCTAATTATTAATCAAAAGGTAATGGCTTGGCCAAGTCTACCAAAAAGAACTTCATAAGAATTATAAAAAGAACAATGGAGGATAACCAAAGGACATGACACACAAATTTTAAATCAGCACTATGGGCCGATAGGATCACACCTAAGAGAGTCATTAGCAACTCCTCATTCATGTTGGTATATGAAAGGGAGGCCTGAGTTCTATTTCCAATTGATTTACCATCTCTAGATCTCAATAATAAATTATATTTGATTAAAAATGATGAAATGATAGTAAGATTGATGTAACTCATGGAACTAGAGGAAATCAGGAACCAATCAATGAAAGTTATAGAAGAAAATCAATCTCAAACAAAGAATAATTTTTACAAAAAAAACATCTGATAGGAGTTTCAATGAAAGATACATGGTTCTCAAATAGGATGTATACAAGGATAAAATACACAAGCACACCAAATTTGATGCAATATGGAGTGGTCTATATATTATAACTTAGTGCAAAAGATCTAATGCATTCTATTTATCCAAGCTCGATGGATTAGAACTACCTATCCCAATTAATGGGATATACCTCAAAGCTTTCTTTTGAGGTTAGATTTCATTCCAAAAAAGTAAAATTATATATATAATAGGTTTAGTTGTGTTTTCAAAAATAAGTGCTTTCACATAAGTCAAATCAATAGGATTTTTTATTTCCTTAGTTTGTTCTATTTTTTTCCCTATTTTGTTCTTGTTTAGGCAAAATCCTAGTTTTTTTCTTCACTAGTTAAAGTGTGTTAAGCTTAAATGACTCCATGCCCAATAAACTAGAAGGTTATTGGAAATAAACTGATTAATAGGAAATCATCCCATAGAGGTTGCTAAAAAAGTGATATTTGTATCCCAAGAATATTAAAATATCAAGTAATCTAAAGGAGACCGCTCAAGTTTTTGTAAAAATGACTTGAATTGACCTTAAACACCTATTCCCTTAAGCTTACAAAATCTAGAGATTGGACTATAATTTATAGTTTGTAAAATTGCAAATTATTTCCCAAACTCCATATCCCATAATACACTAAGATGGAAAAAACTATAGATATGATTACAGTTTATAATTTGAAAAATTTCAAATTGTAGCCAAGCCTCCACTTCTTATAATACACTAATTGATAGAAACTAAGAGCCCACTTATAATTTGAAATTTTGCAAAATTACAAATTGCAAATTGCAAGTAGAGTTTTAATTCTCACAAACCAAGTACCCCATAAAAATCAAAACTCAGACTATAATTTACAATTTTCAAAATTGTAAATTGCAAGTGGATTTTTTATTCCTATGTAACACTTGAACCAAAATCCAAAACTTGAAGAGTAATTTGTAGTTTGGAAATTTTCAAATTGCAATCTAGGTTTTTCTCCTCGCTAATAACCTTCCTTAAAAAATTTGAAACTCTAAGTGCAACTTTAAATTTACAAAATTGCAAATTATCTCCCATGTTTTTCCTTCCCATTTTTGAAGGATCAACCTAGTTTAACTTTTAAAATCTAGAGGTCAACATGTAATTAGCAAATTATAAATTTTTGAAGTTTTTTTTGTACTTTATATTTATGCTAACCACCACCATTAATGTATTTATTATAGGGGGTATATATAAATGATATGAGGGTTTGATTAAAGCCAATGTTAAATTTATAATTTAATTTTGGATCTCTATAAGTGACCTCAATCCATGCCACACCTTCAACCTCTCAAACTATGACCTCAACACACATGTTATGCCTACAAGTAATGCCATGCTACCATTGAAAAACCACATGATATTCCTTTGAAATCCTCCTTGCATTTTTTCCATATTTCCTAAATTTTTTACTTTTTTGAGTTATTTCAATTCCTAAAAAAGTTTTGATTTCAATTTCCAATGTTTTTGTTTCTTTCCTTAGGCATCATCTTCAAGGTTTTGTCATTTTCTAAAGTTCCCAAGCATTTCTAATCAATCAAAAACCTAGGTTTTTTTAAAAAAATTCATATAAATAGGTGAATATACTAGTGTATATTCTCAAAACCAGTCATGAATATTACTTGCAAAGATTTTTTATAGTCCTCATAAACTTTTGACATAGGATTTACACCTCCCATTCTTACAGGATTTCAACCTATAAACTACAACTTATAACTCCATAGACTTTTCTATTTCTTATAAAAATTCCAAGTTCCATAATAGTTTCCACCTATAATTTGTACCTCTAATATTTGTTAGATATTTCAACCTAATTTTATAGCTCCACTTTCCCATAGACTTTTCCCCTACATAGAACAACTCCAAGTTCTATTAGAGTTTCCACATACAAATCCCACCAACTTTGTAGTTGGTTTTTCCTCATCATTCTCTCTAGAATACATGTCTAGGAAAGAGATGAAGTTAAACTATAAAGTAATTGGTGTAACTCTCAATTTGGAATCCAATGCAACTAAGAATATAGACATAGACAAAAGTCACATTGACCTAGGTGACTTCTAGACCATAATCAATGTAGAATTCAAGAACAATGGGATCCAAAGCATCTATGACTCTATATTTCCCTAAGTACCATCTTTCCACCTAACTATGCAAAGCCATGAGTTGATACTCATGCTAGCACAACATTATGATGCTGACAAGGGAGAGGTATTGAATGATAAAGGGGAAAAGATTCGAAATCTAGACCCAAATTTTATTGATTTTATATTTGTGATACCATAACTTGAGAGTTGTCTAGATATAACGCTAGAAGCATCCAAACAATTCTTTCAAGACAACAACATTAGATGCCAAATATTAATGAACAAGTAATGGCTAAGAATATCTAAGGATACATCCACTTGATTACCTAAGACATTTAAAAATATTGATTTAAAGGATGAGGTGGGGCATATAATTATATTACTACATAGGATCCATGGTAGCCCTGATGTAAAGAGCTTCTAATATTGGATGTATCAGTACATATGGGTTATCCATGAAAATAAACAATACATCCACTAGGCCCAACTCATCAATAATTCCCTCTAGAATTAGTTGATAAAGGTGCAAACCATAAAGAAATTTTACATGGCCTCCTACCTAGTATATATATTGGCCAAAAGAAGAGCTTTCCTAGGGATCAACATAGTGACTAGAAAGGTAAATAAAGTGTTCAACTATTTCCCTAACCTCACTCTTCAAGCAAGTGGGAAAAACTTTAGGAGATTCGATGATGCATTCATCTACTGCATCATAATAATGTTTAATAAGGGACTAGAGAGAAAGAGATTCTTTGATACAACCACTACAAAGATCACCCAATGGGGTTATTATTTCATCTAATTCCCCACCTACTCCTACATTAGGGTATTTAGATTTAGTGGCTGCCCTTACACACTTCCAAGATATGTGAGTGATTAATGGTCATTGATGGAGTTATTGAGACAACTTGTGGAAACTCACAAGCTATAATCCAACAAACACAAGTTAGGAATTTATTTCCCAATCACTGTAGGAAGATACATATGCCCTTCCTTAGCAAAATCCAAGTGTGTTGATGCAAAAATGACACAAATGACCTTGAGATATTTAGAGGTAAGACCCTTATATGATGTTCATGGCAACATCACTAGCACAATAGGAATCTCCACATATTCCCATGTCTCCTACTTTAAAAATTTTTGGGAAGATTTGGATGATGAAGAGAAAGTTAGATTGAGAGACTACTATAGAATGACCTTAGATTAGGTTAAATATTTTGACTTAGCACCAATCCCAAAGGACTTTGTGGATGATTATTCCTTGGTAGACAAGGTCTACTATGACAAAAAGATATACTTGAAATCCCTTCTAGCAGTAAGGTGGTATGTTCTTGAGTATTTATCGCTCATAGATAGAATTGCCCATGTGATCAATAAAACACTCAATTGGTTTAGGATTAAATGGGTATAAGTGACCAAAAAGATATTAAGTATCACTAAAAACTATTTAAACTCAATAAATAAGGAGTTAAACTAACAATAGAGGGTGATGTGCCCAATGGTATAGCAATCGAGCAACCAAATATGCCAGTGATGTCCTATAAAAGGAAGAAGAAATCAAAGGCCAAGAAGGGGTAATAAAACAAAGAGGGAGAAACAATAGATCAACCTATAGTCATTTCATCTAAAGATATAGTTGTAGTTAAATCATCCACAACTTTAACCCCCATTTTAGTAATAGTGATAATTCCCATCTCTGTAATACATCCCCCACTTATTTATATCATTGTTATAGCTTCAACAACTACCATTCCTATCTCCACTCCTCCTTCACCCCAAGTGAATCCACCTTCCATTACTATCAGTATTCCCATGATAATAAGTCTAGTTCCAATAGTGCAATCAAGTCAATTAGACACTCAAGTCTCCCCTTCATTAGATACTAGAGTTTTTATTTTTCTTCCTTATCTCATAATTTCACTCCCTCCTTCCATAATTCTATCCATTTAATTTTAAATCCCTTTTATTCTATCCCTATTAATCACCAAAATTACATAGTAGTATCTTTCCATAGATTTAGTCATCCTAACTTCAATTTTGTTGGTCATCCTAACTCCTAAGATAATTACTACTTTATCTTCATCTTTCATACTTTACCAGCTCTGAGTGTCCCTACCAATTTGATTAACTCATTTAAGGATTTGAACTCCACACTTATATTAGTCCCTAAGTTCCAACTCCCTATGTCTACTCCTCCTTTAATATCACTTCCATATCCTACACCCTCAAGAGACACATCTATTTCCATTGCCCCTACCTCTTCCACTTCTACATTAACCCCAACCCCTATAGTGTAGATAGGGGAAGAACAAGTCCTTAATGTGAATGTGGACCTTTGGCCTACATATGGAGAATAAATTACATAGACATCTACTAATCAATTAGTGGTAATATTAGTATAGGATACGACACTTGTCACCATTCTTACCAATGCAACATTTTCATTTGTAGATTCTCAAATGATAGTGTTGACATAATAGGATGTTACCCTAGTTTGTTAACACAAATAATGGGGAAGAAATGAAAGTAGATGGTGTCCCCAAGTACACTGGATTTTGGTCTCTAAGATACATGCAATAAATCCAAGATAAATCCATAGAATTTTTCAAGGATATTGTGTGACTCAATAGGGTAAAGGTATATAGAGATTATAGTCCCCCCACAAGACAAATAGAAAAAATATCTAATGGTGGGGGACTATCAGATATCAAAATTTCACCTTGGACATCCTATGAGGGAGGGGTTAAAACATGACATTCAAATCAACATTAACTCCCTCTTCAAGAAAATGGATAGTGATAAGGTCATAAGGATGAACTAAAAGATGAGGTTGAATAACTAATGACTACATTGAAGAAATTCATAGAGCCCATTATTCAATCAACACAACCCATCACTTAGATCATAGATTAGTCAATACTTGATGTGGTGACATAAATTTGTAGCATGAGAAGGGACATTAAATAATGGGTAGAGTATCTCATCTCCAAAGGAAACAAATTTATTGATATAGTAATGGATCACTATAGAATTTTGAGGGAAAGAAGAGTCACCTTGAGGGAATAGGTCAACAAGTATGGAGAGATAAAAAGATTTAATCTTTTCTATCCAAAATTGACATTTGTTTACTTAATTGAAATTGAAATCCTCCTTGTGAATAAAATACTAAAAATTTATGGAGAGTAAGAGGATTTAGATAGAGCATCTCAATTTAGAATAAATATGCTTACAAATCCTACCCATAAGGCTAAAGTTGCACATGACAAGGCCACTGACAATCTATATGGCATTAAAGGTTTGTTGAATAAATTGTCATGTTAACCAATAGATTATTAGGAGTAGATAATTTTATTAGAGGAAGTTTAGAACAAATTCAAAGAAGTGATATAAAAATAATTTGCATGAGATGTAGTTTTTACCTTGAGCTCTATGCAATGTTACATCAAGTAACATAACACATTAGATGATATGAGTAAATATATTCAATAATACATAACTTTAAGAATAGAAATCTTTGACAAAGTAGCATATTTTGAGATAACCAACCTCTACTCTTTTGGCCTAGATGAAGATATAATCCAAGAGATCTTCAAGGCTTTTGATGTATATGTTCAAAAATTATAGGCCAAGAAGGATAAAGAGTCAAAAGAAGTGTTAGAAATAGATTAATTCTTCCCATAAAAATCATTCTTGTATATTTTATTTTCATTTTTGTAAAAATATTATAAATTTTAAAAAAATAACTTGTAAATTACAACTATCTTTTTTACATCTCTTTTGAGAAAGAGCTATGTGTATTTTACACTTTCTATTTTGATAGGTTGAAAATTGTAAAAAGTAGACTTGTAAATTACACTTTTCATTTTGAAAAGTTTTAAGTTGCTTAAGTTGTAAAATTAGATATTGTAAAATATAATTCTAATTTTAACAAATTGGTATGAATTGAAATTTATAAAAATCTCACTTGAAAATTACAAATTAGGGTTTTTAAAAAAATTAATTAATCTTAAAGTTATCTTTTGTTCTAAGATTGAGTTTCACTTTGGTGCACCCCATTACATGAATAATAAGTTTCAGTTAAACTAGAGAATAATGAAGGTATTACATGATGATTTAAAATTTTCAACTATGTCTCCACCAACTAAAGATAATACCCAACTCTTGCATGTGTTTTTTAAAACTTGTTCACCATGCCATGGATGCCATAACTAATGTAGATCACACCTCTTTTCATGGAGTTTCCATATTTGCATGTTATTCTACTAGGTGTTATATTTCATTATTAACTACATCTCATTTATGATATCTTTTGTATAAATATGGCCAGTATGGCATTTCCCATCTTATATTTTTATTTCTTGATTTATTATTCTATTTTTTGAGTAACTTTTCTACATGTTGTAACCTAGAGAATGAGAATAAATTGAATATTTACCTTTCTTGTCTAAGAAATATCTATGTATACAAGGATATTTGAGTATTTTTGGATGTTTTAATTCTTATTTTAGTCATGAAATTTAATTTTTGGTATTTTATAACATTTTGGAAGATTTTTAGATAAAAAAATAAAGAATCTTGTCCCTTGTATGAAATATACTAGTTATTGCCTCTGATTTCCCATTTGCATGAGTTTGTGCTCCTAAAATTTTCAATATATTTTTTATTCTTTTGTGTTAATTCAATAAATAATTAAAATCCACTATAAAAATATTTGGTGTAATCACCATTTTTAGTTTTGCAAATTTCATTCTCAAAACTCTTTTCCCTAGTCAAACCCTAGTTTAGGAGCAAGATCACTAAAGAAGTAGAATTTTTATAAACTGGTAATTTATCAATTATACCAAATTTAGTGAAATGAATCCATCCTTATCTAGAGTCTCACCTCAATTAATTAATGTCCTAAAACTTGGATGTGTTCCCATTGTATCATTAGATTTTCACACAGTGAGTTATGACTTCAACAACACATGCAAAATCTAAGTGATAATAGTTACTACATGGGGTACCTTCACTTACAAAATTATTCCATTCATCTTCATTAATGTTACTTACACCTTTTAGATAGACATAAAAACTTTAAGTATTGATTAGTATGTTTATAATAATATATATGGATGATCTAATTTTATTCTCAAAATGCAAGTATAATAGCGTTCACCACTTGCAAAGAATATTTGAAAGGTACATAAGGTATGGTATCTCACTTAACCTAAAGAAAAGAATATTTAGTGTCACAAAAGGTAATTTCATTTGTCGCATCATAAAAAAATAATTATATCTATTGATCTTGAGTGTGATAATGCAATTTGTTAAATACCTCTTCCTAACAATAAGAAATAATTAAAATTATTCTTTGGAAAAATTAACTTTGTATATAATTTTATATCTATATTTTATAAGATTATTAATAACTTGAGTGTTATTCTAAAATATTAAACTAATATTAATTGGACTCCTCCATCCAAATATACCTTCCAATACATCAAAAATTATTTCATGCAGGCACAGTCTTGACCAACCTGAACTATACGAAGGACTTCCACCTTTATTCCTTTACCTCTGAGAATTCCATGGATGTTGTAAAAACTTATATAATTGATTAATGATAACACCCCATATATTTCATGATCATTAAATTTAAAGACACATAATTGTAAGAGGTCAAGGCTTCACTTAGTTAATCACTAAAAATGATCCAAGAATACTATGGTTCATTTGGATCAATCAAAAATGGCTAGTTAGGACTGGTATTACTCAATTTTCCACTATATTATATATGGGATATATCATACATAAGTTATTAAATAACATAAAATATCTTGAATTTTAATACATCTCATTATATGTTGAATAAATTATTACTCTACTAAAATAACTACAAAGGCATATACCTTAGCTATTAGTCAAAGGCAAAAGTAAAAGAGGTCATGACTATCTTACATGAAAATTTGGGTAGTGGTCACCCCTAAAGAATAAAAATGACCCATAGAATTATTTGAGCTAGGTATTATTGTCCCATAATCTTAAAATATGTGCACACACATGTTTTCACCTTCCATGAGTGATAGACCTTCACCAAGAAATGAGTCCATGCAATAATGTCCATCAAACCTATTATAGAAGAGCATCCTTTTTCTCAATGGGGACTTAACTTCATATGGGTCATCAACCCAAATTTATTATTTGGACACAATTTTATAATAATAATAGCTAAATATTTTATAAGATGGATAAATGAAATGACCACCAAAAATAGAATAGCTAAGGAAGTGATCAAGTTCCTTCAATAGAACATAACTACATAATTTGACATGCCAATCTCACTATTTTGTGATAATAGTCTAGCATTCCAATCAAATAAAATTAATGAATGGGGCTATGATAATAGTGGCACCTTGAAATTCTCATCAAAATACTTTATAGTTTTAAATGAATTAGCTACTTTGACCAATAAAAAATTTATAGATTTAATTTAATAAGTTTATTAAGAATTAACCTAGAGATTGGTAATTACTACTCAAGTATGCACTTTACACTAATTACACTAGATATATATCCTAGAGCCAATATTTTTGGTAAACCTCAAATTATCCACATACAAATTCATGTAATAATACATGGATGATGATGGGAAAGTGTGTACAAGACTAATGGATATGGTTCAAATGGAAAATACACAAGGATAAGCCTTGAAAATTTTCATCATACATCAAGATACTATCAATATGTGGGTTGATAAGAATGAAAAATAAAAATTCTTTAGAATATCAAATATGTTCCTATTATGGGAAAAATATCATGAAAATAAGGGCCAACACTCCAAGATAGACCATCTTTGGATTTTCTTGTATCATATTGGTGAGTTTCTAGGGTAGAATGCTTTTGGGCCAAAATACTTCCAAGGAAACAATCTATCTTTACCTATGAATAGATATTTATTGAAGCACTAATTCTTAGGTGCACCATTTGCAATTATATTTGAGTGATCCTCCTAGAGGGATAGATTGACATTGTTAATATAATTTAGGGATAGAGTAGTTTTATATTAGTTTTATTTTTGTTGTGTGTTTCTTTTCTACTCATTCTAGCTTTGTTGATTTTTTTCCTTGTCCTTCTTGTGTTTTCCCTTATTTTCCATCCTCATATTAGTTACTTCCATAAACCCAAAGGCATGACTAAGGCCTCAAGAAATATAAGGTTGGTTTAAAGCATTGGTCCCCATATTCATGGTTTGGTCCCCTCAAGGGATAGAAAATCATTGAAGACATGGTGTAGGAAGTAATAAACAAAAGGTAACATTTAATTATTGAACAAAGTATGATAAACGTGGAAAATATTTTTGCATTTCCTAGTAAGAAAGAATCCATTGATTCAAAACTTGAATATTGTTAAATATTTAATTAAAACATTTAATAAGTATTGAAAATTTTTAAGTAACAATGTTACCTTGAAGTGAAAACAAACCAAAAAGTTGAGGTGAGACATTTAACAAGAAGGGAAATCATAAAATGGATGAAAACCCCACAATCCATTATAAGAATTACAATAATGAATCTCTGAGTACATATCAATAAGAAGCTAAGAGAGATATATAGACAGATATAATGGCCTTAAGCCAAAAGAGCATCATAAGGATGTAATATTGAGATAAACATTGTACAACATGAAAAATTAGATATATCTCAATAAATATAGATATAAGGAATAAGGAGTTACATATTCAAACTTTAACATGTGTGTCAAGTGTCCTAATCCAATTACAAGTGAGGAGAATGTGTATGACATGTGGGGGGAAGAGTTACTTGTGTAACTCACAAATCCAATAAGTGAACAAGAGAGGTGAGTGACACCTCATAAAGGTAGGATGAAGTGAATTTATGAATATAATAAATGCACACAGAACTAATACTTAGGATAAACCTTGAAACCTATATTGAACCCAAATAAGGTTAATTATTTAGCAAATATCAAAAATTAAATTGAGAAAGGTTTTATTTTTTAAAAGAGGTCATCACCACACTTAAATATCATAAAAAGTTCATCCTAAAAATACTTTAATAAGTGAAGAGTTCCCTTGGTGCTCAGAATTCACTAAATCAACCATTCACCATAGTTACATTAGTTTCCAACCCTCATGGATAAAAAATAAAATAAGGCATTACAACTAAAGGAAGTTTGTAATCTCAAATAAAATCTTAAAGTTTCTTCCTAAGAAGGTGTGATTTAGGCAACCTCCATAGTATTAATTTTAGCTTGGCTAAAAATGGAGAAAAACCTAGAGTGGAGCCATAGTATATCTATCGAGGCTATAGATTCTTGATTGATAGTAGAGAAATGCCCAAGCCTTCCCTTCCTCAGTGAATATGTGTAAAAGAATATATACATTTAAATAATTCTAAGCACCTAATCAACCTCTAAGAATGATAATGAAGTATAATGGAGACCAAAGGAAATGAATCACTCTTCACATAATATGATCTCTTGAAGGAATTAGTGCCAATTATGTTATGTGCTAAAGCAGAGTTAAGTACTCCTTTCTCCTCTCATTCTACTTAAAGATATTTTTGGCATCTTATCCACTTGTTCAATAATGAAAGTTTGTAGTCTATGTTATAAACATTGGATAACATTTTCCCTTAATATTTTCCATTTGTTGTGTCTAGCACAACTCTTTTTTAGAAGAAAAAAGGACCTCTGATATATGCAAAATTTTGAAAATACTTGACCCTCTATCGAGCCCAGTTTGATCATCATCCTTTTCCAAAATCTTGGTCATAGTTTAGATTCCCACTCCTTGATATTTTTTGAAACTATGATAATAACCCATTTTTTATGTTGAATATCCTCCATTGATATTTATTTTAAAAAGATTAGTAAAACTACACTTTGAATTATATTCCATACTTAGGTTTTTTAGGCATTAACTAGTCCCTAATAGGAAATATTTAAAATAGGTGTTTCTTGGAGCCTCAGTTTTGTAGCCTCAATACCAAAGTATATTTTTCTACTCTTTAATATTATTTTATGATAGGTAACCATCCCTTTGCTTATGATTTTATTTAAAAAATGATTTTGTCCTTTTGTATTATTTGAAAGACCCACAGTTGTCAGATTCTTAAGAGACCTAATATAATGGGAGAGTACCACATGTATCCATACACATAGAGGTTTTTGAGATGTTAGAGCCCCAATAGGCTTCATTAAATGAGATATTTACATGTGTACCCATACATACAAAGGTGTCAAAGTTGTTAGAGTACTCAGAGGACCAATCTAATGGGAGAGCACCACATGTTATATACATCTATAGGTGTCAGATATATTAGATCTACATTAATATTGATTTAATTAGAGAATGAAATATGTATTTATACACCTATATGTTTTATATATGTCAAATACCTAAGAGGCCTAATCCAATGGGAGAGCACCGTGTGTACCCATACACTTGGAGGTGTCAAAGCTATAAGATCCTTGGGAAGATTTATCCAATGAGAGAGTTACATATGTACTTGTGCACCTAGAGGTGTCATATATATCATAACCATAGGAGGATAAATCTAATGGGAGAGCACCATGTGTACTTATACTCTTGAAGGTGTCATATTTTTTATAGGTCTCAGAGGCATGATCTAATTGGAGAATGCCACATGTACTTATATACACACCTAAGTATCTAAATAAGTCTTGGGTTGGCCTAATGATTTTAATAGTGGTATAGACTAGGATATAATAATATATCAATACATTTCCCCATTTACTTAGTACACTCAAGAAACTAATCTACACATGTATAACCATGAAGTTGAGGAATTGCCCTATTACACCAAGTCATTGCAATACCTGCTAAGCCCACCAATGTGTAAATGACATGTCATTTATGTGGATATATATTAGATACCACAAGGATAAAATCTCTACATGTGTGTACCACAACTCTATATACTTATTATTTCACTTGGTTGATTCATGATTTGACACCTCATAGTCCCATCACAACTAGCCAATCCAATTAAGGCCTATCTTTGAAGATAAAATCTAAGCTAAGATGGTTAAACTAGGATTAATACCACCAATTCAAAGTTTAATTCACATGACTCAAGCCTCCAAAATCCATTACTATAAAATTATCACAAATCCCTATAAGGACCCATCTTATTTGGGCTCACCATTATTCATCTACTATGACTCAAATTATTTAGATCCCTTTCCCTTGAATTTCTTCCTGAGCCCAAAATACATTCCTCCTAAATCCTTGTATAAAAATGGAAATAATTAAGAAATGGCCAAGTTGATTTTAAATCCCAAACCAAATCAATAATTATAGGATACTACATTCTTATAGAGTGTTACTAGATTTAAACATTACAAGAAAATCTTTAAAATGATTGAAGATATATAGAGGCCTAGCAAGAATGATGAATCAAAAGACAATGATGTGGAATTTAAAGATGATATTATATCTATTATATCCTCAATAACACATAAGGATGATGCCAAGAAGGAATTATTACCATGTAGTGATCTCTTCATCACCTTGTTATGCACCTCCAAGTGCAACAAATACATTGTATACTCCTTGACCATATGATTCAAGGTTGTAGACATCTCTAGGTCTACCTTCCAAAAATATTATAATATCCCAAAAATTGACATCACTTATGAAACAAAGGTCTCTAAGGGATGGTTAAACACCCATGATATATACAATATCCTTAAGGATTGGGCCAAAGACTCTAATCATTGGGTGAAAAAGGAAGTCCCTGACTCCTACGCCATCAAAACAATCCACATAAGAGTGTGAAATAACATGATATTATTCAATTTATTATACAATGTAAGTGAAATTATACATGTCAATAATATTTGGGACCCTATACTCAAAATCATCCTCAAAATAAAGGAAACCCCTACACTTTAGGACATTATCACCTTCAAAATCACATAATAGGTCAATAGGGTATGATCTAGGGAAATTTATACATGATGTCCTACTTTTTTAATACCACCTTAGACTTATGAATCATTTCCTTCCATCCATGGCTGAAAAAAAGGTCCATGGTGTGTGTAATATTTACCAAAATCTAAATTCATCATCAAAGACACCATATCTTATATAGTTTCTACCTTGATACTTTGCCATCAGTAAAAAAAAATGTCTATAATTTTTTAAGAGATATGGGTCTCAATTATCACCATCAATGCCTATTAGTACTATAGATACCATATGATGATTAGGGTAGAAGGCATATATGGGGTCCTCTTTAGTTTCCTACATGGTCCTAGACTACCTTCTAGAGTAGGATAGAACCTAGAAATTGGATAATACCATCACAAGATTTTACCTTGATAGAAGGTATAAGACTTACCTACTATTTCCTATGATTAGTGGGTTTAATTAATGTAAAAATTTGGATAAATTTCAAGTGGTATAACTTCATATGGACTCATTCATTCTCTATAAGGTTGATGATAGACAATGGAATCCCTAGTTCATGGTGCATGCCCATGTGGAGAAGTATCAAGCATGGATCAACACTACATATTACCATTATATCCACCACAAAAACACAATCCACCTAAACCCTAAAACAAGGTGGATTTCATCCTAAATATTAAATCATGCCATCTCTATAAGGCATAAGCATAGCTTGGGTTGGTGTTAGAAGCAAAACCAATGCCCCTACAGATAACTCCCTAACATCTTATTATCAAAAGACTAAAAATAAAAAGGATACTATCTTGATAAATATTATAAGGCATCCCCACTATTATTACTCCATCATCCTATAAATCCACTTAACATGTAGTAACCTTTGATTTAAGCTAGCCCTAGGCTAATCATGCACTTCATATCTAAAGAAGCTCATAATCAAAAGAGATCCCACTCCAAGACTAGTTAGTAATGTCCCTATAGGTTTCTACTCATACTTATGGTGTATCTAGTATCCCCTTTAAAGTCATTATAGTTTCCCATCCCAAATTCAACATGCCCCTATTGTACCCCTTTTATAGTATCCATGGTAAGTGCCCTAATTTTCCTTATTCCACTAGATTCAACTCCATTTATTGTTCCTAGTTTATAAAATTAACTAAAACTTCTTCATCTTATGGCTCTTCTTATTCTATCCACTACAATTTTATAGGTCCCCTTCATTCCACTGGCTTCTACAATATTTCATTTTCCAAGATTTTTGGTTCCCCTAATCTATACTATAATCCTGATTTGGCTCAATTCTACTACATCAGCTTGGTCAGCCCCACAAATTATCCTTGGTCTAGACCCCTAGGTTTTAGTATTCCCTCCCATTACCATAATTTACCCAAAAAACATATTTTCTAGTGATTACTCTAGTATCCTCTACTCCCATAATTTTGTGTTCTTTAACAAGTCTAGCAGTGACTGCAATGCTTCTATAGGCTCCATTTGAGATAGTCCTTTTAAGTTCAGCAACATCACTGGTGAGCTACAAAAAATATGTTAAGTAGACAAATATAATTATATCTAAGACATCCCCATATACCTTAATTACACTCACAACACCATCATGGACATTCCTTTCCCTTATGTTGGGATCTTTAGGATTTAGATTTAATTAACTAATCTCTTCTTTCAAATTAAATACACAACTCATGGAACTCCATTTCCTAAATAAAGTCTCAATTAGGATTCCCATTTGGTTGGTATTACCTTTTCACCCATGATTCCCCCTCCATAATCCATCCCATTTCATCAATCACCCTCATTCTTGCCTCTTTTGCACATGCCTCTACCTTCCACTTCAATTGCCACCACTCATGATATCTCATATTCCATTACCTTGGGAATTATAGTGGGATAAGGTTGGATGGGATATATTTAAGCTTCAAGTGCACAAAGTAAAAATATGTTATACTAAGGTAACCTTGATATCTATCTCTAATTTGATCAAGACTCAGGAAAAATAAAGAGGGTGCTCACATAGACCTTCACATAGGATGAGAACCCTATAATATGGAGACAAAACATGATATTTTATTTCTCACAAGGAAGAGGATAATTTTAGGGAGGATAATATTGTATAGGACCTAATATCTATGATCAAAGAGACCAATGAGTTCTAAAATAAGAATATGAAAGAACTTAGAAAGCAAGTCAAGACCTTGGAATCCCAGGTAAGGATTTCATTCCCTATTGGTTTGGTTGGAAAAGTTTAAGCTACCCTTGAGAAATTACTTGTAGTACTTAGAGAAGTGACTAGATATATTTCCATTATAAATTTTCTCTTCCAAATATAAAAAAATAATTACAGTGTATTTTCAAGGTGGATAACAAATACAAGAAGATGGTGGTAATCATCAATAAAGGGTTATTCCTAGAACTCAATCTCATACCTCTCATAGACGTAAACCTATTTCAAACATTCATAGGTAAAATAAGGACCATGCTATAATATTATCTTTGGGATATAAAAGACACCATTTATACCTTGTAGAAAATCAAGGATCAAATCCTTCTATACATTAAGGAAGTCAACATCATAGTCTTCTTCCACTTGGATGGCACTTTGCTCAGTCTTAATGAATTTAGGGTCAACCTAGATCACTTCAAATTGGAAATGAATAAGAAGGTGGTGAAATCCAATAGAGATGTATCCTGAGCCATCCTATATCTTGTAATGAAATCAACCATGAAATTATCCATGTTAATGAGGTAAATCTCTCATTGGAAGACCCTCTCAAGGCTGATGATAAGTTGTTGACTTAGGTATAGATACTTTACCACCATTAGTAAACATATCAAAGCTTGATTATAATGATAAAGTTATGGCACAAGTTTTAGAATCTCATCAATATTCCCTTAATCAGATGTTAAATGGTCCCCCACTAACCTCAAATTGAAAATCCTTGTGGTCCTAATGGGAAATGTGTTCTCATAAATCTAGGTCCCCTTTCTCACTTCAATCTTTTTCAGGAACATAATGGCAATTATTGAGTTTGTAACTATTTTGAGCCAGTATGTCTAAGAGTGGGATTACATGATATTTGGAGGTGGATCCCATATGATCTATATATATTTTTTTTTACATCTTGTTATAAAGGTCAATAATTTTGTAGTAAAACATCATAAGTTTAATATAAGTTATATGTAATCTTGTTTTGTTTTATCTTATGAATGTCTTCCAATTATCTATGGAAAAATGAATGATGTTAATGATATAAGCTCAAATATGTGTCTTTATGAAATATATGTAATATCTATAATGGGAAATAATCTATTCTAATTATTTTATTTACTCTTTCTATTTTATTTATATCATTGTGAGATTGTGTGTGATTAGAAATAGTTTTGTTGTGTTTATTCATAGGAAGAGTTATTAGAATCCAAGATATATCACTATGCTAGACTTAATTCATTGTGTGTCCAAATTCTAACCTCATGTGAAACATGGCATACAATAGTAAAACTATAGTTGGACACATGTTTGGGCCTTTAGTGTTGATATTGTAATACTTGCCCATAAATATTTCTTTCCTACCTTATCCTTTCTTCCTCTTTGTTGTTTCTTTGAAATATTTAACTAGGCCCCATTTATTTATAAATTATGAACTAAATTGTATTATAAGTGGAATATTTGAATTTTATTGGGTGGTAGATGAGTTTTTTTTATTGTGAAAATAAATATTGATCCTTCAGTGTATTAGTGTATTTCTTAGAGATATATTTTAAGCAAGCTATTTCATGGAACCCAATACATGTAAATCATGCATGGTATTGTCTTAGAATAAATACTAAAATGAGAGGAAATAAGTACCTTAAGTTTCCTCTAAGGTCACTCAATTCACCTAATTTTATTTTTGCATTTGAGGTACCAATTAGAAGGAAAATAAATACTTAGTAGTTAATTACTCTATAGAGGACTGAGACTATAAGTAAGCATTAGAGCCAAAATGAAACTAGATTTTATGAGATTTAGATCAAGATATAGATTTATGTGTGAACCCATATGGTATTAAAAAGCTTAGTTCATTACTCTTAGTCACTATGTTATGAGTTTTATGGTTCTATCTACATAAATCTCTCACTTCTACTCAAGTACAAGTTGATTTTATGTCTTTTATTACGACTACGTGTGTGATCCCAAAGCTAGATTGTGAAATAAACAAAAATATATCCTTCACTTGAAACTCTAGGTCCAATTATGATGATAAACTTAGGCATAAAAATTGAGAATAAATTTTAGTTGATTTAACCCAAAACATTCCTCATTGAAAGGCTAACCACTGCCTACATATCTAATATTCCAAAGAAGAAATTAAACCACATTTATTTTTTTCTCTTAGATGTATGTGTGAAATTAGATATCCTTGAATTTATGAAACCTATGGTTTAGATTTACAATCCTATAAAATGACAACTTTGGATTGGATTTGAGGTGATTAAAATTAGATAAGACATTATTCTTGTGAGTAATTTAGAAATTGGTTTATTTTTTATTATTTTTGGAAAACTAGTGTTTAGTTCCTAAATAATAAAGGGTCTAGAGTAAGGGAAAAATTTAGTTTAATAAGGTTAAATATATATTTTTAAAAAATAAATTACATAAGGAGAAGAAATAAAATTATCTAAAAATGGACTGAAATGGGTGATTCAAGGGTTGGAGACTAAGATGCAAGACTAGAACACTATCTAGAATCTAGATCTGGACTTCATTTTTTGATTGAACAAGAGTATCAAAACTAGATAGCAGTGGCACAGGCACTATTGTCCACCTCTATCACTATTTTCTTGAGGATTTAAGTTTTTTTATTTTTATTTTTTAGTTTAGTATGAGCCTATGTACCAAATTTCAAAGGCTAGAAGTCAATAGATCTTGTTGTAGGTCCGTTTCAATCTCAAAACCTTATATTTATCTACACACAGAAACAACAAATGCATCAATGCACATGATAGATGCAAGAATAATTTTTTCCTAGACCCTTCCTTGATCAAGAATGTAAGTCTATTTGTGATGTAAAATGTTAAACTATACTATTGACTTATTTTTATTATGTCTAATGTCCTAAAGTAGTAAGTGTTAGATATAAAATGCCTTGTGAAGTCATTTATATAAAAGACTATTTATAATTTAAGAGCTTTATTTGCATTTGGATGACATTAGGAAACTTAAGTAAAAATCTAAGAAAGGGGATAAGACTCATTAAGTGAAGGAAACTAATTATCGGAACTCAAAATAGCCCTAGACAAGAGCACTAGAAATGGACACTAGTAGCACTGACACTGTTATCCAACCCCAATACTCCTATCTTGTAATCTCACAACCTAGGGGGATGGAAAGAGGATAGAAAATTTGAACTGATTGAGGTGGAATGACTATTTGAAAGGCTTTAGATGACTAAAAATAAGCAAAAGGTGTCTAGATAATGTAACAAGGCCAAGATGACTAAAATGAAGGATATGGTCAATTGTGAACAAAGCTCATATTCTCCAGTCAGTGTCTCCTATGAAAGGAATACGAAAATACATGATATGTGTGGTTGTTTAACCAATTTAAGGTGTATACATTTTCCCCACTTTTAATCTAGTGATGCAACGAAATGAAGTACTAGAGTAAAAGGAAGAAAAAAAAATGTGTACCTAAACCTACCTGCATGGAGATAAGTGTGCTAAAAAAGAGCCCACCTCACTTCCTATCTAGGGAAGTGAATGGAGATATGAATAGTGCCTAGAGAAAGGAAGAGTACCTAAAATGGATGCCCCCTGTATTGAATTTAGAAGTGAAATATATAAAAAATGGATAAGGAAGATAATGTTTGCCCCTTGTATTAAATCTAATTGGAATGAGAAATGCTCAAATATCTAAAACCAATGTTTGCTCTTTGTCCCACATAAACTCATGTAATCTAGAATGTGTGTATAGAATCTATGTACTATGAAGAGAAAAATATATCATGCCCCCATTTTGAATATCTGAACTAGAACTAAGAAATGCTTGGAGGGAAAAAACCAAAGTGTTTTCCTCTATCTTGCATAAACTCATGTAGTTTGGGTCTGGGTAATGCTATGGACCAAATACTATAGATGATTGTACGATCCAACATGGTGACATATTGGGTATAGTTGGGTGTAATTTTAAACTCTGGTAAATGTGTAAGAAGAGAATGGCATGTCTTTGACATTCTGATCTATATAATCTTGGATGATGAAGAACATGAACATATGTTCCATACCCCCAAATCTGGTATGTGAGTAATGCATATGTATAGTCTAAAAATCTATATAACCACATGTGAAATGAGTTATTGTGCCATGTCCCATGTGCAAAATTGGAGATCAAAATAATGTGTTATGCACTATGCCTATAATCTACTATCTAGTTCTATAGATGTGTCATGATATATGAAATTGTATGTATGAGATGTCTATTAATGTACATGCCCCCAAATTTGGTATCCAAGTTTGAATCTATATTGAAGTCACTGTGGATCTATATAATCTAAACCATTATATCTGATTGATCTATGTATCTATAGAATAAGAGTGTAACCTTCTAAATGTCTTGAGTAATGTTAAATGACCCATGTAATCTGAATACTAGAGGTGTAAAAACCATGCTAGGTGACCCATGTAATCAAAATCACTATATATTTCAACCAATCTAAGTTGAATCTGATAATCTAAATATTGGAGGTGTAAAAACCATGTTGGGTGACCCATGTATTCTAAATCACTATATATTTCAACCAATCTGAGCTAAATCTGATAATCTAACTATTGGAGGTGTAAGAAACATGGTGTATCCATTTATGAGAGTGGATAGACATGCTAGATAAGTGTCAGAATATGAATATTAGGAATGATGCCCCCTTTTGGGGAGAGGGACAAGATCTATGATAGAGGAGGTTGAACCAAAAGTGATGATTAGTGGCATAATGATAGAAGTGAGGTTAGTATAGTTTGAATTGATTGAGAATTACTTGATTGATTAGATTGAGTTATTTTGAAAGGTGAATGAGTTGTTGATTGATTAGGTTGAGTTGTTTTGGAAGTTAAATGAGTCTTTGATTGGCTAGAACCAACATGTATGTCTGGGTAAAAAATTGGTATAGAGATGTGTGTGCCATAGTAAGCAAATGATGTAGTAAGAGAGTGAGGCTCATGTGATATCAAAGGTATCATTGTTATGATTCTATGAAACAAAATAGTTTTAAAATAAAACTACAGGGTTGAAGTTATAGGAAAAAAGATATTTTGCTCTAAATGAGAAAGTTGTTTCATATAGTAGAATTGGATTGATTCTCAATTCATTTGTGCATTGACTAGGTTGAGATTTTGGAGTTATGGAGTAGGAGTTACGTTGAGGAGATGAGCACCTGTCATGACCCAATTTGAGTAGTTGGCAGCCTAGATTGAGGTTGGTGGGGAGGTTACCCTCATAAGTAGCTAAAATGTATGATTTTTACCTATTTGGAAGCCTATTTTTTATGTTTTTGAGTTATTTTAAAGTGTTTTAGGAAATTTCCATGAGTTCCAACACTCCTATCTAGGAGTTAGCACTCTTGTCCAATGTTTAGCACTATTTTCTAGGTTCTGGTACTATTATCTAGTGCTAGTGTCCTTTTACAATGTTGTTGTCTAGTAGAGCTAGTTTTCTAAGGTTTTAATTGGCTATTTATTATTGTTTAGCTTGGTTGTTTACTTTGGCATATTTGACTAATACATATGTTATTTTTTGGTGTTTTTTTAGGGTGAGGTATGGATGAGGGAGTTTCATAGAGACCAAGTGATGGAGACACCGCAGTTGTTGCCTTTATTGATTGATGAGAGAGTTGTGATGGATAGAGTAGGGTTGGGTCATGTGTGTGACCTAAGCCATGTGTAGTGGGATAGGTATCTAATTACCACCTTATGTGAGATGTGGAATGCAGATACATGTACTTTATAGCTTCTTATTAGGGAGATGATGATTATTCTATAAGATGTGTATCATATTTTGTACTTACTAATTAGTGGACATCGAGTGGCATTGTAGGATGATATGGGTGTGGATGATATTAACAATGCATCCTTGTATTTTACTAGTGTGACCTCAAAGATACATAGAAGAGGTAGTGATAGCAATGTATTATTGTTAGTTATTGTGTAGTCAAGTGTTTCATGCTTGTAAAAGTGGTTGGCCATGTTATTGGCTTCATTTGTTGTTATAGATGGGAGTGGGGTGTCGATTTCATATAAGATACATAGGATTATGTGTAGTATAGATGTTTACGGTATTATGTTATCATGGGTTAGGAATATACTTGCCCACTTATATATGGATCTTTATCAATTTACCCAAGAGGCATTCAATGGTGGTGTGAGTGTAGTTACCTTATTAAATTATTAGGCTTATGAGCATATAATAGTTGTGTGTTTGATAGGAATATCGAAGGAGAGGTGGGTACCCCCACATCTATATGGGTAGTAGTGGATGAGTATGTTGGATACCTGATCTCCTATGATATATCACTATAGATGAGTTTTAGATAGATTGGTATCTTGGGATATCATATAGAGGCCCTATAGAGGATTCCTTGGGTGGCCCAAGGATGGATTGTAGTTGTGGTACATGAGGATCAGTTGTTAGTTACATGACCATTGGGTTGGAGTGTATGATCACTTTTAGTATGATCACATGACTAGATAGTTTGGGGTACCACAAGATGTGTCCCCAATAGTATGAGTGTGGTTGAGGAGTGCATAAGCACCAGCAATGGTAGGAGCTCATGGAAGGCCTACTAAGGTTGAGTTAGCACTGTTACCTTTTAATGCATGAGATGTAGATATAGATATTCTTGATGAGATGATGTTGGATGCATAGAAGTATATACCAAATGGTGGGAAAGGCATCAATGGGATTCATTATATCATATTGGTTTAGGGGATGCCCCCAAGTATGAGGATCTTGCTCTGATCTAGATGATGGAAGGTAAGCATTGATTATATTTGAATCATTTTCAATTTTGTGCATGTTTTAACTTGTCTAAAAAATGTATGTCTAACATAGTGTTTTTAATTTTTCATGTAAGTGGAGTGGGAGGTTCTCAAGATGAAGCACCTACTAAGGGAGGAGGTGGAGATCATGGATTTCGAGAGACCATAAGTGATTTTACACTTCACAAGCTCACATGACATGTTCTTGATGATGTTATAGAGGAGGGTTTGATAGAGTGAGTGATAATTAAAACTAACATTTATGCTCATTTATTTGATAGGGTTGATATAGTTATAGTTGCATATGTTAAGGTAGTGGAAGAGAGAGATGATATAAGGGATTAGTGAGATAGGCATAGGATGCCTTCACCTGATTATGGATCAATGAGTATGTAGATTATAGATGACTACATAGATTTCTAAATGTGGTATGTGGACTTGTGTGAGGAGCATGGTCCGTTGTTGGAGTGAGATAGTCATTGTAAGAGGTATTTGAGAGCTCAGGGAGGTGTGGGGACATTGAGTATGAGGCTAGATGACAAGACTAGTACTGAAGGAGAGAGTGAGACTGAGAGTAAGGGCATGATGCCCACTCATGATTGATTGTACCTTGATATGATGTATATGTTTTGAAAAATTCATTATATATTAATGGATACTAATTTTGATTTTGGCTCATGCATAATATGTTATCAGATTTGAAATATATTATTATATTCATTATATATGGTTGTTTTAGAAGTAATTGATCTAGTATTAATGTTGAAGGTTGTATATGTTTGGTAAAATGGTACTTGGGATATGTGATTTGATTATTTTATTGATAAGTGTGATGTTAGGCTATTGATTTTGAATTATAATCATATGTAAGTAAAAATTTGTTTGTTTTGGTAATTGGTAAACTCTTTGGATAAATTTGACTTGGTTTGAGATTGGTAAAGTAGGATTTGGATAAGTTGATTTGGTAGGATCTATACTTTGATAGGTTGGTTTTGGATATGGATAGTTATTAAGAATTTGAAATGTTAGTTGTTAGTATGTGGGGATGTAATATATCATGCTATGCATATTACTTCCCCAAGAATGGGTCAAGAATATAAAGTCTAGCTAGGCCTTTGGCTCCATCATTGCCCTACTAAGTGAATCTTATGAGCTAAAACTAGTATGACTATGTGTCGTATCACTCTGTATTGTATCATTATCTAAATCCTATTGGCCAACTAAACAAGTGCCCATAGTACTCATGTTGTGTAGGAATATGTTTTGTATCCAATATTGTCTACTATATACTAATTTTAATTAGACATGAAGATTCTAAAAAATGTAACTTTATTGGTCATGCAACTAAAACTATGTGTTGTGAGAAAGGCTCATCTATCTATAATCATATACTCTATGGTGTCTATTGTGATGTATATGACTAATCCATAGATCAAAACAGAGCATAAACCTAAGACAAGGGCTCATTTAACCTCAACTGTAGTGGATTATTACATGAAATAAGACCTAAAAAATCTATCTATAGTGAATATTTCTCATGAGCAAAACTCTGTGATATGAGTTCATTTAATCTTAGCCATAGTGGATTGCTACATGAGATAGGACCCAAAAAATATAGCTATAGTGAATATTTTTCATGAGTAGTACTCTATGATGTGGGTTCATTCAATCTTAACCATAGTGGATTGTTACATGAGATAGGACCCAAAAAATCTGGCCATAGTGAATATTTCTCATGAGTAGTATTTTACTGAGGTGTTTATGACTTTGTTGGATATGTATATGGAACTACAATATGTACTCCATGGAATATGGTGCTATATATAGTTTGTTCTCATTGTACTAGTTTCTAAACCTTTTAAATGTGTGGAATAATAGATCTCTTATGAGGCTCTGTCCTAGAACCTGCATTACTCTCACGATGAGTGACTAATGATTCTTATAAAAGAATGTCCTGGGATGACTCAATCATGGAAGAATAAGGTCTTCAGTTCCATGATGGAAGAGATCTTGGTGCCCCTTGTGTAAACTTTATGATGCCATTATCCACACATCTACTAATGTAATCTCTAAGTCCATAACAATCATTATCTATGTGTCCATGGATATGATGATAGTTATAAAAGGGTTGATGTAGCTCTTTATATAGGAGATGTGGATCTCATCGATGAGTAGAAGGTAATGTGATTAACCTCATATATAAGAGCGTTGATAATATGATAGATGGTCTTTCCTACTTTGAATCAAATTATAGTGGTGCCCTGATGTTGTTCTCTATAGTGCATATTGTAGGTTGTACTCTGGAGAATGGCTCTATATTCTTAACCAATTATTTTTTTTGTGGTCTCCTATCTTGTTTAGGACATGGTGGATGTTGTATGCTAGGAGATGTAGATGTATATACTACTATGAAATCTAAAGTAATCCAATTAACTGAATATATCTCAATGAATCCCAATTTATTTTCCAAAGATAGAATTGTATAGCATAAGTGCCTAAAAGAAGACTTTGTCTGATATAATAGATGCTCAAGGAGAGGTTGAAAAATACCCTTAATAAATATATGCTAAATCTCTAAATCTATTGGTTTGTATATCAATCTTAACATGTGATTCTTGAACCTTAAGATGTAATCACTAACTAGCTCCGATGTATCCTGATGTAAAGTTGTAAGATTCTCATATGTGACATGAGGGCCCATGTTTGCTATGTAATGTCTGAGAAATGACTACTCTAAGTCATAATATATTTGTAAGGACATAATAGGGAATAGATGAAAAAACCAATTCTATGCTTCCCCCACTAATGTTGGCTATAATAACTTGAGTAGAATCAAATCACTAACATGAGCTGGCAAAGCCTTATAAAAGGCTTGAAGGTGTACAGATAGATCTCCAGTTTCATCAAAGTGAGGCAATGATGGTATATGGAAATGCTTAGGAAATGAAGATATTATGAATGTCTTTGGAATTAGGTTACCATGTAGATCATTAGCATCCATCCAAGACTTATAAGCCTTGTTTTTCAAGGTAAGGAGATGTACTTGGTGTTGTAATTTACCAAATACATGCATCAAATAAAGAATCTCCTAGGATGGTACATTAGCATATTAAAGTGGTTCATTTAATCATTGATTTTGATTATTAATTTTAACCATGGGAATGTTACATTTAGCAATTGGATCATAAAGAGGGGGTGTGCTCACTTAAACCTTGGGAGTAATGATAACTTGGGCCTTACTAGAGGGAGGTGGGATACCATTATCTTTAGGTAAAGAGTGAGAATTGGGTTCTACTATAGTGAAGGGTGGCTTGGGAGATTCATTAGTATCTTTATGTTCTAGTTTATCACATTATAATTGAGTAGAAGATGTGATATTAGCATTAACATGTGCATTATTTGAAATAGAATCATGCATAGAAGTAGAAACAACATTTGGAAGTGTATTATGTTTGAGAGGAGTGAGAGAAAAGTTAGAAACATGAGATGCATATTCTTCTTCACTATGTGCATAACAATCATCATTATTCCATGAATTATCATCATTGGAATATTATTCATATTCACTCTCATTTTCAAATTCATTTTCATGGATGGAATACATGCATTATTTTCACTATAAGTAAGAGAAAGAGATTTATCATTTAGATATTCTTTTGACAAGGTAGCGTTAAGAACATGAGATGCATCATTTGAACTATGCATTGACAATTTGATTCTATTGTGTTTATATTGTTGTAATTTGAACATAGAAGTAGGAAAAAAGAGAGAGATGAGGTTCACATGGAATCAAATTATCACCAATAAGAGGTTCACTTGGAAGTGCATGACTAAGTTGTTCATTTGGTGAATTGTGCATATAAAAATGAGGTGAAAAGTACCTTTCCCATTTATCAAAATTATTTTCTTTAGAAGAAGGAATAAAATAGATGGGTTTTAGAGATGAAGATGCATCTATTTTTACTTCATTATCACTATCACGTATATCATCATATTTCTTATTAAAACAATATTAATTATCTTCATTGTAAATAAAATCGTTTTCCACATTTTTAGTTAGTGTGCAATTTTGAAAATTTGTCCATTCATTGTCATAATTATGAGATTTTTTTATAAATTAATCTATGGAATGAGAGGGAATAAGTGCCTTAGTGGACATTTTATTTCTTTCACCAAAGAGAATATTGAAAAGTATTATTAAGAAAATAAATGCAAAAATAACTATGAATATAGAGATTTTGAGAATACTTTTGACTATACAAACAATTTGCAAAAATTTCAAAGTATTTTTCTAAAAATTGTAAGGGAGGAAAACTTGGGGTTTTGGCGACCTAGTTTAGAAATCTAGGGTTTTGAGCTAGGGTTTTAGAATTTTTGAAATTTATATAATAATTTTAAATTCTAAAAATAATTTTAAATAGAATTAATACACAAAAATTTATACAAAAATTAGAAATTAGAAGTTTAAATTTTCACACAAGAAACTAAAAATTTTGAAAATTTGAAATTATTATTAACAAAGTAAATAATTTGTAAAAATTTCAAAATATTTTTCTAAAATTTACAAGGAAGGCTTGGGGTTTAAGGACCTAGTTTGGAAATCTAGATTTTTGAGCTAGGTTTTAGAATTTTTGAAAATTATGCCAATAATTTAAATTCTAAAAATAAATTTGAATAGAATAAATGCATAAAAATTTTATACAATAATCAAAATTTTGAAATTATTATTATTTTTTTGCATAAAATATGAAGGAAAAATATTAAGGGTACCTAGGGTTTTAAATTTGTTCAAAGTAAGTTAGGTTCACTAAATTTTTTATTATTTTTGGGAAACTAATCTTTAGTTCCTAAATAATAAGGGGTCTGGAGTAAGGGATAAATCTAGTTTAATAAAGTAAAATATAGATTTTTATCAATTAAATTACATGAGAAGAAGAAATAAATTTATCTAAAAATAGGTTAAAATAGGTGATTTAGGAGCTAGAAACTAAATTTTAGGATTGGGACAATATCTATAATCTAGATCTGGACTTTGTTTTTTAATTGGATAGGAGCATCATAACTAGATAGGAGTAGCACCAATGTTGTTTTACACCTCTACTACTATTGCCTTGAGGATCTAAACTTTATAGGTTTTTTTCACTGGGTCATGTGAGCTTGTGTACCAAATTTTGGAGGCTAAAAGTCAATAGAGCTCATTTTAGGTCTATTTTAATCTCCAAACCATGTATTTATTTACACACATGGAAACAATAAATGCATCAAAATCAAAAGGGGGAAAAACTAGGTTAAGGAAAGAATGATCACATGATCTATAACCCCTACTATCTTGATTGTTGCCTACATTAACCCTTAATCTAGGGTCTTAGATCCAATGTAGTTCTTCCTTAGGGAATATGTGTAATCAATGTACACAATAGATGCAAGAATGACTTTCACCTAGGCCCTTCTTTATCAAGCATGAAATTTTATGTGTGATGTAGAATATTTAACTATACTATTGACTAATTTTATTATATCTAATGTGCCAAAGTAGTAAGTGATAGATATAAAATGCCTTGTGAAGTCCTTTGTATAGAAGACTCTTTATTTCAAATTTGTGAGCTTTATTTTCATTTGACCAACATTGATAAAGTTAAGAATGAAGCTAAAAAGGGGGATAAGTCTCATTAAGTTAAGCAAACTAATCATTGGAACTCAATTAGCCTTAGATAAGAGCATTGAAAATGGACACTAATGGCACCGATGTTGTTTTCCAACTCCAATTCTCCTATCCTATAGTCTTGGGACCTAGGGGGATGGAAAGAGGATAAAAACTTGACCTAACTGAGGTGGAATGATTATTAAAAAGGCTTCAAATGACTATAAATAGGCAAAAATGTGTCTATGACATGTAACAAGGTCTAGATGACTTAAACAAAGGATATGGTCAAATGTAAACAAAGATTATATTATCCAATCAAATTCTTTTGTGAAAGGATTGTGAAAAGACATGATATGTGTGGTTTTCTTCACCAAGTTAGGGTATATACAATTTGAATATACAAGTGTTTGAGTATGATTGATAGATGATTACTATATAAGTGATAGATGATCAATAATATTAGAATTATTGTGTATTTATATAAGAATATTTGGATAATTTATCACACCACTGACTTTATATGTGTATGGGATGACCCATATGAATTATTTGATTTTTAAATATGAATATTTATACGTGAATGACTAAAATTTTAGACTCAATAAATACCATTAGACAGTATAATTTGAGTCTGATGTTGTTGTCCAAAAGATAAAAATACTAATTTGATGATCTATAGATTTTTTTTTGGAATAAATAATTGGTTTAAAATAGACTAGGGAATTCTTGTAGGTGAATGATAAAAACTTAGTAGGATTGGACCTGTATATAGTATGAGGGTGTGAGATAATGGTGAATTAGAGTCATATATGTATGCACAAGTTATATAGGGTGAAGGTAGATTAAAAAATAACATTGAAAAGTTTATAATACCTTATTTAAGTATCTAAATATGCCAAAACTTTATTCTAGTATCTAAATGAAATTTAAATACTATATTAAAAGGATAAAGATATATCTAAGTGTGAAAAACAAAAATTATCTTTGGTAGATGCTCCAAATGTACAACCTGCTTCATGCAAACCTATAATTAATATATGGTAGTCAACTAATCTATAATATAAATTTTAAAAGTTTTAATATCAATGGAAAAGTACATTGTTATGTGGGTGAAACTATGTTTCCCTATAGATTTTTGGATATGGTTCTTTCTTATTGAAGCATTTGAGAGTGTTGAGCCATATGAAAAATTGGGTGATATAAAATCCCAATTATGTGTAACTATGGAAATTACATGTGTTGGGAAGACATATACTTAAATCATTATGAATAGTAATTAGTTCTAAATCCATTTAATGTCACTGAACCTCAGCCACACTAACTCATGTAACTAGTCTTCCTCTGATCTTGAACCTAAAGATGAAAGTTTGGAGACACATATTAGGATCTATATGATTAATTCAAAGCCCTTTGATAACTTATAAACATAAATTACATTACATCAATAAACATGAATCAATCAATACATAAGGACTTAAATATTTAAGGTTTATCACTAATAGGTACCATCAAATGTGTTTGAATAGTAGAAAATAGTGTGCATGTGAATGAAACCACTTCATGCCTCATGAATCAATGTCAAATGATATTTTTAATAGTGTATAATTGAATTAAAATGAATGTTTTGAATGAATTTATGAGTGAAAAAAAAATAGTCTCTAAAATTGAAACTATGTATCAACAAAATTGTTCCAAAATTATTAACAGTCAAACTAGTTGTGTTGTGAGTGAAATTATTGATCAAAAAGTGTAATAAATAGATTTAAATTCAAAAATATATGATTTTTATTATAAATTAATATATAACTATAGTAATATCATAGATAAAATATAAAAAAATCTTCTCAATTTGAATTAATTAATCATACTTCTATTGTATGCAACTTTATTAAATAAATAAGGCTTAAAACAAGCTTTTTACAAGATAACTTGCATGACAAGTTAATTAAATAAAAATATAAAGTAAAAAATAAATTAATTAATTAAATTAAAAATATATATATAATTATACTTCTAAAATTATACTCTAAGACACCTTAAATAAGACTAAATATAAACTTAAAAGACAACTAAAAGTACCATTAACACTAACTGATAACTTTTTGGTCATTATCAGTTAAATAACACAATTTATAATTATAAAAAATTTGACATCTAAAATTATATAAATAATAATAATTAACTTAAATACACTTTAATTTCACTTAAATAACACTAAAAGTGTACCCTACCACTTGAGAACTCATTTGAGTACTCATATAGTGAATTGGAGTTAATTGGCAATTCCAACTTTTTTTTAGAAAATAATTGGAAAGTTTAAAAAAGTGAAAAAAAAATTTAAGGTCATAAATAAATTAAATAACCTCAAAAATACATAAAACACTAAAATATACTAATTCTAAAATTAAAACTCAAGTGCCCATATTAGCATCATCCTCAACATTCCTCCCTTTGATGCAAAGAAGTGAGATGTCTATCATATCCTTGAGTCTTTCATGGATATTATTAAAAAATATTAACCATATTACTTGTGTTAAATATTATGTAAGATAAAAATATTTATATTCAATAGAGGGTAATGCAGTTGTAGCATATTTCTTTAAATACTAAGAAACCAACCTACTTCTTAATATCAAGCAATAACTTGAAGTTGACTTCCTGTCATCAAGATGTCCTCCTAAATAATAATATGTGTATCCAATAATAAATAAATTCCTTTATATTATGAAATGATTACTATGATTATAATTAGATCTTACATATATGAAAATTCTTTTTACTGCTTGTAAATACTTGAGTGACGGTTTGCTTATAAATCTAGAAACTAGTCTATCATTTAGCTTTTCAATTGTACATCATTTTTAACCTTGGTATTATATACAAAATTTATACCAATCACATATTTATTAAATTTATAAACTAGTATATCATTTAGCTTGTCAATTATACATCATTTTTAACCTTGGTATTGTATACAAAATTTATACCAATCACATATTTATTAAATTTAGGTTGAATTAAATTATATGTATCATTCATATCAATCAATTGAATCTATCTCTAATTTTATAGCATCAATCCATCCTTTCTTTTGACCAGATTTTACATAACTTCTAGGTTTACTAGTCACTCATGATAATACAAACATTATATTTGTATAATAATAATAATATAAGTTAAATTAATAATTTTTTAATATTTGTATACCCATATAATAATTATGGTCCAAAATTTGATTGGCTGGATGAGGATTCAAAAAATGCTTATTCTTGCTTGGTGTTGATGTAGATAGATGACTAGTCTCTTGTAAAGAGATATTATTGTTTCTTGATAAACTATAAATATGTGTAGTAATTTTCAATCCATATAAATAAATTTAAGTAGGATTCCAAAATTCACTTATTAATATTATAGATACAATATTATAATAGACATGCACCTCATTTAAAAATATATTTAACAATCCCTGGAAACATAAGATATTAAAACTTATATTCTTTGATTTAATCAGTATAATCTGTGAAGTTTTGATTATAAATATTATGATTAATTATATCACCATTAAATTTTATTTTTTTAATTTTATTTTTACCATTTAATTCAATTTATATGGACTTTCCATTTCCTAATTGAACTTGGATTTTGAAGGAATCATTTAACTTGTTCAAATCATCTTGGTAACTTGTCACCTAATTTGAGCAACTTGCATTAAGAGGAAAAATATTATTTATATTACTATATTCACATAGAAATGTGAGAAAATAATTTCATCCCTCTTTAAACTTAGTTTGTTCATCTTGAAATTCCTTCTCTTCCCTTTCTTGATTGGCTTGATTCTTAGCTGCTAGTATCCTATAATATTTTATAATGTGTATTGGATTTTTGTAATAATAAAAAGTAAATTATTTATTTCTATTAATTTAAAAATTTAATTAAGATTTTACCTTTTAATTTTAGTTTTGTAAACTCATTTTATTTTGATTTTTATTTATCTCTTTGGTCTTTTAAACCCTTGCCTTAGTTTCAAGTGCTTGTTCTAGACCATGTTCTAGGTCTCTTGCATATATTATCATCTTATCCTCATAAGAAAAGAGTGAACCCACTAACTCATCAACACTTATATTTTTTATATATTTACACTCTTAAAGAGTGATCAAAATATCCATCCGTATTTGACTTAAATATCTCAAAATATTTTTTACTATAACAATATCTTGTATAGTTTATTCATAAACCCTCATTCAATCTACTAAATCATTTACCCTTATGAAATAATCTCCAACTCCTTCAAAATATGACATTATAAAATTATAAAAATTAATTTTAAGGGTTTGTATTTTTTTATTATCTTACCCTAATAGATCATTGATATGAAGTCCCTAAAGTATTCCATGTCCTATGGTAATTCTTGCATCCTAGAATTCTTGGATAAATGCTTGGGTCTATGAAACTCTAAATATAAAAGAAAGCTTGTGCATCTCATTTTTATTCATTTTTTTTTGTTATTTATCTTGTGTCAAGATATTAAAATATTGAGGTGGTTGTTATTCATGGATAACAATATCCCAAACTCATTTACACATTAATTTTTTTTCAATTGATCTCTCCAATACTCAAAGTTGTCACCTTTGAAAACATAAATATTCATGGAGTCAAAATTCATTGAAACCAGTGTATCTTCTTAAAATGACCTCAAAAACCTAGTGAAACTTGATTGAATATTTATTTGATATAAAATAAAGGTTTTTAATAAATCAGTGAGTTAAAATAATCTTTGTAATCTCTAAAATTGAAGCTATGTATCAATAAAATTGTCTCAAAATTACTAGTTGTGTTGTGAGTGAAATTGTTGATCAATAAATATACTAAATAGATTCAAAATTGAAAATACATTATTTGATATCTAAATTATTATATACTTATAATAATATCAGATATAAAACATAAATAATCTTCTCAATTTTAATTAATGCACCACACTTTTATTGTGTGCAACTTTATTAAATAAATAAGGCTTAAAATAAGCCTTTTACAAGATAACTTGAATGACAAGTTATTTCAATAAAATCATAAATTAAAAACTAAATAAATAAATTTAATTCATAACATAATAATATACAATTATAATTATAAAACTATACTCTAATAAAATAATACTAAATATAAACTCAAGAGATAACTAAGAGTACCACTAACACTAACTGATAATTTTTTGGTCATCATGCAAGAAACCATTATCATTTGACTACTACAAGATATAACTAGACAAAAGTGGCATCCTAAATTCCCTAAAAAAAATTAATTTAATTAAATATAATTTAATTTAACTTAATTAACAATAAAATTACATCCCACCACTTAGGAACTCATTCAAGTACTTAGATAGTGAATTGAAGTTAACTAGGAGTTCCATTTATTTTATAGGAAATTATTGTAAAGTGACCAAAAACTAATTAAGATCATAAATAAATTAAATAAGATTCTAAAACACCTAAAAAAAATTAAAATATACTAATTATAAAAATAGAACTTAAGTTCCTATATTTCCATTATACTCAATAGAATAATTATCATGCCTAACAAATCAATGCCAACTGGTATAAAATACTATGCATCTATATGCTAAATTTGAAAACATGTATCTCAAAATTATCTAAATGTGAAAACTTGTAACTATTTCCTCATAAAACTATGAAAATATGCATCCAATTGTATATGAATCTATACTCTATAACTCATGTATGTGTAAAGTGATTGCATATGCATGGAATACATACCCATTATCTACATCAATTTATAAATATTTATCCCATATCTGTATCAAAATAAAATCTTAACCACGCTTAAATATTTGAGTCTTATATTTTTTTTAAATATGAATATTTTTATCATGGAGGCTTAAGTCTTTATTATAAGTCCACTAATATGATCCCATTTTTAGGTGAGGGATGTAACTTGTAAGTCACTCATTTTAGAAGAAATATCATGTATAAATATGTAATCATATATAATCATCCCAACATGTGGATAATATGTCATCAAATCAATGCATATGTTATCAAGTCATGTATGATATATGTAATGCAAGGCATATAAGTGTCATGTCAAGATAGATGTAACAATTTGGCATGAAATAGTAACCATAAATGATATATGTACTAAATATGTCTATGTAATGAGATAGGTGCATTATTTAAATCATGACACCACACACAAATTGGAGGTATGTGATATGAATCATGACAGCCATAAAATCAACAATCTCATCAATATAAACAAGATAAAGAATCTTATGAAATAATAAGATAGTTATGACACACACAAAATTAAGGCACGTGCAATAGCACTAAATTACACACATAATATTAAGGCTTTACATACAAAGGACATAAAAATTTCATAAAAAATGATGTCAAGGGCCATAATCAAGGATATGAAGATGTCAAAAACAATAGAAAAATAATATTCACACACATAATGCCAAGGGCCATAAATAATAGACAATAAATGACTATCCTATCATGAAAAGTAAATAACATCAATGAAACATAGATCAAGTGAAAACTAGTCTACAACATCCATGTATATCAATGCCATATCATAGTAAAATAACATATTCATACAACGTTGAGTAACTAGAAAGATGTTTAAGAAATAAATGTAGCCCAACATGGTAATATGTCATAGAAATATATAACCTATGATAATGTGACATGTGGAATAAGGTGTCCCCAACATTGGCATGGCCTTTGGAAATATGAAAGTCCAATAATCTATGTATCCATGTATGATATGCATGTCACAAATCACACTCATATATTGTGAAAAAAATGTGTATGTGAAAAATAATATGTCATTTAACAAACAAGTGATAAAATATATATATAAATAATGTAACTATAAATAATATCAAGCTTATATTCTATTTTTTGATATTTTGAATTTTTTGAATGTTTTTATTTTTTTGAATTATTTGATTTTATGTGGTATGTTATTAATATTCAAAAAACTTTACATAAATTGATATAATAAATAAAGGCCAAGTAGAAAGGCTTAAAAAATAAAATACATAATGGGTCTGAATCCACAACATGTTAAGGCATAATGCACAACAAATTTAATAACATCGAAATGTAGAGAAAGTAAAGGAAATAAATATTCCCCCATTTTAAATATAAATCACCTATCATAACTAAAAGGAGTATGTAGGTGGTGGAGGGGATGAGTAGCTTATATGTATGATAATGTAACATGTATTTGTAAATTTATGTGATCATGAATGTGTAATTTAAGCCAAAATAATGGAAATTACATACATTCATCATATAGAACTAAAAAATTGACATGTCATATAGAATGTTCCCTATGGTGAAATATGAATCATAAGATAGATGTCATGGATGTCCAAATAAAAACTAAGGGACCAAAATAAAGACAAAACTAAGGGATATAACAATGATAAATGTAAGAACATATGTATACATGTATGTGAAGATATAATTATAGATGGAATAGGAAATGAAGAAATCATCAAGAAACTATGCATAATAGATTATGTGCTAATGGAATAAAATTCCTCATATGTAGCCCATGTATCAAGTGGTACCAAATTTTCCATTCATGTGGTGAAAGCATCAATTATATTTGATGTATTTGTGCTAAAAATATAAATAAATATTATTTTATATAATATCCATTATAACAATCATGCTCGATCTATCTCAGTTAAAACTATCCTATATGATCATATATATTTTTTAATTTTTTTTCAAATTATGTTCAAGTCACACATGAATGTAATATTATCATAAATAGAAATAGTGTTGAAATCAATGAGATATTTTATCTTGTGTTAACTTGAAACATATATTTTTAGAATGACACACGATTGATTATAATATTAGTATGCATTATTTTCATATCATTTAAGTAGAGGGATAGACAACTCTATATGTCTATGGAATGATATAATTTTGTATTCAAGTAACTTCTATAATAGTTCATTTAGAAGTTTAGGAAATAACAAAATTTACCTCCTTTTGTGAATTATATTGATAGGTCTAGCAAAAAAAATTGGTGAGGTGTATTACTCAAAAGGATCATTATATATGTGATATGCATAGTAATGTACATTAAATATGAATTTTAAATACATATGTATGTATATTGGACAAATTAAATATCATGTAGCTAAGGTTGCCCAAATAAAAAGTTGTATAGTATTAGGCATGATTTGAAATAATGTATTAATTTTTATGGGTCCCATAATCAACTTCAATTATATGGTCCCAAATAATAGTGGTGATATATTATGAATTATTTTGATGTGTTATCATGACTTATAAATGCAATCCAATGCTTGTAAATATTTTTCATTGTAAATATTTATCCCTGAATTCATACTTATTAATATATATTTGACCACTTTTGTTAATACTCTTGATTTAATATATATTGGAGATGATTTTTATTAATTTATGATTTATTGGGGTTCTCTTCATGGGAATTAATACTAGTATGATTTCAAATATTTATAGGGACATATTGTGTTGTATCTTCATAGTTATTAGTTACCTTAACACCTTTAGTGACTTGTGAATGATGTATATATACAAATCATATTCATTTTTTTATAATAGATATAAATATAGGATAAATGATGCATTTTTCATGCTTTAGAAATCTTTTACCATTGTATCCATATTTTTATAAAATTAATAATATGTGACCATGTCATGCCAAATGAGTAAGTGGTGGTGTAATTCTAGTTGTGGCAGAAGGAGTTATGAGCTCATGTAGAGTAATATATATTTACTCTAGTTGAAATACATTAAGTTTAGGATCTATAATTATTTTTATTATTATAATTAAATGGTCATAAATTATGGTGGATCATGAAGAAGATAAAATAAAGATGTTGCATATGTGTATCCATATAAACATAATTATGTGTATAATTTGTGTCACTGATACACACAAGAAAAAATCATAATCCTAGTATAAGGGATAAATATATTACTAGGGTTAAAAATAAATACCCTATAATAAATAAAGAAATGATAAGAGTAAAATCATAAATTAGGTCTGAAAATGATACCCTAAAGAAAAAATATGAAACCCTAAGGGAAACCTAGGGTTTGGTAATGCTCAATAAATATATGGTGTCACTAATATGTTTACCATATTTTGGATTAATGATAAACCTTAATTTTTTGAAACACAATGACTAATAGGTAGGTTTAATCAGTATTCCAAAAAATTTACAACTTTACTTTATCATTCATGAACTATCAAAACAATATACTGAACTAGCAACACATTAAGAGCCATGAGCATGAAATAAGAGCATAACACATAGAAACATTATTTCAGTGGGAAACCCTCAAGGATAATAAAACCCAATGATGATTAAAATTTAATATATTCCTATGATACAAACATCAATATTTATTGAAGCACCAAATTCACTTGGAACACCAACCCTAACTAGTGAAGCACCCACTTTACTAGGCTTTAGCAAGCACCTACTTACAAGGAAGCACCAACCCCCTAGATGACTTAGCACCAACCCATCCACCTGATTTACTTGATAAAATTTAATACATATTTTTATAAACCAACTGATGATTATCATATCTTCAGCTCTTCACACTCTTAACCCTCTCAAACTGCCTTATGGGCTCTTTTGCTCAATTAGGTCTCTTCAAGATAGATTAGGTCATTTGGCATTTATAGTCATCTATAGTACCCATGTTATAAATTCATGATAGTTTATATACACCATTATAATGGTATAAAATACCTAATTTATCTCTTTAAATTTTTATATCTTTTTCTTCAATAACCACTTTCACTAACTGCCAAATTAGGCCTATTAGGCCTTATTCTTATACTAGGGTCTTGATCATACGCCTCTTGGTTAGACATATATACAATACCACTTATATTTTAAATAAAATATACCTTATTACATACCAAAAACATTAATAAAATATTAAAATATGTCAGTCATATCATATACGACCAAAAACCCCTTCTAGGCCTTAAGGAGACCTAATTTAATTAAGTCTTCATTAGCACATGTTACCCTTTGAACACCTTAGAACAATATAAAAATTATCACATAATAGTAACATATAATATTACACTAAAATATACCCCTATAATATCATTTTATCTCTAAAACATTTATTATCTCTAACCACCACTTGAAGCACACCATTAGTATTGTTCACAATTAGGCCTATGCACACACAGAAAGTCTATCTTGAAAAAGTGAAATATTAATAAAATTTTTTCAACCATTAAAGGTAAAAAATAACATATACATAATATATATTACCTAATGGTAATCTCCATATTATTTATATTTCCCAACTCATGGCATAAGTACTCAAACCCTTTTTTGCAAGTACCCCACTTAGAATTGCCAACTAGTCTCAAAACACAGTCATGGAAACTTTCACTTATGACACATGAAAGAGCATAATAAATAACTTAAAATTCAATAATATGATTTTAAAACATCCTTATAACAATATTAAATATATATATCATAATCTCTAATATCAATATTGGTCTTGTAGACCAACCTCTTAACCTCACTGTACATAGACGTCATTGAACTAGACAAGTCAACTCAAGAGCAACTATTTGCTAAATATAATGATATCCAAATATTATATCCAATATAAAAGTGTATTAAAAGTATTTAAAAACATATCCATTTAATTTTAATCATCATTAATCCATGATAACACATATCTAATCACCTTCTCACTTCTACTTGGGTTTCTCACTATTTTCATCATTAGGCCTATTAATGGCCAGTCAACTTATATGAATAGTTTAGCACATTTGAAGTATATAACTTGATAAAAAAACACCATGTAAATAAAATAAAATTATCAATATTAAACCTTCATCTATTTATCTACTTTGACTTTTTCAACTCTGACTACTACAATAAATCTCCAAGAAATAAGGCCTTTCCTATAGGGTCCACTCACTCACCTAACAAACCAATCAAACATAGAGGTGCTCGGGAGATTTGAATAAATAATTTGTTGTTTTAGACCATTATAGGGTATTTTTAACAATATATTTTACATCAGGTCAGTGTTAGGGTTTTAGAGAGGGTTAACACTATTTTTAATGTTAATGATTGTTCATAAAGGACTATCCCTTATTTCCAAAACTAATGCCTAGATATCTTAGATATGACCCTTCCCCATATCTCTTCAATAGATAAATTTCTCATGTATAGGTTACATGTGCTAATTAATTGAAATTCCTTTTTGAGTTGATAACACTTCATTCCTTACACTCAAGAAACCTCAAAACCACTTTTCATACCTTTTATTGCAAACTTTGACCTCATACTTGGTAAACACACATAATAAAACCTATCACACCAATCATAATGTTAAAATTCTCATTATTATCTTTAAATTTTAATCTCATACCTCATTTTTCCACCATCTCTCTCTTTACTTTCTTAGACCTTAACCTGCAAACCACATTAGGCCTTGAAACTAACTTTCAATCCTCTTTTCATGCACTCTCCACCTCACTTACATGTACATAAAACATATCACATTCTAAAACAATGTAAAATATCCATAATATTCCTTGACAATAGATCATGATGACTCATTAGGCCAAATAGGGTCTAGAGGTGGTCTAATTGCATACTAGGTCTATAGGTCCTACCCCTGTAGGCTCACTTTGAGATTATTGTGAGTGATCTAATGCCTCGCATACATGTTCAATCAAATTCATATATATTATTATGCCTCTATGCATATATCTCATCAAGACACCATTCTTAAACCTTCTCATTAGGACTCTTCATTTTATGACTAGTGTCATGATTAGGCTTCTCAATATTTTAAAACTTGACAACTAACCTTGAAACATTATTTGATGATCTTAAAACTTGCTCAAATTTATTACATGTTTATCAAATAATGGCATACTTATCAATGAATATATCAAATAATAACATTCTTTAGTGACCTCATGAACACATTTCTTAAGAACCTTTGATATCAATGATAACATCAATATCAAACTTCAACAATAATAACAATGCTCAACAATCTCCCCCTTTGTCATTGATGGAAAAAAATATTGTATACTAATAATTATTATTTCCTTATTTTTATTTCTACCCCTTAGACATAAATGATAAAGTGATATCTACAACTCTTTGGATCACACTCCTTACAACAAAAATACTCAACACACTTGACTTATTAGTTTATGAGACATAATACAAACATGTTCCCCATATCTCCATGCATACCTTCTTAGAAAAAATCACCTATTCTTAGAGATAATGAACATTATTATCTCCCCCCAAGTAATTTTAATTTTTTAATGATTGCTAGGGGCAAGAATTACACCCAATTCCTAGATTAGGTGTTTAAAACTTATTTTTGGAAGTGGTTTGGTCAATATGTCTACAATTTGATCCTATTTAGAAACACATTCAAGTTTTAAATTTTTTTCACTTACCTATTCACTTATAAAATGATACCTGATGGTAATGTGCTTTGTCCTTGAGTGCATGATAGGGTTCTTTGATATTCTTATAACACTTATATTGTCACAATAGATAGGGTTAAGACCATCATACTCCACCTTGTAGTTGTTTAGGGTTTATCTCATCCATAGGACATGATTTCAACATGAAACTACTAAAATATACTTATTTTCACAAGTGGAAAATGATACTAATGTTTTCTTCTTATTTATCCATAAAATTAGGTACCCACCTAGGAAAAAAGTTCCTTCATTGGACTCTTTCTATCATCTATATGTTTTACCTAATCTACAATTGTGTAGGCTATAAAATTGAAATCCTTAATTCTTTAATACCATAATCTATACTCCATAGTCTCCTAAGATACATGAGTATCCTTTTGACTACTTTTAGATGATTCTCCTTTAGATCTAATTGAAACCTTCCCATAAGACCTACTTCTTGCATGATATCAAGTTTAGAGGCAATGGTGTATAAAAAACTTCCAATCATTGACCTATATGACATTTGATTGACTTTTGAAGACTCATCTTTATTGATCAACTTGCATCATGTGATCATGGGTGTACTAACTACCTTGAAATATTCCATCTCAAACTTATTCAACATCTCTCTTATGTACTTAGCTTGTGAGATAAATATACCCTTTTTAGATTCAGTGATTTTCAGCCCAAGAAAGAATGATAGATATCCTAGCATGAACATCTCAAACTCTTTATTCATCACCTCTATAAAGGCCTTAGTCATTTTATCATTATTTTCACCAAATATGATGTCACCCACATAGATAACTACTATCAATTAATGGTCATATTTTGTCTTTATGTATAGATTACTATCTTCAACTCCTCTTTTGAATCCTTGACCCAACAGATACTTGTCTAACATAGCATACCAAAATCTAGTAGATTTATTTAGAGCATAGAGAGCCTTTTTCAATATAAAAACATAATATTTATCATTTGATACTGAGAACCATTTAGGTTGCTCAATATACACTTTCTCTTTCAAATTCCCATTCAAAAAGGAAGATTTGATAGCCATCTAGTATACCTTGAATCATTTTAATCATACATATTCTAGAAACAATATGATGGCTTCCAATCTTCCTACTAATACAAAGGTCTCCTCAAAGTCTACCTTATAAACTTGTTCATATCCCTTGCATACCAATATATCTTTATTCCTAGTGACTTGTCCATCTTCATTCAAATTGTTTCTAAACAACCATTTTGTGTTAATGACATTCTCATCTTTAAGCCTAAGAACTAGTTCCCAAGTCACATTCTTATCTATTTGGTCTAAATCCTCATTCATATAATCTATCCAAAAAAATTATTTTCTTAATTCTATAATATTCTTATGTTCAATCTTGGCTAATGGAGAAAACTTTTCATGATTTAGATTACTTACCAGTTTTTTCCTTATTTTCATACCTAGATTCTTATTTCTAATGATTTGAGATTTAGGGTGATCTCTTTGAATTTTTATTGAGGGTATTTTTGAGTATTTTCTCTCTTTAACTTCTTCTTCATCCTCATCAACTTATATAATTTCATCTTCATTTTTAAAGTCTAGTGTTCTTAGACTATGAGTGAGATTTCTTTATCTCATCAATCTTTACAATTGTGTTTTCCTCTATATTTTGTAGTCTCTTGTTATAACACATATAAGTTGAGATCATCAATGAGTATCTTAATAATATGCCTTTATCAGATATGGAATCAAAATTTTCCAAGTCTTCATCATCTCTTTCGATGAAACATTTGCTCCCAAACACTTTAAAGTGTTCCATATTAGTAGGTCTACCCTTTCATAGTTCATAAGGAGTCTTGTTATCATTAGTCCTTATCTATTCTTTATTCAAAATGTAGACATAAATTCTTACTACCTCTCTCTAATATCAATCAAATAATATAGACTCATTTAGCATAGTTATATCCATCTTTTGAACTATCATATTCTTCCTTTCCACTACCCTATTTTTATAAGGTGTCCTCATTGCTAAGAATTGTCTCTTTATTCCATGAACCTCACATAAGTCATCAAACTCATTGGAAAAAAATATCCTTCTCTATTAGATCTTAGTCACTTGATCTTCCCATTCTTCTCATTCTTAACAAGATCCTTGAATGAATTGAACTTGTCAAGTGCATCTAATTTTTCTTTCAATAATGCAATTCAAGTCATTATTATGTAATCATCAATAGTAACATGAATTAGATATCTCCTTAAATGTATTAAATCCTTGTAGGCCCATAGATATTAGTGTGTATTAACTCCAAGGGTCTTGTAGTAGAGTACTCCTTGGACTTGAACCTTCTTCTATTCTATTTACCACATTGACATGCCTTAAAAATTATGTTTTTAGTTTTGATGATATTAGGCATGTTCTTCATAGACTTCTTAGTGATAATCTTGACAAGGTTATCAAATTTTAGGTGACCTAACCTTATATTCCATATCCAAATTTTATCTATCTTTCTCATGAATTATCTCTCCTTCTTGATCACATTTAATACATATAGGTTGTTCTTAGTCCTCTTGGCATTGGCAATTAGCCTTATTGATTTGGCTCTCCTTATCTCAACCTTCTATCATGAAAGGTTAGTGTGTTTCCTTGATTGCACATTTGACTTAAACTAGGAAGGTTATGTTTCAAACCTTCCACATATAACACATTTTATGTCTTGGTATTTATATTATCCAAACTCAAGACACCCTTGCCAACTATATTGGCAGTTATGTTGTCTCCACCCTCACTATTCTTATAATATTCTTATTTAATGAGATGAACTTATTTATATCTCCTATCATGTGGATTGAGAAACAATTATCTATAAACCATTTCATACCTTCATCTTGAATGTGAAAGGTAGTCTGAGCTAGCATATAATCCTATTTGGTTTTTTGTTACTCCTTAAAAAATAGTCCATCTTGCCTCTTGAGCTCAATATGATCTGTCCTAACTTGATTTGGCTTCCATTCCAATGTTTGATCCTTCTTATGCATTATAAGATCTTCATTTCTTGTTAAATATTGTGGGCCTTCTAACTCTATTAGAGAAGAATCTTGCAATGTGTCCTATATTGTGATAGATGTAGCAAACAACATTATTGTACTTACCATGGTTCCATGATGACTTAGGATTCTTGATGTGTATTTTAATTTTGGTACTCTTGATTTATTATAAATTATCATGATCTCTCTCAAATTTTCTCATTTTATCTATGATTTACTCATGCCCAACCTTCAAGGAATCTAGCTCTATCTTAAACTGGTTGTACTCAACTTCTTTTGACTTAAACATTGTGTTAACCCCTTTTAACTGACTCCTAAGATATTTGATAGTCTTATTTTGATGTTTCAAATCATCAAGGACACTAATCATCTTTTATTGCATTAGGATTCTTGATGTGTATTTTAATTTTGGTACTCTTGATTTATTATAAATTATCATGATCTCTCTTAAAGTTTCTCATTTTATCTATGATTTGCTCATGCTCAACCTTCAAGGAATCTAGCTCTATCTTAAACTGGTTGTACTCAACTTCTTTTGACTTAAACATTGTGTTAACCCCTTTTAACTGACTCCTAAGATATTTGATAGTCTTATTTTGATGTTTCAAATCATCAAGGACACTAATGATCTTATCTTAAATGTCTACTTTAGCTTCCCCTTCTTCACTATCATATTAGACTTCATCATACATGTTGTCTTCTTCTTGATCACAAGACATTCTTATGCTTCTTAGGATCACCTTCAAGCTGTTAGACCTACCTCAAAGGACTAGATTATGATACTAATTATTTAAAAAACAATTACTAAGATTGGTTTTAATTAATATTCAAAAAAATTTACTTTACACTATCATTCATGAACTATCAAAACAATATATTGAACTAGCAACACATTAAGAGCGATGATCATGAAATAAGAGCATAACACATAGAACATTTATTTGAGTTGGAAAACCTCAAAGGTAATAAAAACCACTGATGATTAAAATGGATTATATTCATATAATACAAACATCAATATTTAGTGAATCACCAAATTCACTTGGAGCACCAACCCTAACTAGCCAAACACCTACTTGACTAGGCTTTAGAAAGTACTTACTTGCAAGGAGGCACCAACTCCATAGATGAATCAGTTTCAAATCATCCACATAATTTAATTTATCACCTTCAAGAAATTTTGGTTTTAAAATAACTGATGATGACCAACTCTTCAGCTCTTCATACTCTTAGCCCTCTCAATTTGCCTTCTAGGCTCCTTCGCTCAAATAGGTCTCTTCAAGACGCATTAGGTAATTTGACCTTGATATTCATATATAGTACCCATATTATATATTAATTATATTTTATATTCACCTTAATTATTGTCTAAAATACCTCCTTTATCTATTTAAAGTGTTATATCTTTTGCTTCAATGCCCACTTTCACTAACTAGTGAATTAGGCCTAATAGGTCATGTTTTTATGCTAAGATCTTGCTCATACACATCTTGTTAATAAATACACACTTTAACACATATATTTTAAATAAAATATACCTTATTACATTTCATAAAAATTAATAAAATATTACAATATGTTTACTATAGCATATAGGACCCAAACCCCTTTTATGCCTTAAGGAGACCTAATTCAATTGAGTCTTCATTAGCACGCATTACCATTTGAACACCTTGGAACACTCTAAAAATAAAATATTATAAAAATATCATATTTAATTCAAATATACCCATTATAATCTCATATTATCTATAAAAAACTTTTTATCTCCAGCCATCACTTGAAGCACGCTATTCGTACTGTTCACAATTAGGCATGTGTATACCCAGAAAGTTTATCTTGAATAATTGATGCATTAACACAATTTTTAAAAAAATATATGGAAAAAATTCACATATATATATCCTATATAACCTCATGGTCATCACCATTTTCTTTATATTTCCCAACTTAGGTTAGAAGTACTCAAACCCTTCTCTTCAAGTAACCCACTTAGAATTGCCAACTAGTCTCGAAACATAATCATGGAAACTTACACTTTTGACACATAATAATAATAATATTAATTACAACCTTAAATATATATATATATATATATATATATAATAATATCTAATATCAATATTGGTCTTACATACCAATCTCATGACCTCACTATACATAGACCTCACTGAGCTAGACAAGTTAACTTGAGAGCAACTTATTTCTAATATAATGATATAAAAATATTATATAAAATATTTAAATTTATTAAAAGTATTAAAACACATCTATATTAACTTTTATTCATCCCTAATCCATGATAACACATCCCTAATCACCTTCTTGCTTCTACCTAGGTTTCTCATTATTTTCATCATTAGGCCTATTAGTGACTGGCCAATTTGTATAGCTAGTTTATAACACATGAGGGATATAACCTGATAATAAAACATCATTTAAATAAAATAAAATTCTCAATATTCAACCTTCATCCATTTATCAACTTTGACTCGATCAATTCTGACTGATACTGCAAATATCCAAGAAACAAGGCCTTTCCTATATGGTCCACTCACTCACTTGACAAACAAATCACACAAAGATGTTCCTAGGAGAGTTTTAAAAATTATCCAATAGTTTTTATAGTTATTTTATTCATTTATACTCTATTTTTAATAATATCTTTCACATTAGGTTAGTGTTAGGGTTTTAGAGAGGGTTAACAATGTTTTTGGTGTTAACAATTTTTCATAAAGGACTGGCCCTTATTTCCAAAACTAATGCCTAAAGATATTATATAGTAACCTTACCCATATCTAATAAAAATTTAAATTTATCATTAAAATGTTACACATTCCATTGAAAACTTGAAAGTCCTTGGGTTGAGAACCCTTCATTCTATGCACTCGAGAAACCTCAAAACCACTTTTCATGTCTTTTCTTGCAAAATTTGACCTCAAACTTGGTAAAAAAACCTAATAAAACATATTAAATAATTTAAAATGATAAAATTATCATTTTTATCTTTAAATATGAATCCCATGCCTCATTTAACCACCATCTCTCTCTCTCTCTCTGTTTTCTTAAACCTTAACCTACAAACCATATTAGGCCTTGAAACTAACCTTCAACCCTCTTTTCATGCACTATCCATCATTAGGCCAAACAGGGTCTAGAGGTGGTCTAGTTGCATACTAGGTCTATAGGTCTTACCCATGTAGGCTCACTCTGAGATTATTTTGAGTGATTAAATGCCTCACATAAATTTTAAATCAACTTCATATATATTATTATGCCTCTGTGCCTCTATCTAATCAAGCCACCATGCTTAAATCTTCTCATTAGGACTCTTCATGCTATGACTAGTGTCATGACTAGGCTTCTCAATCTCTTGAAACTTGAAAGATGACCTTGAAATATTTATTAATGCTCTTAAACCTTGATCACATGTATTACATACTTATCAAATAGTTTATTACTTCTTAATGAAGCTATCAAACAAGAACATTCTTCAGTTACCTCATGAACACCTTTCTTAAGAACCTTTGACATCAATGACAAACTTCAACAACAAAATCAATGCTCAACATTAATAAGATATAATCTATGTATAATTTAAATTATAATTTAAAAAAATTAATAAAAAATATCAATTTTAAGGATTTAATCTAATTTTTAAATCTAATTTAATAAATAAGGAAAGTAAAACAACCATATAAGATACTTAATATTTAATTGCTATGAATAAGACTAAGATTAAATGTAGGTGATAGGGCCAAAATTAAACTAGAATGTGGGATATTCATATCATGATATAGATCTATATGTGTGCCCATATTGTATTGTTAGGTTTAGTTCATTTTCATTAGTTGATATGTTTTTAGTCTAATGGTTATTTGTACATGAATATTGAACTTATATTTGGTATAGGATAGTGAGAATAAATTTTTTATGACTATGTACTTGATCCCAAAGTTTGATTCTATGCTTGACTCAGAAATATAACTCCTTAATTTAAAACCTTGGGTTTATTTCCAAGATAAATTTATGGCTACAAAATGGAATAATGTGGTGGATCTAAGCCCAACCATGCATCATTAAATGGTCAAGCATTGCCTACATATCCAATACTCTGAAGATGGAAATAAAACCACATTTATTACTCCCCTTTAGATTTATGTGTGCAATTAGTTCTCCTTTAATGTATGCAACCCATGATATAGCATCAGACACCTAGAAAAAAAACTTTGGATTGGAATTTAGGTGGTTCAGACTTGGCTAAAACTTTCTTCTTATGACTGATTTGAAAATTAGGAAGATTAGGGAAATTATTTTAAATGTGAAAATGTTTTGAGTATGATTGATAGGTGCTTTCCAAACAAATTATAAATGATCAATAAGCTTGGACTTATTTTTTATTTATATGAGACTCTTTGGGTAATTTCTCATTTCATCACTAGGTATATGGGTTGATCCATGAGAGTGATTTGAATTTGAAACTTGATTCTTGATGGATGAAGGATGAAAATGTCAGACTCATGCATTACCATTATATATTATCTCCCATGTTTGACATGACTATATAAGAGATAGGAACATATATTTTATGATTTTGAGATGTATGAGTAGGATAAATAATTAGTTTGACATAAACTATGGGAATTTCTTTAGGTGACTCACAATAACTTAGAAGGATTGGACCCATTTATAATAAGAGGATGTGAAATAATGGATAATTATAGTAATATATGTACACACACATCATGTAGGATGAAAGTAGGTTAAAACTAATATCACCAAGTGTTTATTTTATTATAAATTATTATTTCACATTAAAAAACTATAGAGATAAAATGTTTGAATTAAAAATGTAATATTTAGGTCTAGGTAATAAATGATAGTTTATTAGAATTCAACCTATTTAGTCATGGGTAATAAATATTATAAGAGCTATAAAAGCACATGTTAGAAATATCGTAACATATTTTCCATGTTATTCTTGATTATCAAGATGATTGAGGTTTGTATCCATGCCACAAGCCAACTCTGTGTTCTATATGTTCTAGATTTTAATAATTTTTCCTACTTAGACACTTGCATCAGCCTTGGGACACTTAGTTCAATGCAGTTGTCCTAATATCAATGGAAGTGTCTAGATATGAATATGTATTATATTTAATTGTGTCTTTTATTTAATATACACTTATACTTGTATCCCTATTTTAACCCTAGCTAATGATTAGATCACATATGAAATATTGACAATAATCAAAACCATAACTTCTTTGTCTTTAACCACTTGTGACTAAAAAAAATGGGTTAAAATATGAGTAGAACTAACCCTTTAAACCTTGTTATTTATGAGTGTTGATTACATATCCATATACTCTAAGGAGGGCCTCAGACTTGCATTTAGTTACCACTTGAAGGTATGTGTGTATAATGGTGATCATGAAACTATATGTTCTTTTTCCTATTACAACCCTTGATATAAGTAATGCAAGTGAAATTTGACATTTTGTAATACTTTAGACTTTATAATATGATATTTAGTATAAGGTGTAATCAATATATTTTGAATCAATAATGTATATTTCAATTGAGATGCTTAATTGGTAATTGAAAACTATGCCCTAGTTTTATATACATAGGGAACATTTTGAAATTGAATTAAGACCTAGTGGTGCATGAAACTTGATAATAGAATAAACACACATACTTTCACAAACAGTCACAAGGTGAAAATTATGGACATACAAAAAAGGATAAGCTAGGACACTTCCATTTTTATTGGAATATTACAACACAAGTGTTCTAAGGTGAATGGTAGTGTTCGAAAGCTCAAAACACATAACATACATGAATGACTTAGCTATCTCTTCCATAAGATGTCTAAAGCATAATATAGTGAATAGAGAGAAAAAAAACACTAGATAAAGTAATGAAAGGCCAAGGATCCTAATGGGCCATGTAATACCATGCCACTAGTACTCAATATTTTAACAAAAAGGTGATATATCTGAAATTGTTTCAAAAAAAACATTATAAAATAAACTTGTACAAAATATGGGTTTCCACACCCCCCATTAATTTAATAAGTGAATGAAAGAAATTAATAGAGTTAAAGGAAGTTTATGCATTGGTGTGGAAACACATGATGTCTTAATGATATTTATAACTTGACTTTGTATCTCATATCCTGTAACCTAAATCATGTTACTGTATAGTTAGAATATGTAATATAAAAATGAGAAATAGTCAAAGTATCTAAAAAATAAATAACATGGAAAGAATACACATGTATGTATGCTACATATTGTCATGTTTGGAGTGTTTTCTCTCCCTTAAGGGATGGATAAATAGAGGGTAATCTGAGATCCTATCCATTTTCTACCTAAGGAAAATAATGAGTCCACAAGTGGTCAAGTGTGTTGCATCCTAGAGATCCTTATCAAAAATAAGGATTGGGATAGGCTCATGCCCTCAACCTAGTATAACGAAAGTGATTATAAGGCCATTAAGGGAATTAAATCTCAACCACACAACTCAAGTTTGAATATAATCTAGGTAACCTATCCAAGGTTAAGTGGTATAACCATCTGAACATAAATAGAGAGGGTAGTGTTAGGGACCAATTATATTGAATCTTGACCATACTACTTAAGGGAAAAAATTGTTGCAGATAGATAAAGGCTCAAAATTATGTTTCCTACTAAAAATTGATGCTTCTTATTTTAAAAAATTCTTCTTGGGAAATATATTGATTATTTAATTTTATACTATAGAAGAATCAGTGCATTTTGGTAAAATAATTTGTGTATGCAATCTGGTGAGTTTGGAGAAATAAATTAGTACAACTTGGTAACTAAGAGAAGGAATGAACTTAGGTCATGCCCCTATCATGTTTGGTGTGAATGATGTATAATTTTAATATGTATTTTTTAATTTTTGGTGTATTTTCATGGCATATGCACCTCTAGTATATGTCAATCAAAATTTAAACCTCTTCTTTGTCACTGTGTATGATATCTATCACAAATCTAAAAAATCTATCCCAAATATATGAAAATTAGTGTTATATGTATAAGATTATAAAACATGTATCATATTTTATGAACTATGTGTGTGTTGAGTCATATTTATGGCATGTCCCACTTTTAAGGTGAGGGGAATAAAATATGGTGGTCACCTCATCACAAGACGATGAAATGACCATATTATATATGGATCAGGCATATAATATTCCATAGTTTATTGGTATCATGCCTTAATAAGTTGATAATTGATAATTTTTTATATTTTGTAAATGATATTTCCTTTTGTATATAAATTTTAAGCCTCGGTGCATATTGGAAAAGTATTATACATTTTGAAATTTATAAAATGTGCTCATGAAATTAGTGTGGTGAAAAATTCATCATTGTATGGATCCAAACAAAACTCAAGGTTTTTTATTTGGATAAGTGGTGCTCGAGATATCATAGGTCAAATTTCAAAATTATGAGTGGTAATTGAAAAGTTAATGACTATATATATAAATGTCAAAAAAAATTATTTCATTTTCATTTCTAGATTTTGAAAACTTCTTGCTCTTGAGTGATTTTAAATATTCCTCATGGAGGAGTTGGTCATGAGATGTGATTTGAGCTACTTCGGGTCACCTTAAGAAGCCATGACCTTGATGGGCTGGTAAAGGGGAAATTTTTTATATTTTTGAATTTCTTATCTTCTTAATTTTTGGGCCCTATTTTAGGCATTTAAAAACTTGATTAAGACTACCTTAAGTATTTGGGATGGTTCCATTAAACCCTCAATAGTAGTGTCTTATATTACCATCCAAAATTTACGATAATGTCTGACATTAACATCTAACTATTCATTATAAAATTTAGAATTTTTAATTGATAATATGTTATTTAAATAATGACTAATGTGCACTTTTACTTGTTTATTTTTACATAAAGATGTTCATATGCATAATTTTATAAATGGGATCCATTATCTACCTTGTTGGATTTGGTTTGGAAGCTATACATTAGGTGATTATTAAGTGAGTTGGGGTAGGGCACATTAGATAATTGGAGTAGGTGCATTATTATGTTCATCTTATGACAACATTAGCTGAAAGGTGTAATGTTGATACTTTTGTGTTATGGATCCTAGTCTAAGATATTACTATTACATTGGAAGATGTTTACTAGATCTTATGCTTACCAATTTCAAGGGAGAGGTCCTAGTTATTTGGTGATGGGTGTCTTAGATATATGTTGAGATCACATGTATATTTAACATATCATCAAGTAGAGGAGGATGAGCCTTATGGCATGTTCCATCTAGAGGATATTATTAAATATGGTGTTTCATGATTTCAAAAGTTCATTTTTTTCATTAGCATGTTTTGTGTATGTGGATGGTGGTGGGGTAGTTATATCATACCACATGTATCACATTTTAGGAGAAAGGTGCCTATATCCTTAGGGGTGAACCATGGTGTCCCACTTATATATGAATTTTCATTGATTCTAATTAGATACATGGGGTGAAGGATTGGTTTTAGCCACACTTTTTCATGTATGAGCATATGAACACATGTTAGTTGTATAACCTATTAGTTGACCCTTAGATGAATGGGTCCATCCATAAGGTTTTACTACTCAATGGGTATTACCTTAGGGTAGATTAATTTTTACTATGGAGTATCACATGATAATCCATAATCTGACCCCCACATAGATTATTTGGTGACCATATAAGACCTTTATTAGGTTTCTTGAGGATGCTCAGGAGTTACATTAAGTTCATGTTAGTATCCAGTTGGTTGATCATCTTCATGGGGTTTTCTAGTGGTTTTAATATGATAGAGTGTTTAGATAGTTTTAAATTCATTAGGGGGTCCCATTTGATCCCTATCCATAACAATAAATAGTTGGACCCAATTATAGATATATCACCGTTCTTAGCTAGTGAAACATATCTTGTTATTTCATTACATGTTGATGATGTTGGATTAAAAGATGCATATGTATAGTGGTGGTATAATTCAAATTATCCATTTTTATTCATTATTATTGTTTCCCCTAGTGTATTATCTATGGCACATGGTGAAGATTATGGAGGTAGAGATGCATGAGAGCCTATAGGCCGACTATTTTTTAATGAGGTAATGGTTAAAGCCACATGTAAGTATATTATTATATTTTCTTTACTTGTATGATATTTGGTAGATTTTATTTGATAAATATATCTAATTTTTGCATGTTTGCATTTATTATAAGAAATTAAGAGTGGTTGATAATGGAATATCATGTTATGCATGGATTGACATATAGTGTACCCATGGATATTTATGGTGAGGATTTTTTGGAGAGATTTGTTAACACTTCAAGTGCCCATGCACCATTGTTTGTTCTTGTGGATAGGAAGTGGTAGCATACCAAATAATGTTTAGTGATAAAGATGATCTATTTATAGATCATGATATGAGGTTGATTTTTAAGAGAATTTATGTAGATTTGATGCATGTATTGATTGATTGATATGATGTACTTCACCATGAGCATGATCATACATTACATAAACTATTATTTCTAGAAGATCAACTATGAGATAGATCTCATCACCTTATGTGAGATATCAGAACCTCCATATCAAGAGATGTGAGGCAAATGGAGCTAGACAATGATGATGATTCTTATATATATGATTATACCATTCTTGATATTTTATTGTAATGGATGGGACTTCATTTGTTGAAATGCGTTTATGTTTTGTACATGTAATATATTTGAAATATTATATTTGTTTATGTGGTAACATATTGGTAGTGATTCATTTTATTTGATTTAGTGATCACTAAGGAAATCATCATAGATGATGAAATTTGGTTGGGAATAAAAATGCTGAATTATAATGATCATGTGGCAACTATGATTTTACTTTATGTTCTAACACAATATTTGGTTCATATCTATAAATATCAAGTGTATATGTTTCATCTATAACTTTCTCACTTAGTTTAGGTACCCATAGTCATTGTGCAATAAACATAGGTATCTAAGTATGATTAGATTTCAAAACCTATGGTTTTGTGTCTCCCTAAGTACACCTCTAGAAAGAACTCAAAATATGTGGAATCACAATCATTATCATAAGTATAGTAATAAATCATGTTATTATTGTCACCATATTCATCAATATTTTCATTTTATTGGTATTTTCATTATTGTAATTTTAATGAGTTGTTACAAAAGAAGACTATATATTACAACTTTGTTTAGCCATAACATACTTATAACCAATGTATTGATCATCAATAAGATTAAACAAATAATCTAAAGGATAAGGCTTCTTAGGGTTTCTAGTATGAGTATGAATTGTAAGGATCATAAACCTAAACACACCCAATATTAAAAAATGCAAGGCTTAGGGAAACAAAGAGAACAAACATCACTTACACTATGCCCATGTAAGGAAAATCAGATCTAAAAATCTAGATACAAAAGTCTTAAGAAAATTATATGAGGAAAACCTAAAGTAAATAGGGTTTGGTTAAATTAAACATAGAGGATGGGTTCACCATAATGTTTTATTCTAAATGGGTATTTCAATAAACACACTGGAGAGATAAAGTGTTTAAATGCAGTAATGTAATATTTAGTATAGATAATAAATGATAGTTTAAGGGAATTTGAACTCTTCAAACATGTGTAACAAATATAAAAGGATACAATCAAGGGTTAAAAAGAGCATAACTTATTTTTTGCATTTTTATATATTATCAAGATGATTCGATTTTGTCTTAATGCCATAATCCCACTCTGTGTTTTATTTTTTTATATTTTAATTGTTTTTATTACTTAGACATTTACATCTAACTTGGGATACTTATGTCAATGTAGGTGTCTTGAATTCAAAAAAAATGTCTAGATTTGAACATGTATTGTAACTTGTTGTACTCAACGTACCCCATTCTTAATTTTTTGAATAGGGAATCAATGTAGTCTCAAAATTTTATGTCTGTTTTGAAAATAATTTTTCATTAACATTCATATGTGCATTATTTTAACCTTTTTTGGGTTTATCTATGTTATATCATTATTGTCCATATATTATAAAATACTATCCAATTAAAAAATATTTATTAAATAATGAATTTCTTGGTTCCAATTGTACATTTAGTAAAATTTATGATATATGTATTGATTGTACTCAATGTGTACAAGCACCTAAGTCTAATTAAAGAGATGAGTTATATAAATTAGTTAAATAATATAAAATAAATAACCATTAATTTGTTACATAATTTGACTTGTTTTGACTTTCTAAAAATATTAATATATATGTGCAAATAATGACTTATCTAGAAAACACCTATCACAAAAGATCTAAGTGTTGAAAATTAGCATCTAAAGAGGTCTCAATGTCATCAACAAGATCCTTAAGTTAGATGTTATTATGGATAGTATTACCACACTTAGATAGTAGTTTCATGCAACTTTAGTTTTTTGAAAATGACATTAGTGTCCTCTATGTAGGATTGTTCCTAAATTCTAGGTGCGCATATGCCTGTGTTTTTAGGATTTGTTCTTACATGCATGAAGTTTATAAATTAATATTATGTTTATAATATATGATTTATTATACAAATCCTAATATTATTTACATGTATGTCATAAGCTAAAAAATTATGTTCATTAGTAAGATAGGCTAGACATCCTCAACACCTCATTGTGAAGAGAGTTTCCTTCATACCAATACTTTGAGGAAGGATCAAGCCCGATATAGTTCTCCCACCTATGTTTTGGTGTAAGTGTAATTGAATTATAGAGTTATAGTGCTCTTGAATTCCTTGAATGTGCTTGATATTGTAAATCTTGAAAATCTAGGCTTAATGTATTTTTATCTATTTTCCATCTAGTGGATATAGGTCTAAGAGTCTTATATTTATAGTGTTTTGTAACTTGTGAAGATAATAAAATTTGATTAGGATAACCTTAGGAGGGTTTAACATTTGAAAATATATCTATTCAAGAGAGTTAGGGTAAGGGGCACTAGAGCCATGTTGGGGACACTATCATCATGTAGCTCTAGTGTTCTTGATGTGATACTAAAGTCCAGTTGGTAGGATACTAGGAAAGTGTAATGAAATTACTTAGATATTCACATAGAATGATTTTATATTACACAGAATAAGAAAATATGAGAGATTACACAATGATAATTGATAGCAAAATAGAATATTGGATAATATAGGAAAACCACTTCAAGGGGGAAAAATCCACAATAATACACTAATATCAAAATAGTTAACATTATCATTAAAGACTAACCACTACCTCCTATATATAGTCTACTTATCCAAGGTTATTTTATAGGCTGACCTATCAAGAACATAGAGAAATGTAACAAGTAAATAAAAGAGGTATGTAAGCCATAAGTCAGCCACACATATCCCTAGACACACCAATGGTTAATGGTGTAACAAGACCTTCCCCTTCAAAAAAATGTTGTCCCCAATGTTGTGGTAACTATGGATGTTTCTGCACAAATGCTTCATCCTCCCAAGTGGCATCTTCACATGGCAGATTCTTCCATTTGATCATGTATTTTGTAATTGCTCCAGAATATAATTTCTTGGTGCACTATTGAAGGATCACCTTAGGATCAATAAAAACTCTACCTTCCTCATCCAATTCTAGTAATTCTATTTGAATGGTAACTCTATGTTCAATGACTTTATTTAGGTATGATACATGAAATACTGGATGTATGTGAGTGCATGAAGGAAAATCTAACTTGTAGGCCACACTGCCAATTTTTTACAAGATCTAATAAGGCCCATAATACTTAGGGGATAGCTTGTTATCCTTTTTTTATTACTTAAATGGCATCTATTTGTATGGATGTAATTGAATAAAAGACCCAATCACTAATGTCAAAATGCCTCTCACTTCTATGTTGATCTTCTTGTTGCTTCATGTGATTCTAGGCCATAGCTAAATTTTCATGCAAACTTTCAAGGACCTCCTATTGATGGTGAATATGTTCTTCAATTACACGAACCTTAGGATGGACCTTCAAGGTTGATGTGATAAATGGAGGGTGGTATCCATATAGTTCCACAAAAGGAGACATTTTGGAATAACTATGAACATAAGTATTATACCACCATTCATCAAGTGGCAGCTAATGAACTCATTTATCCTATTTATCAAAAAAAAAACAACAGAGATATCCTTCCAGACATTTGTTGACTACTTCAATTTTTCCATCAGATTGAGGATGATAGGATGAACTATGAGCTAAATGGGTGCCTAAACATGTAAATAACTTAGTCCAAAAATTACTATTAAAAATGGGATCTCTATCACTAACAATGATCTTAGGGGTCCCATGTAGTTTTTGAACTATATTGAGAAAATCAAAAGCTATTATACTAGAAACAAATGGTTGGGATAATGAAAAAAAATGAGCATAATTACTAAGATGATCTACAACAACCATGATAACATTTTGACCATTAGATCTTGGTACCCCTATAATGAAATCTATAGATACCTATTCCTAACACTAATTAGGGATAGATAAAGGCTATAAAAGACCTAGAGTTTTGATGGTTTCATCTTTGTTTTGTTGATAGATCATACAATTAGCCATGTATTTCTAGACATCCCCCTTATGACATTCTCAAAAAAAATCTTACTTGATTCTGTGATAGGTTTTCAAAAATACTGAATGACCCCCAATTGGAGTTGCATGAAGTTCTTGAAGGATTTTTTATTTAAGAAGAGAATTCTTACATAGGTACAATCTATTTTTATACCATAATGCATTACCTTTCCATGTGAATTTTTAAAATCCACCTAAACCTTGCTGAAGATTTTGAATCAAATCATGAGTAGTACTATCATGTTCCCATTCTGATCATGTTTCCTCAAGCCATCTACCTACAAAATGGTTATGGCACATAGCAATGCCTCAATTGATTCATCTTTTCTAGATAGTGCATCTACCACCACATTGTCCTTGCCTTTTTTGTAGACTATTTCAAAATCATAGCCTAACATCTTAGTTACCCATTTTTGTTTTTATTCAGATGACAACCTTTGTTCTAAAAAATATTTAAGACTGTCATGATCAATTTTTACCTAAAAGTGACAACCCATCAAATAAGGTCTCCATTGATTGACTACATGCAAAATGGCCATCATTTCCTTCTTATATATGGACTTGTGCTAATTTTTACCCTTGAGTTAATGACTTTCAAATTCTAGTGGTTTTTCTTCTTGCATGAGTACAGCACCCATACCATACCCAGATGCATCACATTTAACCACAAAAGTCCTAGAAAAATCAGGAGTGGCCAATACTAGAGTAGTGCACATAGTTAATTTCAATTGTTCAAATTCTTGGGTAGCTACATCAATCCACTAAAAAGAGTCTTTATTTAACAAAGAGGTAAGTGGGGATGGAATACTACCATAATTTTTGACAAATTTGTGATAGTAACCAGTAAGCCCCAAAAATCCTCAAAGTTGTTTGAGTGTCTTAGGAATTGGCCAGTCCACCATTACTTGTATTTTTTTAGGATCCAATTTCACTTGTTCAAAAAACACCAAATGACCTAAATATTCAACCTCACTAACCCCAAAAGTACATTTGGAAGGTTTAGCATATAATTGATTTGACTCTAAAATAGAGAGTACTTATTTCACATGTTACAAATGGTCTACCCAATTTTTACTATAAATTAGGATATCATCAAAGAATACCAAAAAAAAATTCCTCAAAAATGGCTTAAAAATAGTATTCATCAAAATATGAAAAGTAGATCGTGCATTTTTTAGGCCAAAAGACATAACTAAAAACTCAAAATGGCCCTCATGAGTCTTGAAAGCAGTTTTGGGTGTGTCTTCATCATGGAACCTAATTTGATGATACCCAAAACGTAGATCTAACTTGGTAAAATAAAGAGTACCATTAAATTCATCTATAAAATCATCAATAATAGGAATTGGAAACTTATTTTTGATAGTGTACTTGTTGATTTCTCTATAGTTAGGGCATATCCTCTAAGTGTCATCTTTATTTCTCACCACGACAACTGGTGAAAAGTATTCACTTTGGATATGGAAAATGATTCCCTCATCCAACATCTCTTGTACCATCTTTTAAATTTCACTTTTTTGGGCATAGGGATACCTATATGGCCTGATGTTGGGTGGTGTACTACTAGGAATAAGTGTGATATCATGATCATGCATGCAACTAGGTGGAAGTCATTTTGTCATGTCTCAAGAAATAATAGAATGAGCATCAATTATTTTTTGTAGATAAAGAGGTGGAGATGGCTAAGTTGGTTTTGCTTCTATAGAAAATAAGTGAGCTACAAATCCTTCAGCACCCTTACAGAGAATGTTTTTCATTTGATGGGAGCTAACAGTTAGTTAGATTTATCCTTTAATCCTCTTAGCTCAAATGTCATTTCTTTAGATTGAAAATGCATGAATAATTCTTGAAAATCCATCTCAATAGTTCCCAAAGTGATGAGCCACTGGACTCCCAAGATAATATCAATGCCACCCATCAAAATAGAAAACATAAGAGAATCCAATAAGTAGTCTCCTATGGCCAACTTAATACTATGACATTTTCTTGATCAACTGACAGTACCACTATCTGCAATCATAACCTAAAATTCTAGATTTGAATAAATGAAATAGTTCAAATGAGCAGCCAACTTATTATGGATGAATTTGTGTGTACTCCCATAATCAATCAAGATAGTGACCTTATATTTATTAAGGAAACCCATCACCTTAATAGTTTGGGGAGTATTAATACTTGACTAGGCATGACATGAAATAGTAGGTTGAGAGTCTTCAGATTCCTCAGGAACTTTTGTATCATCTTCATCACCATTGGCACCTTCAATGTAAAATATATTTTTTTTAGCATAATAATGGTCTTTGCTCTATTTTCTATCACAACCATAGCATAATCCTTTGGCTTACTTTTCCTCAATTTCTCATTATGTTAATCTAGTGGGCTATGGAAATGATGGTGTTATAGAGTTGTGATCATGACAATAGTGAAAGTTTTCCTTTTGACCATCTCTTTTTCTTCTATGATGCATGCCTTAGGGATAGCTTCTGATATAGATGTTGGGTTAAACATTCAAACCTTGTATTGGATGCTATCTTTGAGGCCACCCAAAAATATATTCATCAAATTTCTCTTAGTGATATTTTCCACCCGTAAAGAGAGATTCTAAAATTGATGAATATAATCCTTCATAGTTCCTATTTACCACAGCTTGGATAATTAGATAAAATAGTTCTTAGAGACATTATTATAATAGTGAAATATCAACTCCTCAATAAAAATAGTCCATGTAACAAGAGCACCATTTTTTTTATTTTGAGCACATAACCAGTGATACTAAATTAATTGCTCAAGTTCCATATATAAGGATGCCACCATCACCCTTTAAGAACTAGGGGTTTGATGTAGATCAAATAAATTCTCAATTTGGGTATTTCAAGTGAGAGGACCTTACCATATAATTTATGCATATCCACTTTTGGCAACATCAATTTCATACTAGCATGGGAGTTGTTGAGATGAGGATTTGAATGCTAAAGTGGAGGGTTGTTAGGCTGAAGTTGAGATGTGAGGGAAAACAATTACATAGTGATATGTTTTAATTCCTTTTGAAACCCATTAATATCTTCATGCATCCTTAAAACATCATATTAGACTACAACAAATTCATCATGGCTCACTAAGTTTTTTATGTCATCTTGAAGCTGAGAAATCATCAGATCTAAAGTTCCAAATTCCATGTCATTGGCAGAAGGAGTCTTAGGAGTCTTTGGTGCCCCTTTTCTTCCCTGAGTTGAAGGACCTACCATAAATAAACCCTAGGAGGGTTTTGACCTTGAAAAAAAGTGTACCAAAAAATGGTACCATTACGATCACCTTGTCAAGATAAATCCAATGATTACCTTTATGCACTAGAGTAAAAAATTTTATACCAAAAAAATGTACCAATAGAATATACCATTGTGATCATCTCATCGAGATGAATCCAATGAATACAAGTGTGTAAGGGGGAAAAAATTCTATACTTTTTTTTTAAATATTTTTTTTCAAAAAAGTGTTTCAAGCAATACTACACTAACAAAAAAAATTAATTCTTCCCAGATTGTAATTTATGTTTTTTCAATTTCACTACTCTTAGAAGCCACACCTCAGTATATATATAAATAATGCCACAAGAAACTTGCCCAAATTGAATCTCTAATACCACTTGTAATTGAATTACTTAGATATTCACATAGAATGATTTTATATTATGTAGAATAAGAAAATATGAGAGATTACATAGTGATAATTGATAGCAGAATAGAATATTGGATAATATAGCAAAGCCACTTCAAGGAAGCAACCTCCATAAATATTCACTAATAGAAGAATACTTAACATTATCATTAAAGACTAACTACTACCTCCTATATATAGTCTACTTAGCCAAGGTTATTCCATAGGCTAACCTATCAAGAACATAGAGAAATGTAACAAGTAAATAAAAGAGGTATGTGAGCCATAAATCAACCACACATATCTCTAGACACACCAATGGTTAAGGTTATAATAGAAAGAAGGGCCAGGATCTAGGAATGAAGGTTTGAGGCTATGTTTTGGTTGACTAAAGATGCTTGTGTTCCACACAAAGGCTAGAGAAAAGTGTGATAAAAGGATCTACGATAGGTTTAGGGCTAATATAGGAATAGGTTATCTCAAGTAGCACTCTCAAAATCTAAATAACACTTCTAGGTGATTAAATTTCCCCCCTTATTTATGATAGAAATGTAGCAAAGTAAAATGACTAGTACAAAGGAAAAAAAGTGTACCTAGACTTAACTAGGAAGTGAAGCCCACGTAGTTGAGTCTGAGTATGTGAATTTGAGTCTACATATATGAAGTGTGATCCAAAGCATGACCTATGATGAATCATGCATAAATCAGTCCTCACTTAAGAGATATCCAAATTAAAATGATTATGTTTAATAAATAATCAATTGAGTAAAGCTAAGTAAAGATATAAGAAAGAGGAAAGGAATGAATACACCTCATTGGTTACATGAATCAATTTATAAACTTAGTGATAACATGTGTGTGTTCATATAGATAGTGATAAAATCATTGAATATCTTGGACTGAGCTGATAGATTGCTTAATCCTCAATTGTGGGTATCTCAAGAACTTAATCTAGTTTTGATGCCATCATTTCCTACCCTTATTTGGTGGACCATGACCTATGAATAACTTGGATTAGACTAAAAGTGTGTCTAACCCTCTGATGTGGGTGGATTAATAACTCAATTAGGTTATGAATCTATAATTTCCCACTTATATATATTAGATGCATCTAAAAATTAACTATGAAAAGTGATGGAAATATCTAAATGGATATAGCTAATTGTGTATGTTATCTCTGGGGGCACTCAAGTACTTTAGGTAGCTTTGGGCCACTCAAGAATGCCAACCACTATAGATGGAGTAAGGCATGAAACTAGTGACAACTTGGAATATGATGTCAAGTGTATACAATGTAGAGAATGACATGAAGTTTTCCATTTTATCTGGTTAACTTGTGTGTGTAACTAAGCATATGGAAACAATGTGTTGTGCCCATGCCCCCAATCTGATACCTAAGTATATTGATTCTAGACTGAGTTATAATGAATGTATATATGTATTTGATTTGAATATGGGGATGATCATGCTTCACATTATGCCCCTAAATGAGCAACTAATATGAATCTAAGCTGAGCTAGTATGAATTTGACCAAAATTTAAGCATAACTATCAAACCTATAATTGAATATATGCAAACATGTATTGTACCTAGTGTATTATTTTGGCTAATATTAACTACCCTAAAACTAAGGCTATTGAATAGTAGTGCCATGTCTTAGACAATAGCACCATTTGGTGCTAGTGTCCTAATCTGGGCACTAATGTCTATCTAATATGAAATTTGAGTCATTGAATTTTTTTGAGTCCCTATTTATTCTTGTGTCTTACCTATGGCTGATTTCCTAAAACTAAGCCTATGTGATAAAAATATTATGTGAATGTAATATAAGATTCTGATCTCTACAACAAACCTCTATGAATTCCCCCTCTTTTGATGGTAGTTATGGAACCTATGCAATAACTATTTTCAAAATAAATAGTTATACAAAATGCATTAGCCTAGAGCATATATGATAATTATGTGATAATCCAATACAATGTGTAAACATAACATTAAAATGTAAAATAATATGAGTATACTTATGTAGTGTAATATGTATGTTATGTCTATCATTGTACAAGGGTATCAAGAAAGATGTAATCAATGTGTATAACAATAAATCTAAGTAGTTACATAGGGGATGGGGCATGATGTCCATTATGAAACCTAATTAGGAAGGGTAGATGCGTGAAGTCCATTATGGCATCAAAACCTAGCATGTGTAAAAAGAAAAAAAAGTGTCATGGCCATGATGCATATAATAAATCATACATACAAAACACATGAGTCATGTAAAATAGGCCAAGAGGACATAATACAAGGAACACGAGAACATGTCACTAAATCTAAGAAAAGAATACATATAAGAACATGTTCAAATGTCCACATATGCAAGTAAAAATCAAGTTATCTTACATCCACATAAAAATACATTTTCAAATGTATACATACACAATCAAGAAAGCACACGCAAAGTACATAGGCACATGCCCAAGGCATACATTAAATAATAAAAGTGGTGTAAAGCCAAAGAATAATAACATATTTAAATGCCCTTGAATAGAAAAAAAATAGAGAATACAATCAAGTTTAAACTAGGAAAGCTAGAAATGAAGTCATGCATGGATGTAGTATAAATATATGTAAATTTAAGGATGTACATATGTTAAGTCTAAACTAGTGATAGTCAACAAAAAAAATGAGTATGGGTAGTAATGATCAATATCAAGATATAGAAATGTTAAATTAGAATTTTTAGAATGTAAGGATAAAACATGGTAATATAAATCATGTATGTGATCCCCCAAGTGGGTGGATGTATTAAATGAATAATTCTAAATTAGTGTATATGCCCCCAGTGGGTAGATGATAACACATCTAGATTAGTGTAGTGGATTTGAGTCCTGTAAGAAATCTAAAAGTACCTTATAAGAACAAGTGAAGCATGTATGTATGATAAAATTGAATATATTAAGATAGATAGAATATGTAGTGTCTATAAAGTATAAGAAATGTAACATATCAATGCATACAATATATAAATTTTTTATTTTCTAAGAAATATTTGAATGTTTTTTTTGTTTTGAAATGTTATATTATTTTTTTATTTTCTTGATATAAGCTATGTACAAGTAATAAGAGAGAAGAAATAATGTACAAGGGGGTAGTAACCATACTAACTGATGAGTCTCATGGGAAACTCACTATTACCATGACCTATGTCAAATAAGGGAACTATGATTGTGTTTGTTATGTGAAAGGGTAATCATGAGACCATAATCTTCTATAATGATAAATCTATGTTTTTATCTATATTTTAGTGGTGATATGAATCTATGGTATGGACTATGATGCCTCATGAAGTGTAGGGGTATTAGGAACCCATCTTGTATAATAAGTTATAGGTGATGTAGGTACCTTATTTTGAGACCCAAAAAATGTAATAATACTAGTCTCAACATAAAATGAGTGGAGGAACATCCTTTAGAATATGTGATATATATCTGATGTAGTGGTCTTTATAATAATGGTCTTTTTGGGAGAGTATGCATACATGTTTATAACCTAGGAGTAGACCTTACCTACACTAGTGGCTCTAATGAACTCTATGATGTATGCATAGGAACTATACTCTAAGTTTTAACTAATAACTATTAAATATTTGGTAATGGTGTTGGAACTATAACTGGTGACTATGATAGAACTATAACTAGTGAGTATTAAAAATACATATGGGATAGGTAAAGGATAATCATATGGGAGGCCCTCAAATTTGAGCACATAATTGACATGTATTTACTTAATTCATCTATTCACTTAGATATTTTATAACCATGGCCCACCCAATAACATATCAAGCATACATGAACTGTATACTACTAGAAACTAAGTGGTTATATCTACTAGTCCAACCTATAATAGAAGTACAATCTACCTAATAGATCTCTAAATGTGACCACTGAAACCACTAGTGACTATATATATGGGGAATATATCCTAATATAATGAGCCTAAATGTTATAAAAGTGTCATAGTGCACATGTTAATGCTTGACTCATTATCAACCATAACACTTTAGATAGGATGATGATCTGTGTATACTCATATAAAGAGTGCACGTAAATCTATATCATCATCAACAATCTCCTACTCTGAGAATGCGATGAGTGGTCTAGGTAGAAATATAGTATGTATATACAAATATTGTTGTGTATTGGATATGCCTACTCTATAATAGTATGATATGAAGATGGTGGTGGATGTGCCTGATATGTGTAGTGAACACCTAATGTGTTCCCTGCCTCATGCATTATGTGCTTTGAAAATGGATGTGAGAATAACTTTAGTGCCTTAGCTTCTATTTATTATGATTTTAGTTCCTCTATGGTTGTGTCCACATCAATAATATTATCCTCAATTAAATATTTTATCTTATGCTTTAGGCTTATGCATCTATCTATTGTATGGCCTGGTGTCTTGTGATACTCACAAAATGCATTAAAATCTTAGTTTTTTGGAATAGGCCATGTTGTATCAACCTCTTTAATGTGAGGGAGAGATATGACATTTCATTCTAAGAGTTGTTTTAAAACCTATGCTAGTGACTCTAGAAGTTTGGTGAAGATTCGATGTTGAGTAGATAAAACCAATCTGGGAGATGGCTTAGAAGATACGTTGACTATGTAATTTTGATCCATCTTATTCTTAGTGGACAATAACTTGTATGGAGGCTTATTTTAACTCTTAATATTTTATTTTTATCCATTGGTATACTTGATTTTGCCCATTGATAGGAGCTGAACCTCTCTTTCTTTGACTATGTGGCACAAATTTGTAAATGTAAGAACCTTCTTAAACAAGATAGCTTCATGTAATGCTAGTAAAATAATTTGTTTAAATATGTCTTAAATATATCTATCTACCATGGGGCTAGTCAATTATTATAATATAGTCTTCTATCATAAGACATAATTTATGATAGGCTCATTTAACTATGGTTTCAATTATGCCACTTGTACATATGATATCTTGTCACTGATGTTGATAGAGAAGTGTGCTAAAAACATGTTAGCCAAAGTATTAAATGTTATGATATATTTATTTAGTAAATCATAAAACCATTATATAGCATAATCATTTAAACTACATGGAAACAACTTCATGAAAAGCCAATTGTTAGACATATAATCTAGACATGTTACATGAAAAGCTCTAAGATGATGCTTTGGGTCACCCTTTCCATCATATAATGTAGGCTCAAGTGACATGAAACATGATGGAAAGGGACTTAGTGATATGTTATGTGTCTAAGGTGTATGTAAGTTAATATTATAATCCAAGGCTTGTGATGTTCTAGTGTCTCCCTTATCAATATGTAACACCTTATCTTATAGATTATGAATCTCAAGCATAAGGGATTATGCATCTAGAGTGGAGGAACTAGACATAAGAGGTGTAAATTTCACTAAAGTCTATTGAATTATAATTTTAGGTTGTGTTATATGATTTTTCCTCACTGTAGTTGTAACAACATTATTAGTTGGGGGAGTTGAATATTTACCATTATTTGTTTTATTCTTGATTTCCAATATGGCTTACAAGATTTGTGCATGATCAAGGGGTTTTTCTCAAATTATATCTCTAAATACCTATAATGCCTAAATTTTTTTGATAATTATGTCATCATTATCAAGTGGAGGGAGAGTGTCCCAATTTTTAATGTGTATATTATCTTGATCTTGATTGTATTATTCATATTCATATGCATTATCATTGAAATCCACATAATCACGGTATGAAAGATGTATAGTTGGAGTTATGATAGGTATTTTATCCATGTTATAGGATCAGATAGAAAGAATCTGAATATGCTCTATAGGATAACCACCTAATCGGTCACTTCTTCTTAATGGAAAAGAGGTAGCTCTTTTAGGTGGCATATAGTAAATAAGCTAGAATAGAGTTGCTAAAATAGAATATATGAAATTTAAAAATCTAAAGTAGCTAATGAAAATAGGAAAAATAAGGATATGAATGCTAAGAGCATATAGGGTTAGGGTTTTGTTGAATTATGGTTATTTTTTTAAAATTTAAATTATTTTTAAATAAATGAAACCCTAATATATTATTTGATTTAATGAGATAGGTTATGTAAAAAATCATAAAATAGAAATTTATAAACTTAATTTAGTGTAAATTTTTTTGAAAAATACAAACTAGGGTTTTGAGAAATATTCTAAGTAAGTCGAGTTCACCAAATGTTCTAAAAATTTCATGTTTTTACTATGTAAAACCTAAGTTTGATTAAAGGGATGAGTTATCTAAATAAATGAAATAATATGCAGTAAATAATCACTAATTTTTTATAGAATTTGTCTTGATTTGACTTTTTAAAAATAGTAATAAATATGTGCAAATAAAGACTTATCTAGAAAACATTTGTCATGGAAGCTTTGAGTGATGAAAATTAGGATATGAATAGGTTTGAGTGTCATAAATAGGATCACTAAGTTAGATCTTCTCCTGGATAATATAGCCACACTTGGATAATAGCGCCATGTGGCTCTAGTGTCTTGGAAATGTTATTAGTGTCCTCTATGCAAGATTGTTCCTAAATTCTAGGTGCACTTGTGCCTATGATTTTGGGTTCTATTCCTACATGCATAAAGTTTTTAACTTTGTATTTTTCCTATAATAGCTTATTTATTATGCAAACCATAATCTTCCTTTCAAATATGGCATGAGCTAAAAATGTATGTTCATTAGTAGGATAGGCTAGACATCCTCAACACCCCATTATGAAGAGAGTTGCCTACATACTAATACTATAAGGAGGGATCAAGATTGATGTAGTTATCCCACTTATGTTTTGGTGCAAGTGTAAGTGAATGCTAAAATGATAGTGGTCTTCAATTCCTTGAGTGTGCTTGATATTGGAAATATTGAAAATATGGTTTGAGGGTAGTTGTAGATGGTTATATGCAGAAGTGGGGAAGAATAAGGATCTATAACCTTGATTTTAATCAACTTGTTTCTTATTTTAATAATTATTTTGTATTTATTTTCCCTCTAATGGATATAGGTCTAAGAATCTTGTATTTATAGTGTTATATAGTTTGTATAGATAATAAAATATGCCTAGGCAGAAATTAGGATGGTTTAACATTTGAAAATATATCCATTTAGGAGATTTAGGGTAAGGGACACTAGTGCCATGTTGGGGAAACTAGCACCATATAGTTCTAGTGTCCTTAATGTGGTGCTAATTTCTAATTGGTAGGATATTAGGCATAAAGGACCAAGATCTAGGAATGAAGGTATGAGAATGTGTTTTGACTAGCTAGAGATGTCTGTAGTCCACATAAAGGCTAGAAAAGTGTGATAGAAGGATCTAGGATAGGTCTATGGATAAGATAGGAATATGTTGTCACAAGTATAACTCTTAGCATATAAATACCACTTTTAGGTGATTATAGCACCTGAATAATCTAAAAATTTTAAAAATTTCTTATTATACATGTGGATGATTTTGTTGTGTGTTGATCATGTATAAATATAATTAGAATTCCCTTGTTATCTAGGTTTTTGCTATATGATTTATTCATACAAAATTATTAATGGATTCAGGTATTTTTGCCTACATGCAAGTTTTATTAAATGCATAACAATTACTAACTAGGAATCCTAATTTTCAAACATAGTGTATTTTGCACTTCACAAGTTGTACACTTTGCAGTTTTATCTTCATAACTTTTGTTTAGAAACTTTGTATTCACAACTTTTGTTTGGATATTTTGTCTTCATAGGATGTGTTTCCAACTCTTGGTTTTCATAAGTCACATACTTAAACATTTTGGTTCTTCACAAATTTTGGTCTTCAAAACTTTTATTCGTGACTTTTGCCCACCCAAACCTTTGATTCCTAGAACTTTCATTTTTTTGTGAGTTTCATACTTCATTGTTATTAGCATTTTAAAAATTTTATTCATAAGATTTGGTCCTCAGAATTTTTTTTCAAAACTATTATTTTCAAGGTGTTTTCATAATTTTTGTTCTTCACAACCTTTGTCTTCAAATTTTGTGTATTTGAGGCATCATGAGATTTGACCAGCCTAATCTCAATAAATGTTCTAACACCAAACTTCTAAAGGCACACCACATGGCACACCTAATATTATGTGTAATTAATTATAAGGTAACACATGTCAAATATCATAGCATTACACTTCTTCAAATATATATAAATGTTACATGGAATACCTAATAAAGTAAGTTTCAAAGTTCAAATTGAACAAGTAAAACAAGTTTGGAGAGGTTAGGAATTAATGGTGTATGATCTAGAATTAAATTATTATACTCAAAGATATATGATCAAAAATGGAAGAGACATCATTATTATTGATTTCTAATGAGCTCAATAAAATTTTCATTCCAAAGAGAATTTGAAGCCCTAGTTGTCTACGTTTAATTGCAAACTACTTCTAGTAAGAGAGAACATAATTGAACTGAAAAGAGAGATATATGAACAAATAGATTAAAAATGACATTGTCATCTAATGTGTTAGAGGAGTGTTTCCATAAGCAAAATTATCTATTAGGATTCCATAGAATACATATACATCATCTTCAATGAAATATTTTTCAATGATGAATTTGGTAATTACACTTCTCTGTGAGATGTAATAGAGAATGTAAACACCCACTCACATGAGGAAAATCTAATGGGAAAGAAGAATTAGTTGGTATTTTACCTACTACCACTAAAGAACTAAAAATTACAATTTTTAGTAGTCAAGCCCAAATTGATTCCCTACATCACCTTAGTTCAATACTTTCTCTTTGCAAGGAAGGTGATCAACTACTTTCTACACCACATAAACCATAAGATAGTTATCACGTGCATCTCAAGGTATGATTTCCAAAGATATATATGACTACCCATTATAGATGCCACATTATTACCAAGTTAAATTGTGTAATAAATCAATTATAATCAAAATTACATTTAGGAAATAGATTACTCTCTAAAAGGTGGTCACTCTCAAAGCCAAGGAACCCATTCCAATAACCAAATTTAGGATGGGAATCCACATTGGGATGACACTACTAAATAAATTATATTGTTACAACAAAATTCATTTCCTCCACCCAGAATGGGTTCTATTTTTGGACCTATTGATGATCTCAAATATCACTTTCACCCTAGGAGAGATAATCAGTGTTAAGCTCCAGGAATAGATGTTCAAGAAAGATAAAAGACCCATGGGAAATGACTTCTACACAATGTCACATATGTTAGATGTAGTAATGACCACCATTTATGTTCATAATGGAGCACTCTAGAGCCTAACCCTAGAATGCATCAAGAATTAGGTATCTAACTTATATTCATTTCTCTACACATATAAATACATGAAGAATATCATCAAAATATCTAAGAATGTTTCCCCCAAGTTTGGATAGAATTCATGAGAAACCCTGGATTGAGTACCAAAAATCATCAAAAAGACACTTTGGCCAAGGGGGTATTATTGGATATACCCAGACTATATTATAATCATGGTGGTAGGACATAATATTACCCTTTATGTCTACCTAAATATGCCCTAGAGAAATTGGTAGAGTAGTAAATAGATTATTATCTATGGTGGAGTATATATGAAAACATGAAGAAAAAACATAAGGGAATATTCCACAGGTCTTCCTTGATGATTTATTGGATGTGTTACACTAACATGAAGAATTTTAGGAAAGTTATAAAAATAAAAAAAAATTAATCATTGGTATCTTTGCCACATATATATCAGGATCCTCATGGCCTTATCCAAAATCATATCTCAATCTTAGGCATCCCCTACAATCACAAACCTTATAATCATGATTTTGTGTTCTTAAATGCAAAAGATGATGTTGAGGTGGTGGAAAGGGCATAAGTATCTAGATTAATTGAAGACCATTTGAAAAATATACAAAGGGAGACCTCTATCTTAATTATAGATGCACATACTAGGATTACACCCCTGGTGGATGGAAAACCATAGGCTACTAGACTTCTTATCCTACATAGCAACCATTGAGCAATCAACAATGAGATCTAGATTAAGTACAAGAGTAGTATGATGTATTAAAATTTCTTAGGGTAATTAAAGGTGACATTCAAAATTTAACTCTCAAATTATAAAATATCTTAGACATTATCAGTTTAATGAGATCTGAATTATCTCCTCATATTGTTAAAGATTTTATATTATTTAATTCTTTAAAATGTGATGAGAAGAAACTAAATTTCCTTGTATTATACACCATTAATAAGGATTTTGTCCATTTATATTTGATGACACCACTATAAACAACCAATGTTCTCAATTTGGTGGTCATCAGGACATCGTAAGTTTGAGACTGGGTATCAAGAGCAGAAGCCTTGATTCTAAAATTAGAAGAGCATGAAAATTAGGTCTTAAAAATTTTAGATGAGATAAATCTATCCCAAGCCTAAGATCCCTTAGGTAAGATAATAAGTAGGGCTAATTTTGACCAACTAATCTAGCATTACTCTGTTAGTTTTAATCAAAGTCATTAAGGGTGCATGCTAGAGGAGATTGAACAAGAATTAGGATTTGACAAAAATAAAGTTATAGAAGTAAAAATATTTCTAGTGTAGTTCATAACAAAAAAAATTGAGCATGCATGATTATTGGTGAAAGTCACCAAAGTACATAAGAACTCTCTTTTAAATATGGATATAATCAGTTTGTAACATAACATCAAATACATGCATTACCAAGACTTAGAAACTAAGAAACAAGATAGGGCCGAATTATCTAGTTTAATGCCACCATCTAGTTCAGTCCCTCTAACTGCTACAACTTCAACCATGCAGTCCCTAACATTCATTAAACCTTAGTTTTCTTAATCTATTTTTATATCTAATTTTCATGTAAATATGCACATAGAACTAAGACATGTAATAATTGACTAAAAATATTGTAAACATGCATGTGTTGCATGGTTTTGTATGAACAAATATTATTTTAAAGACTCAATTTTGACTTGTTTAAATATACATGTATAATTTATGTCAATTATAACTCTCATTATGATTATCATTAGCATGTAATTTTATATTTTTGCATGGATTTGGAAGATTAGGTGACCCCTTCCCAACTCTAGGTATATTTTAATCCTCTTATTTTCAAAGAAGGAGGAGGTTGATTGGAAATATTATTAACACAAGAAGAAATATTTTTTATTATCACACAATTGTGTTGATGTATTTCTATTTTAATTATGTGTAATTAGTTGTAATTATTTTTCTAGTTGGTCAATTCAGTAATTCAAAGTGTGCAAAAGCTATTTAGAATTTCTTGTTGTTATTTGTGGTGAATACTAGCATAAGATGTGCAATATTAATTTGATGATTAGTAAACATCATTTTTTTTATGTAATTAGGTTAACTATTTCATTTTTCTAAGTGTGTAGAAGTGTTTCCCATGATATAATTTTCTATGAGTTATAAATAGATACCTTATATACCTCTCCGATCTAAGCTATAATCTTTTGAATAAGGGTGTGAAAAAAATACTCTAAATAGGATAAAAATTTAGTTGAGATCTCATAGTTTTCTATATCATGTTTTCCTTTGACTCCTTAACTATGTTTGTATGTGTGTGAGAAATAGATTTTAGATGAAATCATTATTTTTTAGACAATTATCCACAAATAAACCAACCTAGAAGTAATCACTCTTGAGATCATAAAACCTTCTTTGCTGATCTACCTTTCCCCCTATTTGGACATTTTTTTTGAGGTCTACACACTCTAGAATATAATAGATCGACCTAACTCAAGTAATATTTAATTTATTTTATATTTTACTCATCCATTCACACTTGATTAATAACCTGTATGTTCAACCTACTATTCCACCACCTAGTTATTTAACCCATATCTAGAACTTGTTCCTTAGAGTGGGGTTTATCTCCATTGAAATCCTAAAATGTTAGAGATTACCTCATTAAATTTATGGTGCACATAAAAACCATATCAATAAGATAAATTTGATACTATAAGGAGGGCCAGAACCATTGTGTGCCCTTCCCTAGAAAATGTTGACTCATATGTCTAAGTTACACCAGAGACACCCAAGAGAGTAACCAAGACTAGATCCCAAACCAATATTTTGGTTTCACCTTTTTGTATCCATTGAAGGCCTAGATCTACACTAGTTATTCCAATAACATCCTGAGTCATGACACCTTCCCTAATGAGAAACACCCAACCCATTAATCTTCATATGGATTAGCCTTTGCTAGTTGGATCCACTATTATAGCCCAAGGAGATGTGCATAATTTACCAAGGAATCTAGAGAAGTGCTCACCTTATTTCTCCCATTTAGGAGGAAAGATAATAAAAGAGAATATCAAGTCTTTCAACATTTCTTTAAGGTTCATGAATGTCACTAATGAATATGTTACATGTAGGATTTTCCTATTCACATTATAGGATGCTAATTATGATTCATTACTCAATTTGACAGAGAACTCGATTACTTCATGGAACTCATTTCAAATCAATTATATTTCCCAATTCAAATAGGTTACTGATCTGAGTGTGGTGTATTAGAATTTCATTAGTATGAAGTGGGAGCCCAATGATTCAATATATGCTTTTAACATAAGTTTTTAGAATATTTACACTTAGATAAGTGTTGCATATAAACCAAAATAGGTTCTAACAATATAAAGGTACTAGAATGACCTGGATCTAGTTAATATAGTATTTATATGAAGAGATACTATAGATAACACTCTACCATTGACTTAATAAAAAGTAATCAACATTGACATGAAACTAAATCATTAGATATTAGGCACTCCCAATCTCAATGTTAGATTCTTAGATTTGAATACATTGTCTCAGGTGAATCAAAATGTTCCTACATTCAAATAGAATTAGATATATACACTACCTCCTATGATGAAACATACACCAAATTAGAATGGATTATTTAGCAACCATGCACACATGAATGTTCATCAATAGAATAAACATTCACTCCCATCTAATACCATAGTTTCCCAGAGTGTGGATTCTACCAAATCAAAATTGGATTCTATATAGAAGATGGTTCAAAAGCTAAGAAATGACTTATTAGGCATGTAGCGGAAGATAGGCTATGATACTAGTCATAAAAATAATTAAAAATTTGTATTTTTGATATACAATAGTCATTTCAACAATCCTAAAACTAATGAATAATATATATATATATATATGTTGTTAGAGATCAACATAGTGGAGACAACTCTACCCAATTAGTTCAAGGTCTATAACACATCACACCACGGTGAGCCTGATTGTGTTTATTTTTGTGAAACATTTGAAATATTCTAGAGAGAAATGGTGAGGGAATATTTAATGAATAATCCACTAGAGTTCCCCCATGATTTTAGTTCCTTAATCACAACTATGGTCTTTGAAACTCATGAGTTTCCTTTCCCGAGTGAATATAGCAATGTGTTAGAGGACAATTCAGATGAGGTAAATGATTTCCATCAGTTCCATAAAATCAAATAAAATTTAAGAAATAAACATCCCTTCATTATGTCTACTCCTCCAAATAATATGACTACTCCCTAGAATCCAAAGGTTGCTAATACTTAAACTCTCCCAAAAGGTAATGATCAACCCCTAAATAAGGAAGAACAGAACAAAGGAGGATACAACATCATTAAGTACATGAAGAAGATAAAATCAAACATCAATCTTCATGAATTGGCTTATATTATTAAACAAAAAGAGCTCCTATAGAGGTCCATTATATGAAAGTCTTATGTAGAGAAGCTAAATATCACTCATACAAACATCATATACAAGAATAAGCTAGAATTTCCTCCTTTCTTATTTATTGTCAAAGAATTTAGTAAGAATATTCACAATTGTTTAGTTGATTATAGACCTTCAGCCATTATAATGCCAAATTCTATTTGTCAAAAGTGGGGATTAACTCCAAGCCCATCCAAGAGGATAGTTTCACAATTAGACAAAATAGTAGTGCCTATGCTTGGACAGTTGAATGGTGTGCACATTTAAGTTGCATATGAGTCATGTGTGAATATGAATATAGACATCTTTGTGGTAGATATCCTATAGGGATATTGACTACTACTAAGTAGGGATTGGTTAAAGATGCTAAACAGATATGTAGTAATAGATTTCTTTCATATTTGGCTATCCTAGAGAGGTATTCCAAATCAAATTAGAATTTATTAGGAGCTAAAAATGAATTATCCCATCATGAAATACAATTATAAGAACAAATAATTAAGTTATAAATATCTTAATCTTAGGATTTATACCTTTACCCCATAGTATGATGTGTAAAGTCCAAAAGTCTAGAAACCTTCCTAATTGTGGAATCTCTATTTTTATGGTACACTATCCAAGCAAGGATCAGGTGTTGGTATCAAAATAGTTGACCCACTAGGTAATAACTACTTAAAAACATATAAGTTGTAATTTTTATGAACCAACAATAGAGGAGAATATGAGACACTAATTTTGAAGATATAATTTGATCTAAAAATTAATGTCAAGTAAATGTTTATATATGAAGATTTATATATAGTGATTAATTAGGTTATAAATAAATATTAGTGTAAATTATCATATCTTAATATATACAAAACTAAGCATGGGATTTGATTGAGTCATTTGAGTCACTCAATATAGTAGTTATTCTTAGGGAATGGAATCAATATTTTGACTCATTGGCTACTTCAATTGATAATTTATAACCACTATAGGAGTCCAAAGTATAGAGGTTCTTTATTGAACTCATACCTTGCCCATACATTCCTCACAATGTATAAAATTTCTATGTATTTGATGATGATCAGATATTTTCTAGTTCTTTACCAATTCAGGGAAATTTGAATCTCAAATCATTGATGATAAATAAATCAATTATTTATGCTAGGAGGAATTTAGAGAATAAGTCATTCAACTCAAATAAAACCATCTTCCTTTAAGGATGGTTTCTTTTGAGAGATAATTTGATATGGATCCCCAAGCCCAATAGTAGAGGCATATGAAATTCAATGAATACAAGTTTACTAAGGAGAACTTGGGGATTAGAGTTACTCACACTATGTCAACATTGGTCTCAGTTGCACCTAAGAATAAATATAAAGGGTGAAATATTTTCTCATCTAGTATAAATATGTGATTACATGGACTTATGAAGACTTGAAGGTTTTCAATCCTAGAATCATCACCCATACAATCCACTGAAGCTAGACCATAAGCCAATTAGGCAAACATAGAGGCCAATCAATCCCATATTATAACCACTCATCCAAAAGGAAGTAGAGAATCTATTGAATGCCAAGATAATCTTCCTTATTAAACAATCAACTTTGATTTCCAACTTGGTTCTAATCAGGAAAAAGAGTAGGGAGATTAGATTATGTGTTGAATCTAAAAACTTGAATAAGGATTACAAAAAAGAAAAATACCCTTTGAATTCTATAAATGAGGATATCCAGGTAATAAGTAGTTCTAGAATGATGTCCTTGGAAAAAAGTTTAGGATATAACTAAGTGTTGATAGAAGCTAAAGATAGGATGAAGATTACATTTACCACAAAGTGGGGTACATATGCGTATAAGAAGATGCCTTTCATTCTAAATATCATAGGAGATACATTTCATAGTTCTATGGACCATGAATTTCAAGGGATAAGAGGTAAATGCATAATAATTTATATAGATGACCTCACTATTTTATCAAAGAATAGAACTAATCACATAGGCCATCTATATTCAATCTTTGAAAGATGCAGAAGGTCTGACATCTTTTTAAACCCAAAAAAGAGGATATTTGGTGTTACTAAGGGAAAATTATTGGGGCATATCATCAACAATGAATGGATCACCATTGATTTGAGTTGAGTTTAAGGGATTTCTAGGATTGCATTCCCAAACAACAATAAAGAGCTCAAGTCTTTCTTTGGAAAGATAAATTTTGTGAGGAAGTTTATCTCAGTTTTTTCATAAATTGTTAGACATATGAATGCAATATTTAAGTAATACATGAAACTATAAAAGAAACTAGAGGCTCAAAAGTCTTTTCAAGACATCAAGGATTCCATATTTTAGGCCCTAGTGTTAATAATCATGGACTTCAATAAGGACTTTTTATTATATTCATTTGCTTCAAAGCACACAATTATTGTTATGCTTACCCAGAAGAAGGATGAAATTGAACATCCTATTACATTTATGATCATGAATTAAAAGGAAGTATATCTCAAGTATTCCATGATAGACAAGCATATCTTTGATCTCATTAAAGTGGTAAATAAATTCAAGCATTACATCTTGAGAAATAAGACTATCACCATTGTGTTAGACCCTACTATCAAGCTCACTTTGGGACAAAATTAATTGGGATATTTTAGAGGTAAATGGATGGAAAAATTATAGGATTTTGACATATAAATCAATCCTACCAAAATTATTAGAGGACAAAGCATCATTTATCTTATGATTGAGAATAAATCATGTATTAGCATTGAAGAGATTTGTGAGACCTAAGTATCTAGAGGAGATTTGTATGTTGATATCATTCAATATTTACTCACTAGTACTTTTACCCAAAACAAAGTAAAGAACAAAATAGAGCCTTGAGGCTCAAATCTACTCAATACATGATCATAAAAGTGATTCTCTACAAAAAAACATTATGAAAGCATATACCTAAGATGCATATCATGAGAATAAGCTCAAGAGATCCTAAAGAACCGACACTACAAGATAGGTAGTAGTCATCCATATAGAAATAGCACAACACATAATATTCTTAAAATGGGCTACTATTGGCCAACAGTATTTAAATATGCACATGCCCATGTAATCGCATGCTATGAATGCTAGGTATTAGCAAAGAGATAAGTACACATAGCAATGACACTACATATTATTTTTGAAGTAAGTATATTTACTTAGTGGGGCTTGGATTTCATTGGTGTCATCAACCCAAATTATTTATTTGACCACAAATTTGTGGTCATATCATATATTACTACACCAGATAGTTTGAATTAATGGCTACAAAAAATTCTAGAGCATAGGATGTAATCACTTTTCTAGAGGAAAACATCACAATTAGGTTTTTTACCCCTATTGCCCTAGTTTATCATAATGGGCTAGAATTCCAATTATCTAAGTTTACTTAATGAGCCCATGACAACCAAATCACCATCAATTCATCTTTAAATTATTACTCACAAGGAAATTATTTGGTTGAATCAAAAAATAAGAACCTGATTGATGCCATCAAAAATTCAACTACAAATAAACCTAGAGAGTGGCATCATGTAATAAAATATGCACTATGGGTGGATCTAAGAAGATACAAGCAGGCCTTCAAATCCTCACCTTGTTAGTATATGTATGGTCATTAGTATTCTCAATTATGCTCAAGTTTCCAACATATCAATTCATGCAGGATTATATTGAACCAAGAGATAAAATGGAGTCTCGATTATTGGATATAATAGAAATGGAAGATTCAAAGACTGAAGCCTTACATAATTTTATAAAACATTAGGACATGGTTAAAATTCATTTCAATATAAAATAAAAGTTTAAATAATTTAAAATATCTAATATAGTGCTTCTATGGGACAAACCCTATCAAAAGAAAGGAAAACATGACAATTTTACCCCTTATGGATCAAGCCTTACCATATATCATATATTTTTTATAATGATTCTTTCTATTTAAGGGAACTCCAAGGTAATTAATTTACATATCTAATTAATGGGAAGTTTTTAGAACACTAATTCATATTTGTACCATTTGGAAATGTCCCTGAGTAATAACAAGTGTTGTGGTAGAGGTTGGAGTAGGTTAGATTCACTACTTTCATATTTAGGTTTCTTGTTTTCTATCATTTTATTAATTTAGAGTATTTTTATGCTTTCTAAATTAGACTTTCATGTTTTCAATATTTTATTTTCATTTAGTTTAGTTCCCTATTTTATAGTAAAGATGTATTTATTTTATGACAATTTGTTTGACTTCTCATAGTATGACCAAGATAATATCCAATTAAATAGGTTCTCATGCATGATTTAATTGATATTCAAAATCCATGAATAAAGTCCCTAAAAAATAATAAGCATGGGAAGAACATGGAACACAAAAACTTGTTTATTTTTAGGTTTTACACCTTTGTATCTAAGATTTTTAGAATTCAGGTATGCAATAAAAAAATAAACCATGGTTATATCACAATTGAATAATTATATCAATTATTAAAAGGTTCTCTCATTACTTCATAAAAATTTATAAATTTTTCTCATTTCTTTGGAACAAATACACTTCTCATTTTAATACTTTTTTAATGTAATAACTATTGATGTGAATATAGTTAGAGGGACATTTTGATAAATCAAATTTTCAAAAATACTAGCTCACAATGGTTCCCACCTTCCTTATTCTACTTGTAATCTAAATAAAATGAGGAATAATGCATTATAAATATTGATCAATAAAACCAAAATAAAATCTAAAGGTGACCAAATACTCACATAATGAAATAATAATAATGTATCATGCAAGTGTATGAGGGAAGAAATGGAGGAGGGATCAAAGGTATCTATGTCATGGAAATGGATGCCTGACTAGTAGAAGAGCAATGTCCAATCTTCCATAGTTTTAATATTCTTCAAATAAACCATAATGGAACATACAATTTATTCCAATTACTTTCTAAAACCCTCAATACAAGGGTAAAATAAATTCAATTCAGCACACATAAATCCATGAGCAAAATTAATATGTTTCATAAAGTATTAGGAATATTTTTTATATATGTTATTCAATTATTATTTTATGGTATGATTCATGGTGATTTCTAATTTCTAACCAAAAATGTTGGGTTCTTGAATACTCAAGAGTATGCTCCTTGTGAGTCATCATTTATTGTACTCAACACATCACATTCTTAATTTTTTGAATAGGCACCCAATTTATTATGAAAATCCTAGGTATCTTTTGAAAATAATTTTTAATTAAAATTCGTATGCGCACTTAGATAAGCTCAAAAAAATTTTAAAGTTATTATTCTACTCACATATTATTTTTGTTGTGTGTTGATCATGTATGAATGTAATTGGCATTCCCTCATTATCCAATTTATTACTGTATTATTTATTTAGACTAATGTACTAAAGGGTCTAGGGAGTTTTACCTACATGAAAGTTTTCTAATATGCGTGAGAATTACTAACTGGGAATCCTAAATTTTTGAATTAGTATATTTTTCACTTTGCAAGTTGTGCATTTTATAGTTTTTGTCTCTGTAACTTTTTTTTAAAAACTATCTTTGCAACTTTTGTATATATCTTTTATCTTCCCATGATGTGTTTCCAACTCTTGGTTTTCGTAATTCAAGTACTTTGGAATTTTGGTTTTTCATAACTTTTGGTATTCATAACTTTTGTCTATGACTTTTTCATGTTAGAACCTTTGATTCTCATAAATTTTAGATTTCATGAGTTTTACACTTTGAATATTTTAACATTTTATAACTTTTCTTTTGAACTTTTGTTCATAAGATTTGGTCCTCAAAAAATTTGTTTAGAACTTTTATTCATAAAGTGTGTTCAAAATTTTGTTTTTATATTTTTTTTCTTAGTAACCTTTATATTTACATTTCATGTATTCAAGGTGTCACCATATTTGGCTAGCCCAATCTCAAAAAAGTTATAACACCTAAATTCTAAAGGTATGCCACATGGTACACCTAATTTTATCTATAATTAATGATAGGGTGACACATGTCCAACTTTACAATGTGGAATTTCTATGAATGTGTATAAATTCTACATGGCATACCCACAAAAGTAAGTGGAAAAGTTTAAATTGAATGAGGAAAAATTACTTGGATACATTGGGAATTAATGGCACATGAACTGGAATTAGAGTCATATACTTAAATTTATATGATCAAACTCAGAAGATACATCATGCCTATTGATTTCTAATGGGATACAGTGAATTTTCACTCCAAAGAGAATTTTAATCCCTAACTATCTAGGTTTAGTTGCGAACTAATTCTAATAAGATATCAAAAATTTGAATTAAAGATGAGATTTACCTAAGTAAATAGATTAAGAATGACATAATCATAAAAGGTGTTTAGAGGAGTGTTACCACCATTTAAATTCTCTATTAAGGACTCCATGGAATACATAGACACTCTCTTTAACACAACAAATTTTAATGACAAATTATATAATTAAATAGCTTTGTGGGACATAATATACAATTTAGATGTCTACTCACATGAGTAAAATCTAATGAACAAGAAGAATCAACTAGTAGTGGACTTACTACCACTAAAGTGCCAACAATTACACTTTGTAGTAACTAAGCTTGAAATGATGTCCTACATCGACCTACTTCAGAAGTTGTTCTTTATATGGAAGGTGAATAGTAGCTTTTTGCACCACCTAAACCATGATATAATTATTGCTTGCATCTTGGGGGATGTTTTCCAAAGATTCTTTGACTACCCATCATAAATGCCACATTTAATGGACACAAAGTTAAATTATGGAAGAAAACAAGCACAATTAAAAATTTATTAAAGAAATGGATTTGTCCTCGAGAGGTGGTCACCCTTAGGTCCAAGGAAGCCATACCAATAATAAAATTTAGGATGGGAATCCATATTGGGATGGCCTTGTTAAATAGATTGTATGGTTACAAAAACATTCACTTCCTGCACCTAGAATGGGTTTTGTTAGTGGACCTATTAATGATTTCAAATATCACTTTCACCCTAAGAGAGATAATTAGTGATAAATTCTAAGAAAAAATGTGCAATAAAAATAAAAAAATCCATGGGTGATCACTTCTACATGATTTCATATATGTTAGATGTAGTCATGGCCATCATTTATGTTTACAATGGAGAACTTTGGAGCCCAACCCTTGATTGCATCAAGAATTGGGTATGTTATTTTTATTCATTCTTATACATCTATTCATACATGATTAATATAATTAGAATAGATGATAATTTATATCCCCAAGTAAGGAGGTCTATTCATGAACAATCCTTAGACTGAGTATCATAAAGCATTAGGAAGACACTCTAGAGAAGAGGGGATTATTGGCTATACCCAGAATATACTATAATTATGGTGGTAGGATACAAGGTTGGTCCTTCATGTCTCCCCAAATATGTCTTAGACAAATTGGTATAATAGGAAATAGCTTATCATCTATGGTGGAGTATAGATAAAGACATAAAGAATAAATACAAGGGTATATTCCTTGGGTCTTCCTTGATTATTAGATGGATGTGCTACACAAACATGAAGCATTTTAGGTAAGTTGGTAAAATTAGATAATTTTACTCATTGGAATATTTGCCACATAGATATTGGGATCCTTATGGCCTTATCCAAAATCATATCTTAGGCCTAGGCATCCCCTACCAGCACAAACCTTATGAGCATGATTTTGTGCTATTGAATACAAAGGATGATGTTGAGGTGTTGGAAAGGGCATGGGTAGCTATATTTATGAAAGACCATTTGAGATCCATAGAAAGGGAGCCCTCCATCATAATTTTAAATTCAATACCAAGATTCCACCCCCTGATAGATGGGAAACCATAGAATACTAGACTTATCAGCCTACCTATCAACCATTAGACCAAGAAACATCCTCCCAACCACCATCTATTTTTATGACAATTATGAAATAGGAATAGGGTGTGGAAGAATCACATATTATGTTAAGTTCCTTATAATAATATATTTCCCAATCTTCAATCACCAATTGTAATGAAGGCTTCAATCAAGAGAAAGAGGTGGAGTAAATGCTTACTAATACAAATTATTTGGGAGGAAAACAAGAACCCATTTTCATTGATTCATTAAAATATAAAGATACATGTCTCCCTTTTACTTCCTCAATTCATATTAGTAAAATTTTAAATGTTACACCTTCCACCACCCAAGAGACTCCTCCTTGGCTGAAAAGACAATAATATGTTATAAGAGGAAAGAAAGATCCCCTAGGGACCCTCTTCCATCATCAAAATCTCCTCCAAGTTAAACTATAGAGGCACTACCAAATGAGCCTGAGCCTAAGGGTGAGGATGAAGAACTACAAAGGGCTAAATTCCTAAGCCTCTAGGAAATAAAAGGAAAAGAACCACTTAAGGTCGGAGGATCATGTGAGGTCATTTCCACTATATCAATTACTCTAATTATTTCCCTAATTATAGTTTCTTCAATTCCTATGGTTCATATTATCTCCTATCTTCCTATTGTTTCTTCATCTTTGATTGTATCTATCACTATTTTTATTTATCTAGACACTATGATTTCCACTTCTCATGTTGATTCTTCAATTACTACTATCATCATTATTTCTAAGATTAATAAAATTCAAATTAATCAAATAATGGGGGTCCTAGTAAGTGCTCAACTTCATTTGTCTTCCACTTAGTGGGGATTACCCATGCCTTCTTCTAGTACTACTCAATTCACTTATATTACATCATATAAAAAAACTAGTAAGAATAAGACCACTTATATAGTGCATCCCATTCCCTAGTTTAGTAATGTGAACTAGTCTAAAATCATCTTCCATTCATTACCTAAACCACTGCATGTGGAGGCCTTAAGGAAGTCTTCTAGAGATGTTTTCTTAAAGGCTTCTTCATAATACACTCAACCAATAGATGTTACACAATTTGTGATTTCACAATGGGAAATATACTTGGAGGACCAAGTTTCACATAGACCAAATCTAATCATTACAAAGTTTCCTACTATGAGCTTCATCTTTGATAAATACATAGGGACTATCCAAAGTGTTACAAAAAGGAAGATCCAATATGAATATAGCAATGGTGTTATTTTGGAAGAAAGGAAATATGTTTTATTATTATCAAAGAGAAATAATAGGATACTTGGAGAGTCTCCATATAATGAATATTTTAAAACTTATCTTCAGAAAAATACAAAGGCTTTTTTGGAACTTCATGCAAGCATTGAATAAGATAGGCAAGAACTATAGTAGGAGCTAGAGTGGGTACAAGAGAAATAATAGATAGTACAAGTTCCTAAGTCAATTAAATGTGACTCTCAAAATGTAAATCTCATATTATACAATATCTTAAATAATATCATCTCAATGAGAGATGAATTATCTCCTCATATTATTGAAGCTTCTAAATTATTTAATTCTTTAAAATATGATGATAAAAATATAAATTTCCTTGTATTATACACCACTAATAAAGATTGTTTCCATTTTGATTTGATGACACCACTAGAAGTAGCCAATATTATGAATCTAGTGGTCATCAAGACATTGAAATTCTAAGACTAGGTATCAAGCATGAAATCCTTGATTCTAAAACTACCAGAACAATAAAAGTAGGTCTTATCAAATTTGAATGAGATAAAGGTATCCTAGGCCTAAGATAATTTAGGCAAGCTAATAATTAGGGCCAATTTTTACCAACTACTCTATTCATAATCCATAAATTTTAAGCAAAGTCTTCATGGGTGCACACTAGAGGATATTGAACAAGAATTAGGATTTTCTAAGAAGAAATTTATAGAGGCAAAAATCTTTCTGGTGGATTTTAGATCCACTAAAACTGAGCATGTGTGCTTAGTGGTGCAAGTCACTAGAGTACATAGGCCCTCTATTTTGAATATATATATAATTAAGTTTCAACATAGTGTAATATAAAAACATTATCAATAACTATAAGTGAATAAATAGGCTATGATTGGATCATCTAGTACAACTCCACCATCCAGTTCAGTCCTTGTGACTACTAAAAGTTCAACCATGTAGGCCGCAATGTCTATTAAACATTAATTTTTATTAAGTTATTTTTATATGTATTTTCATGTAAAGAGGTAAATGGAACTAAAAAATGTAATAATGAGACTGAAAAATATTTTAAGCATGCACACATTACATGGTTTTATAATAATGAGTCTTATTTCAAAGATAATTTTGACTAGTTTAAATATGCATGCATAAGCTACGTCAATTAAAAATCTCATTATGACTATCATTATCATGTAATTTTAGATTTTTTCATGGATTTGGAGAATGAGATGACCCCTCCCAAAATATATTTATATTTTAATCCTCTTGTTTTTAAAGATGTAGGAGGCTAAATGGAAATATTATTAATACAAGAAGAAATCTTTTTTATTGCCATACGACTATGTTGATGTCTTTCTCTTTAAATTATATGTAATTATTTGATTTTATTATTCTAATTGGTTGATTCAAAAATTAAAAAAAAATAAAATATATTGATAATTCCATGTTTTTATCTATGGTGTATACTCGTATGAGATGTGCAATGGCAATTGGATGATTAGTAGATATCATTGATTTTATGCAATTAGGTTGATTATATCATTTCTCTAAGTGTGTAAGTGTTTCTTATTGTCACAAAATATTTCACCCTAAATTAGGTTGTTCAATCCTAATCTAATATTTTGGAAACATTGGAATACCTCTAAGCCTATGGGTTGCCTATAGTAGAGCTAGACCTATAGGTTTAAGGGCTAGCTCCCTAGATTGATCATTAAGTGCTTATCACCTACACTAATTGACTGATTATCTAAAAAAGGAGAGAAATATGCATGAAATTAAACTATTATAATTTTGTGATACACCATAAACATCTCCACAAGATCATCATACTCTTGCACTAAGAGAAAAGACCTACAACACTAGCTTTAAAGTCCTAGAATACTCTAACATTAGTATTTCAAATATGGAGGTTATATGCATGAGAATACTCAAGGTAAGTATCCTATAGGTTATTTTTAGACACTAAGGCTACTTTTAAACTTTATAGGAGTCAAACACACTAGCTACACTCCATATGACCTATTAGAATGCGAACTTCTTGCACCAAACATGAAAGGATAAAGAGAAGTAAGGATAGATTATTATCACTAAACCTCACCATACATCACTTCACACACTTATAAAATATGTTTTTTAACTCAAAAATATATTTCATGTATTATTCAAAGTCAAATTACAACATCAAACTAGTAGGGTTTAACCATACTAGGTGTGGAATTAGGATACAAGATCTAAAATTGCTTACATTTATAAAATATGTGAGAGCAGAGAGCAAAGTGGAGTTCAAGGGTAACAATTCCATTTTTCAAGTCATGATAATAAATTATGTTATATGATAAATTACTGTTAAATATTCCATGAAAGATCTCTTTGGACAAATGTCCATGTGAAACATAAAAAATCCTCAAATCTGGCATAGGACCCTTCAAATGGCTTCTTGAAATTGCCTTCATCATTAGGTATCTCTTGAGCACTCAAAAGTATAATAAGTTAAAATTAGATATTTTCACTATTAATAATGGTTATAAACAATATTTAACATACATTAGATGTTTCCCTAACCATTGGTCTTCTTCTAGACACTTATTCTCACCATCTATTGTTACCATCACTAGCTTTACAAGTTTGTTTTCACATTTGGAATCAAAATGGACTTTAGTTTCACAATAAAATCCATGTAAGGGGTGATATGACACCTATAAATACTATCCTTGCCTCCCAATCCATCATATAGACCTTAAAATGCCTCCCAATTAGACTTATCACTTTCTCACTTGGTGGTCACTTTCCATTCTCATTGTCTTCCATATATTACCTAAAGTGAAGGATATTTAAGAAGTGTTTCCATGCCAATTTTATATTATAAATAATAATATATAGTTATGAAAAGTACCAATTGGTCTCACCCAATGACTCTTCTTCTTTGAAACTCCTTAACACCTACAAAATAATCAAAATATGTCAAGAAAGCCTATCATGTACCCTATCCATACAAGTAGGGTACCAATCAACTAGATGGGATGGAGTTGGAGAGAGTCTTATTCAATATGAAAACCATTTCCTAATCAATAATCTTCATTTGAATTCATTTATATCCATCTCTTCCTAATCAGGTCAAAATCAAGGGTTTTGGAGGGTTTTAGAATGTTTTGACTCTTAGCATTTGTTCATAAAAACTAGACATTGAACCTATGAAAAAAATCCACTAATTATAATCCCAAGACATTATTATAATTTCCCCAACTCTTTGGGTCTCCATGATAATTTTCCATACTGGTGTGAGTGTCTTAAGATGGCCTATCAAACCCTTCTTTGCATTTTATGTACCCTAAGTTGTTTTTAAGCCAAAAATGAATTTCTCATGATTTCCTCTATATACCAAAAGTACCAAACAACATTATATCTCCCTATTAAGTTTATAAAGTGTATTTTAAGGTTTATCTTGTCTTGGAAGTGAATACTACACCCTTATAGGACCTATGTCTAATTGTAGGCCTAGTAGGCCTAAATGCATATCTAGGTTCATGACCACTTTATTTTATTTCTCATGATTATAAGTTATCCTTCACCTTCATGTTTATAAAAACCCACCATATCATCTTGTGATTCTCCCAATATCTCCCAACTCTTTTCCTTACCCTCTTCATGTCAAACCTATAATTTTTCTTCTTTGGGAGTACCTTCTATCTGAGATAGAATAGGGGGCACTTCCCATATATTATAAGCCAATGTGAATATATTATGGTTTTAAATATTTCTTGAGGACATTTTATACCAATTTTAATAGTTATATCACACCAATAGGCCATTTAATTCTTCAAAAACCCTCAAGACTAGATATGTAGCATTGACTACGCAAGGTTCTTTATATGCAAGGCTGGAATTAATTTTTTTACCTTTCCATACCCTACGTATTTGGTATGAGCATCACATGAGATGTTTATCATAAATTATGAGAGTGGTCCTAGTCATATCCATCATCCTAACCTCTGCCATCCTTCTCAACAAGTACTCTCTCACTACTTAGGCTAAACTACCTACTATAGCAAACTATAAGTGTGTTTATCAAAAAAATGAGGTTTCCTATAGGGTGTCATTATTATTTAGACATTATGTCTCATTCCCTAATACCTCATTGAAGTATTTTAACTCATCTCATATTTTATTATTAAAATTCTAATGTTTTTAGGGTTATCCACCTTTATACATTTTTAGCCTATTGGCCTGAGTTGGTCTCTCCACTGTAGCAAGCTATAGGTGATTGTCTTTAGGCAAAAAATACCCTTATAGGTGGTCTTCAAAAATTTATCCTTGTGTTTCAAATCATAATATCCTTTTGAGATCATTTTATCACTCTCACTTAAATTAGACATGCATGCTTACAAGAATCTCAAACTTTAGTCTCTTATCACCAATTTTATGTATTTCTACAACCAGGCTATAGGTTTCACATTGAGAACAAGAGGACTCTTGTAGGTTTATTTTGTAACAAAAATTTATGTCTCAACCTCCCCAATTATTCCATGGGTTGTTAATGTTACCCTTTTCAAATGGAGCAACCTATTTGTAGGTTATGTTACCATCATGGTCTCATGGTGATGTAAGGCTATTTGAACTCAGAAAACTATAGAATACACTGACATTTTATAGTGAGAGAATAACCAAGATGGAGGATTTACCCACATTACCTCATAGGAAAAAACACTCATTATACCATGTCAAATCATTGCCCCTATGTCTGAGCAATATCATTAAAACATCTAAGCTGGAACAAACCTCAAGATACTCTAGAATGAGAGGGTCAAGTATAAGGTGGAGTCCTTGTTTCAAAGATGTTAAGGTAACATGTCCCTAAAATGACTTTATTCACATATGAACATGATTATAAACTATATTTTCCACTTTAGGACTACATTATTGATGCTATGACACCCTTAATGTTCTCAAACTTGATGAGGTTCTCAAATAATCTCCAACACTTATGTTATAACTATGTAAGGACCACCTATAGATGCACATATAGTATATGGAACTATGAAGGTATGATATAAGACTATGTGAATGATGATTTTTTTTTTAAACAAATCTTATACCTCTTATTATTATAAACTAATATTCTTTATATTGAACCCTTTATCACATCATCATGACTGTGCAAGATTCCTTCTACCTATCTGTAGGTGGATTTTTTGAAAGGAAGTTTGACTGTGTATACACATGACTATGTTATTCACATAAAACACCTTTTAAAATAAAATTTTGGAATATAGGTGGCCATAATATCATTATAGGCATGAAATATAACATGTCATCTTCATTTGAAACCACTACAAGATTAAGAACCCTAGTAATTTTTGAAATCTATTTGTAACCTAGCAATGGATCTCTCACTAGCAAAATGAATTGATTATGATTTTCCCATCCACTCCACACATTTAAAATAATTTTATAAACATTTTATGAGGATTTCCACACTATCTGGAAACACTTTCATCAATTGGTTTTATATGAACCAATGTAAACAAGAGATAAACCTACAAGGGATGGGAATGAGCAAGCATAAAAAGGCAGCAAACTTCTTAGCATTGGTTCATAGAATAGAATAAATAAATTCTTTAACTCTCACCATGAAATTTAATTACACTAAGATTACTATCTACCACCAAGCGCACTTGACCTGAGTTAACCCTTGTTATTTATACTAGACCAAAACCAGTTAGTCATTTTTGCCTGCCTAGTGGAGTGATTGAAGAATAAAATGGGTTTAGGATATTTTCAAGTGTTTCATATATAATAAAATATTAGAGTGAGTTTAGGGGAATTTAATATTCATTTTATAATCCTTCCACATGTGACACACTCCTATACAAACCATACAACTACCAAAACATCCTTTTTTAACTATTTTCTTGATTTTAATGTAGTACCTACAAGTTTTCAATTAGGATTGATATATATAACAATGATATAACATGTAGGACATTTTAAAACACATTATAACACTTTTCATTCTATGGAAACTATACAAACTTTAGTAAATGGCCTAAACATGACCTTAAATGACATTAAATGACATAAAAGACTAAAAGTGGCTATGGTAAAGCTAATGACACATCAAATTACATTGTTAAGATCATGATACACCCAACAAGACCATAATAATCCCATATACAAGTTTTAACTATAGGGGGTTGAAATATTTTTATTTGTGGTTAAAAGAGTCAACATTTCCCATGATATATTTTCTATGAGTGAGAAATAGCTTCCTTATATACCTCTTTAATTTGAGATATAATATTCTGAATAAGGGTGTTAAACAAAAAACTCTAAATAGAAGAAACATTTATTTGAGATCTCATAGTTTTCTCCATCATCTTTTCCTTTGACTCCTTAACTATTTTTGTATGTTTGTGAATAACATTGTTAGCTACAAGCATTGGTTTTTAGATACTTGTCCAAAAAGAGTCCAACCTATAAGTAATCCCTCTTGAGATCACATATCCTTTATTTATCTACTTTTCCCAATTTTTTTGTAGTTGTTTTTAATTATACACACTCTATAATAAAATCCATTCACACCTAGCTAACAACCTAAATGCTCAACCTACTATTCTACCACTTGGTTATTCAACCCATGCCTATAACTTGTGCCCTAGAGTGAGGTTTATCTCCATTGATATACAAAAAATTTATAGGTTACCTCATTAAATCTATGGTGTGCATAAAAATTGCATCAACATAGCTAATTGTGTCTTTTCCTAAATATGTACTTGGACATGTATTCTTGTTTTACCTTCAAATAATATTTGGATCACATGCAAAATATTATCTTTAATGAAAACCATATATTCATTATATTTGACCACCTATGATTAAAAAAATGTGTTAACACATGACTTAAGATAAATATAGCAACCTTTGTGTTGTTAAGTACTTCTAAATATCCATATACTTTGATGAGGGCCTTAGAGTCACACATAGTTCTCCCTCTAAGCTATGTGTATGTAATGGTGATCATGAAACTATATGCTCTTTATCCTATTATAACCCCTGGTACAAGAAATGTAAATGAAATTATCCTTTTTTAAAACTTCAAGACTTCAAAAATATTCAATTTAGTATAAGGTGTAATCAATAGCTTTTGAATGAATAATGTATATGCTAATTGAGAAGCTTTCTTGGTAATGGAGAACTATGCCCTAGTTTTGTATATATATATAACCTTTTGAATTTGAATTAAGACCTAATGGAAAACAAAATACAAAAAATAACAAACATAAAATCTCATAAATGGTCACAAGGATAAACTAATGTAAATGGATAAAAGGATCATCCATGACACTTTAGTTTTTCCCTTAGACACTTGCATCAATGCAAGTATCCTAAGGTGAACTATAGTGTTTGAGAGATCAAAACACATAATAAACATCAAAGACTAAGGGATATACACTATAAGATGTCCAAATCATAATTCAGTAAATAGAGAGAAATAAAATACTAGACAAATCCATGAAATTCCATGGATCCAAAGGGGCCCATGCAAGACCGTGCCACGAACTACTCTATCTTATGAAAAATGACTATATATCTAAAACTAAGAAAAATAATTTATAAAAGAAGATTTTACCAAATATGGGTATCTACAATGTCTAATACTTGATTTTATTATCTAAAATCCATAATATCTTCATTCATCATAGTTATATGTTTAGACTGTTTTGCTTTTCTATGTTAGACTTTAACATAAACATTAATGTCTTTAATTTTTTTGGTTACATGCCCTTTTTTTATTTATGTTTTCACTTGTCTTAGATTAGATGTTTTTTTATAATCATTTAAGATTCTTTCAATCCCTTTTATTTTATTTTATTTTTCACTCATATTACATTGGATTTTTTTATAGTCATAATACATTATTTTTATAGTTATAATACATTCTTTGTATCTCCTTTGTTTGTCTTAATTTTTCACTTGTCTTACATCAGATGGATTTTCAATCATTTCCTACACATATTTTGTTTGTTAATTTTTATATACTTAATATTTCATGTTTTACTCTTATTTTTTTTAATTTTTTACCAGGCATATGCTCACATTTTGTACAAAGGAATGAGACATGCATCATACATTACATCATCACATTTTTATGACCCAACTTTGAAATTTTGTAAAATATTTTATTATTTTTATCTACATTTTATATTTTCTCATATCTTAGATTCTATAGTTCCATCTAATGAACTAAAATAATCCCTATGATCTTGAAAAAGTAAGTAATTTTATGGTGCTAACAATTTATTTTTCTATAAATTTGGATTTTTCTCTTATTTTTTAGGTTTGTCTATCAAGTTTTTAGATTAGCTCTTTCCATCAACTGCAACACATGTAATGTTATATATTAAGTAAACAAGGTAAGTGAAGGTACATATTTATATTTATTTATTTATTTCTATCTTATTTTTAATCTTTTCAACATTTATTTCTATGCTCTTTTGTGTATTTATGAATCTTTACTAAAGCATCATCATTTCTTACACTAGTGTGGCACATGATGATATTTGGGTGAGGCATATGTATAAACCTCATATTTTTCATCTTAATCACTTTACTGATAAGTTATATTATAGGGTCTTATCAATAAATAAATCTATATAAGTGCACATCCTAAGGAGTACACTAAGAAAGGTGTGGGATTGGATCATGGTAATTAATGAGATATATTTGTATATTATTATGTCATACCTTCATTACTATCATTATAAAATTATCTATGTCTCTTTCCATCTTACCTCTCTATCCACATTACATCCAATGTTTCTAGCCACCTTATATTCCTAACGTATTAGCCAAACTAATGAAGTTTGTTTGACACCTATCTATCCCAATAATGTATTGACCTATCCAATATAGTTTTGAGTATTATATTTTTATACCCATTTGTATCAACTTATGTAATATATTTTATAATTTGACATCCTTTTTTACTAATGCGGCCTAGATGACACCATTGGTTTAGAGTTCATGGTTAATTTTGTGTTTAGATTTGGATATATAGGGGTCATAATTATCATTTATTACTTTAACAACACTCATATACTCTAATTTAACTCACATTTGTGCTATTAATTAGTAAAATAAGGAGTTATATTTTAAGGTCTTATTCTTATAGGTAGAGTCTTACTTATAGGTTTTTAAAGTTCAATAGAATGAGTCATGTTGAGGGGGTGTCCCATTTTTTTGAGTCCCTAACTAAATATGACTAATTATTATTCTTTGAATTATAGGTATTCATCTTATAAAATCTCTTGAAAATTTCCACTTGAGCCAAGCAGGAGATTGATACACTGATTATTCACCCCAAAAGTAAGTATCTATATCCTTATTCTCTTTCATTTATTTACTTAGTAGATAGATAATAATTATTTTTAATTAATTAATTCCTCCTTGAATTGAATAATCTATTATAGATATATGGTTCTTATTATTTCCATTTATCACCTTAGGTTACATAGATTTCCTATTAGTTTACCATTACACAAGTTACTTTATTAATAGTTTAGTATGTGTTTAACCCTAAATTGGATATGGATCCTTCTATGGGTAGATGGTGTAGAAGCATGAAGATAAACTTTAGTTCAATGATGTAAAAACAATAAATTAGATTTGATCATAGTGTTAATAGATATAGGAGGTTTTAGGTAATCAATAAGGATCATTCAATTTCTTCAATTGTCATTAGAATAGGTTAAGTTAGTATGACTTTAATTTACCTCCAAAAGTTGAATATTTGAATTAGATGTGAATTATTTTAAGTTATTTTACCTAACTAAGGATGTCTAAGTATTCTTCTTTGAATTATAGGTATTCATCTTTAAAAATAACTTAAAAATTTCCACTTTAGCCAAGTGGCATATTGATACACTGACTATTCACCCCAAAATTATCTTTATCCTTATTCTCTTTCATTTATTTATTTAGTAGATAGATATTCATTATTTTTCCCTACTTAAGTCCTCCTTAAACTAAATAGTCTACTATAGCTAAATGGCTCTTATTATTTCCATTTATCAACTTAGGTTGCATATATTTCCTATTATTTTACCATTACACCACTTACTTTATTAATAGTTTAGTATGTGTTTAACTCTAAATTATATATGGATCCTTCTATGGGTAGATGATGCAGGAGCATGAGTATATGCTTCAGTTCAATGATGTAAATATAATGAATTATATTTGATCATAGTGTTAATAGATATAGGAGGTCTTAGATGATCAATAAGGAACCTTCAATTTCTTTAATTATCAATAGAATAGGTTAAGTTAATATGACTTGGATTTCCCCTCCAAAAGTTAAATATTTGAATTAGATGTGAAGGCTTGTAAGGTATGTGATAAATTTGTAAAGGGTATAAAACCTTATGCTATGACCCTAAGGATTTATTACCTTAATTTAAATACATTTTAACTTTTGGATGATGTAATTTCACCAAAGGATCTCACTAGAAGAATCTCCTATATTGGAAGGACCTTAAAGATGGAAAAGAGATAAGGATAAGCTAGAAAGAAGGGGAGAGAATTTTGGTTTTAATTTAATACCAAAACTAAACTTGTACTTAATGATAAGTTAAGTACCAATAATAGAGGACTAAAATAAAATAATAAATAATTATAATATTGAATCATAGAGTCTTTAAATGGGGATGATAAAATAGGAGTAACAAGGCCTCTAGGCCTACGTATGTAACAGTCTACAGGACTGTATATGTATATGTATATGTATATGTATATGTATATGCTGAAGATTTGTAATAAAAAAAGTTTCATTTGAGTCCTAAAGATGATTTTAATATTTATTGAATGCCTATGTGAGTGGTTCTACATATATTTTACTTATGTAGCATGTTTTTGTGATAAAAATCAAGCTTAAGAGGTCTGTAATTCTGATCTGGTAACATAGCCAATTAAAAAGATTATTTTCTCACATGAATAAGGAATATTGTGACTCAAAAAACCTATTATAGGTGATTTAAAATTTCAATATTAATGTTTCATTAAAATTATAAATATTTTGTATTTATTTGAGACTTTTATAGTTGAACTCCACAAAACCCCTATTTTGCACACACACAATCATACATAGTCACCTTGTTGCATGTGTAATCAAGTTAATGATATTAGTTATAATATTTTAAAGGATAAATAAGGTTATTAAGTTATTTTTATAGGTTTTATTCTCATCAAAAAAATTATATCCTTTATGAAAAATCACTAATAAGCTCTCAGCTTTTGTAGACACAGTCAAACTTGAGAAAAAGTCATGTATCTTACAAATAAATTGATGAGACCTTATGAAAAAATTTAATATGCTTATAAAATTTTAATATAAAGTATTCTAAGAGTTTTTTTTTTAAATTTAAATGTTTAAATCCATTTACACCTGACTGTGTATAGGCATACACATATATAACCATCCTATAAGTCAGATTTGAGCTATAAATGTGTCAAAATTTATCAAAAAAGATAATAACGTGTGTATGTCATGATATAACCTTAAATTACACCTCAAAATACTTGTATCAAGTGATATAATTACTATATAACCTTACAATAAGAATTATAGACCTGTAGTTGATCTCAAAAGGGCTAGAAAAGAAGGTATGAACTATGATTCTAGTGTTATTGGAGCTTTAAGCCTCAAAATAAATAAAAAACACTTTTTTTGTTAGTATAAATACATGTGTAAATGTCCCAAGGATATTAAAAACCAATTTTTAGCATGTAACCCCTCAAGAAGATAGACTAGGCCTAAATAGACTTATAAGAATTAAATAAGGTTTGGACTGAACATTTGATTCTTGAGGATTTGGGATTAATTAGAGATTTTGAACTTGTGAAGATTCATAAATACCTATTATGGAATAAATAAAGGTTTCAAAATGTCCTTATATTGATTTTTGAGTTTTTTTAAGTTCAAATTCCTTTGAGTATAATATATCAAAGTTGAAGTCTAGGTCCTTATACATATTTTGGAGTTGTAGAGATATAACTCTGTAAGGTTTCCATACAAGAATGTACAGAGTTTGTAATACTTAATATAGGGAAGTTAAATGAATAAATTCTCCTATCTAAACCTTGGATAAGGTCATTGGTATTTCTAATACCAATATTAAAGGGTAATATATTGATAATTTAAAAGACATGAAAATCTAGTGGATAAAAAGGATTAGTAGACCTACAAGAGATCTATTGATAAATACCTAATAGATGTGTTGAGGAGAAGATTGGTATATATAAGGTAAAAATAGAGTAATAATGAATCTTACAATTAGATCAATCATAAATAAAACATGAATAGTGGGTCATGGGCCAATTAGCTTTAGCTCAGGCCTAATAAAATAAGAATTAATTAGGGCTATGAATGGAAAGTTGTGAAATTGCCATCAGATTTGGTATCATAGATTAGGAAATCTCTTGAAAAGCTAATAAATTTACATAAAGGTTTCAATTGGAGGTAACAAGTGGAGAAGCTTGAAAATATTGACAATGATTAATAAGAGAGAGGTAGAGAAAGATTTTTTTGAAACCTTAAGTTGAGAAAAAACAAAATAAGTGAAGTGGCAAGAGGAATCCCTAAAGCCATAGATACTTTAAAGTGAGATATATTTGGTATAAGATCAAAATAAATATTAAGAGATAATACAAAAAATAAATAGAGAGTCCAAGAAAAAGGACTAGAGTTGGTAACAAAAGACTAGGTGTAAAGAAAAGGAGCTTAGGTGAGGTGATAAGAAATTAAGTAGGATAGAGTTGTTAAAGGAAAAGAGGCATAGTGTGTCTTAAAGCAAGAACTAAAAGGTGAGAGTGAGAAAATAAAAGAGAGAAAAGAGAAAATGAAGGTATTATAAGAAGTAAATTACCAAAAAAATGTTAGAGAATATACTAAGAAGATCTGAGAATATGTTATGAAGAAAGAGTTAGATACAGATAAAGAGATAGATAGGATAAGGTTGATCTTGATAGGCATGGTACAATTATTAGAGGAATCAAGACATAGATTCTTTATATGAATCAAGAGGATGGTTAATTAGAATCTAAAAGAGATCATTGAGAAGAGGAAAAGACATCAAAAATATAATAAGTTAAAAGCACAACTAAGGCTACTATCAAAGAAACATAAGAGGGAAATAAAATACGCAATCAAGCCTCAAATTTTTATATCTGATCATGTATTTTCATGTATATTTATAATAATAAATATGGATTAAGAATTAATACAAATAGAGTGCATAAAGTGTGAAATTTTAAAGGAAGGAAAGCATGAGTAACATGCTTACATGAAGAGGAGATTGACAAGATAATGGATCTTGAATATGTATAAATTTTCTACCCTAAGGAAAGAGAGATGTTTGGTGAAGAAGGAGCACTTGAAGAGGCTCAATGGCCTAAAAATTTTGTCTCCAATATTAATTTTGATGATGTGAATGTATAATGGAATGATTATGGATGTGTTTAGCACAATGAATTAGATGATCATTTTATAGACTCAATCAAAGTGAAGATGAAGCTGAAGCACTTAATGAAGTTATTATGAAACCTAAATTATTATAGGAAAAGGTGTCTCATTTGGCACAATTGGAGATAAAACATTTTTTATCAAGTTATAATAGAATATAGCAATAAGTATGTTGGAAAAAAAATAAATTAGATAGGTTTGAATTAGTCTTTAAAAACCTTTCTTTATAATCCACTTAAGTATTCATAAACATTCATTTAATCATGTGAATCAAAAAATGCACAATCAATCAACTATATAAGCATGAAACATAAGAACATAAGATATCATAACATATGTGTTGGAAACTCTCAAGGGAATGAAAAACATTTAATATATAAAAAATTACTACAATATTATAAGATAAACATCAAATTTAGTGAAGCACCCACTTCACATGGATCACCAACCCTAACTAGCTAAGCACCAACTCAGTTAGGCTTTAGTAAAAACCCACTTGCAAGGATGCACCAACCCCATAATATGACTTGAAACCAACTCGACCACATAAAACACTTAATCACCTTTATAATACCTTATTTCTTATACAATATATTATGATCTCCTTTTTCATCTCTTCACATGCTTTTATCCCTCTCAAACTAACCTCTAGGCTTCTTCACTTAACTGGCCCTTTCTTGACTTGATTAGGTCATATGACCTTGATCCTCATATGTAAAACTTATATAAAATATTCATCATTTATCCTTTATGATATTTTTATGGTCTATTATACCTTATTCTACACACCAATGTGTTAACTTATTCACTTGCTCTCTTCACTCACCAATAGGCCTAAAATTGACTAGTATTTATACAATTCACTTTTTCAAATCCTTCTTAATCGAACAAAAACCCTTAACATTTTAGTTAAAACATGGAATGAAAATTATAATATCTAATATACATTGATAAAAAAAATTGGGTCCCTTTATGTCTAACATATCTCAATTAGGCCTTATCTCATCTTTAAGTCTCATAGAGACCTAATCCCTTTAAGTTTGTTCTAGGACATGTTACACTTTGTCTTCCTTAAAACACCTCGAAACACTTTACATGGAAGTAAAACATCATATAATATTAAAATAAACCCCATCTAGGATCATATTTTTTTATGACACTTTTTAGCTTAAACCACTACTTGAAGCACACCATTAGTACTATTCATATTAGGGCTATGCACACTCAGAAAATCCATCTTGAATAATTGAATTAAAAACATAATTTTACCAAAAAATCATGGAAAAAAATCATATATAAAAAATATACATGGCCTTATGGTCATCACTATATGTTTTATACTTCACAACTCATGGAAAAAGGACTCAAACCCTTCTCTGCAAGTAGCCCACTCAGAATTGCCAACTAGCTTCAAAACATAGTCAAGGAAACTTGATATTTAATACCTCAAATAATAATTTATATGACCTATGACACCTTCAATAGATTATTTTACATCTCTATATCACTCTCAAATACAAATATCACAAGTTATAATTCTAAATATTGGTCTTGTAAACCAATCTGTAGTCTTTAATATACATAGTCAAATCTGAATCAGTCAACCCATTTTGGCTTTATCATTTCAATCACTTTTACTAACTTATAAGATTTTTAAAATAATTTATAGGTAATTAAATTCCTAAAAACATAATTTTCATTATATATATATATAGGTAAAATATCCTCCTAATCATCACTACAACTTGTTAACCCAGATCTACCATTTTACCTTTAAACACAATTGTGGTGATAATAACCTTAAACACCTATGAACACACTTTCAAATAATTTATATAAATTTGTTTGATTTTATAATATCATTATAACAATATCAAATGGATAGATAACATGGTCATATATAAATATTGGTCTTATAAACCAATCTCATAACCTTACACCTTCACTATCTCATCTGCACTAGATATGTCAACTTATGAGCAACATTTTCATCATATCCACTAACCTAAAAAACATATATAAAAAATTAAAATATATTATAGGTCTTTAAAAACTTATCCATGCACTTGGATTCATCTCTAATCCATGATAACATATCCCTAATCAACTTCTCACTTTTACCTAGTTTTCTCATTATCTGCACCATTAGGCCTGTTAACAACTTGTCAACTTGTAAGACTATTTTAGCACATCTAAGGCATATAAACTTATAATAAACCACCATATACATATAATAAAAGTCTTAAGCTTAAACCTTCATCTATTTATCAACTTTTACATGGTCAAATCTAATTACTACATCAAATCTCTAAGAAATAAGGTCTTTTCTATAGGGTCCACTCACTCACCTAAAAAACAAATCACACTTGGAGGTGACTAGGATAGTTTAATACATGATATAATAACTTAAACATTCATTTAAAACCATTATTATCACTTTAAAACAATATCTTTCTCATTGAATCACTATTAGGGTTCTTTGAGGGTTTAAACCATCTTCCAATCTTAACAATCATTCATAAAGCTTAGCCCCTTATTCCAAAAACTATTACATAGAAATTTGAGCTAGGAACCTTACCCATTTTCCATGAATATATTAATTTACCATTTAGAGGTTACACATGCCAATGAACACTTAAAATTTCTTCTTAGGTTGAGAACCCTATGTTGTGTGCACACAAGAGATATTAAAACACTTTTTCTTTCCTTAACCTTTAAAATTTGACCTAAAACTTGGTCAACATACTTGAAACAGCATGAAATACCTATGTCAATGCACACATACTCACACTTGCCTTGAAAACTGATCCTGATACCCCATCTGGCCACCATCTCTCTCTCTTTGCTCTCTAGGCCTTTGACCTACAAATCAACTTAGGTCTTGAAACTATCCTTTTATCCACTTTAAAAGATTAAAACACAACATATACATGTCATAAAACATATTACCATGCTAAACCACTACCATACATTCTTCATATGCCTTGACAATATCTCATGACACCTCATAAGGTCAGGCAAGGTCTAGAACTAGTCTAGTTATATGTTAGGTCTATAGGTCCCACCCATATAGGTTCACCTTAAAACTCACCTAAGTTCTCTAATGACTCAAATTAATAATAAAAAAACTATATATATCCTATTATCCCTATGTTCATCCATCTCACTAGGCCACCATACTCCTTCATGTACAAGGCTAGGCATCTTATGCACAAGCCTTCTCAAGTCTCTTATTAGTTTCAAACACTTGATATCTTTGGAAACTGATATTGAAACACTCTTCTATGTTTTTACACCTTTCTCACATGCCTTTTATGTTTCTCAACAAATGTCATACTTCTATATATACCTCTCCATGTTCATCATGCACATGCTTATGATATGACTATGCTTATTATGATTAGGCTTCTCAAAAACCTTGTACTTTAAGGACTATTAATCAAACATTCTTACCTTGTACTAAATCCTAAAATCAGCCTCAAAATAATCATTAGGATTCCTTAAAATTCTCTCTCAATAGAGAAACAATAGGTTACCTTTAAATTCTCTCTTATCACAAGGCTTCTTTGTCACATACCACTTCACCATGCATCTTTACCAGATGCACCTTGACATAAATGAAATCAACCTTGACCTTGAAATTAATGACATCCACCTTTACCTTGACATCAATGACAACACTTATTAACAAATTCCCCATTTATCATTGATGGTAAAATATTCTTCAATTTAAGCACTCTCATCTCCCTCAAACTAGTCAAACTCCCTTCTTGAAATTTCTCCCCTATTGACATTAATGATAGAGGGTCTTCAAAAAACTACCATCTGAAATCACACCTTCTTGAAACATAGGTTATGAAGAAACACAGGATCATGATCCCCCTTACTTCATGCATACCTCCTTTAGATGGACTCATAGCACAAGTCCACTTCTCAACATGGATCAAACCCAATCAACAAATTGAATAGATCCCCCTCAAACCAAGAATCCACCATGAATATGTTAACTAAAGAGTGTCTTCATGAATCTTAATGAAGTCATCCCTTTCCATAAGGTACTAAAACAACACCAGTTCATGAGATTACTAGATCTGCATACTCTCACAAGACTAAATGTCCTTCAATATCCTTTTCGGTTTGATTGGCACTATAGGATTGATCTCTTGATCTCTTTATCAACCATTTAATCATTAATGTCAGCTGACAATAATCATTCTTGACTTGATTTCACATCTAAAGCATGCTCTATCACAACAAGTAATCCACTTGATCTTGTTTATTGATCATGACTCATCTTAATTATATTTGGTTTCCATACATTTATTTACCTTTTTTCTAATACTTTAGGAGTTTCAAACTTCCTATTTTGACTTGATGACCTTTTAACTCTATTAGGATAGAATCTTAGAATGTGTCCTACCTTATGACAACTATAACAAACTACATAATACATACCTCTTGACTGATGTGAATTGTGACTCCTTTCATAGTTCTATGAGTATTCATTCTTGGAGGGTCTTCTACACTCTCTTGTTCTATTACCAAACTGAATTCACTTAAAATAATAACCATTAAATGAATTAGCATACCTTATAGTATTGGTTTGTTTGATAGGTCTTTCCATGTTAACCCTTTTGTCTTCAATAGTCTTCTCCTTATCTTGAGGTACCTCCTTTTAGTATTTTTTGAAACCAAGACCTGTCTTGTCACTTGCAAACTTTTGACTACTCAAGATATCATTTAAAGTCTCAATGCTCTTTTCAAACTTCACAAAGGTCCTCACCTTGCTAGATGCTTAGTTGAACTCATCTTTCAAATATTCTACTTTAGCTTCATACATGATGCATTCTTCCTCTTTAGCCTTTAGGCTTGCAATAAATGCCTCCATTTGTGCCTCAATTTTATTCATGATCTCATCATACTCCTTAGAAGTTTTAATTAGCCTTTCCTCAAATAAGCTAATTTCTTCTTCATAATCCTTAACTAGTGATCTTAGTTTGTGTTTATTTCTCCTTTAAAACTTCAAAACCTCTAGGGCTCTTACCAATTCTACTTCAATGTTCACTTGAGCTTATTATTCATCTAATTCTACATCAGTCATAAGGCCTTTCCCATTTGAGTAGCCCTCATTGTCTAATTTTATATCCATGAACAAGGTTTCATTATTGGCATGTTCAAGTTCATTACTACCACCATCACTATCAAATTCACTGGAGTCACTTACATCAGAAGAGTTATCTTCTTTAGTATATAATATCTTCTTATTCTTTAAAGTTTCTTTCTTACCTTCATACTTCCTAAACTCCTTATTTTTATCAGGCTTGTAGGCCTTCTTGTCATCTTCATGATTTTCATCATGTTATTCATGCTTAGTCTTATCCTTTTTAGGACACTTGGATGCAAAGTGACCAATTTTACCATATTTTAAACATTTAAAGGGAAAATTATGCTTGTAATTACTTAGGTCAAACCTCAATTTCCTTGAAAACATGGATATTAGTATAATATCATCAATATCTAAACATTCTTTATCCGTGACCTTTTTTGTTTTTATTTCTTCTCATATTTGAAATCTACTTCCTTCTTTGGATGTCTTCATTTTTTCTCATCTCATAAGCAAATCAAGATGATATGAAGCCCATACATTTCTTGCTTGTCTAAATCTTGCATCTATTCTACTACAGGCACCTTAGAGTTACACTTAGGAGTTATTTATCTCAACACCTTTTAAATAATATTAGATTCTTTCACTTCTCATAATCCTCTAATGACATTAACAAATTCATAAACCCTGAATAGATAAGATGCAATGGTTTCATCTTCAAGATTTCAAACTATCTTCAGTGGGTCTACAACTTATCCATATTCACTTTGGTATTTACTTCATAGATAGTATTAAATTTTTCCCATATCTCTTTAGCTAATTCATAATGAATTACCTTCACAAGCTCTACTTTTGATAGGCCATAAATAATGGCATTCATTGCCTTGGAGTTGTTCTCACTAGATTTCTTACCTACTTCATTAGATGGTGGAATAGGAGGAACCCTATAACCATCCATAATTGATTACCAAATATCATTACCTTGAGACATAAAATATATCTTCATCTTAACATTCCAAAAGGCATAATTAAATCTATTAAATAATTTATCCTTACTGGTGGAGAAACCACCTTAAGCTTGCTAACTAACCATCTTTGCTTCTAAGGTCTCCTTTAGGTTTTTAGACATACTTTAAAAATAAATATTTGATACCAAATATTGGAAGAAAAATTATTGAGAGGGTTGGGGGGTGAATCATTATTCAAAATCCTTTTTTCTATTCCACTTAATTATTCATGAACATTCATTCAAGCATGTGAATCAAACGATGCACAAGAATCAACTATATAAACATGGAACATAAGATAACACAACACATGTGTGGGAAACCCTCAAGGGGATGAAAACCCATTGATATATTCAAATTTACTAAAATATTATAATATAAATATAAACTTTATTGAATCACCCATTTCACATGGAGCACCAAACCCAACTAATTGAGCACCAACTCAGCTAGGGTTTAGCAAGCATCCACTTACAAGGAGGCATCAACCCCATAAGATGACTTATCACCAACTCAGACACTTAAAACACTTTATCACCTTCATAATACATTATTTATTATACAAAATATGATGATATCATTTCTCAATTCTTCACACACTTTTATCCTTCTCAAACTGACCTCTAGCCTTCTTTGCTCAACTAGCCCTATTCTTGACTTGATTAGTTCATATGACCTTGATCCTCATATGAAAAAAATCTATCAAATATTCATCACTAATCCTTTATTATCTTCTTATTGTATATGAGACTTTCTTATACTCACCAATGTGTTATCTTATTCACTTTCTCTCTTCACTCACCAATAGGCTCAAAATTGCCTAATATTTATACAAGTCACTTATTCATATCCTTATTAGTCAATAAAACACCCTTACCCTCTTATTTAACCATGGAATGGATATTATTACATCTCATATATATGGTTAAAATTTTATTTGGGTCCCTTTAGGTCTTATATATCTCAATTAGGCCTTATCTCATCTTTAGGTCTCATAGAGACCTAATCCCATTAAGTCTATTCTAGGACACGTTACACTTTGTCTTTATTAAAAAAATTTAATAAACTTTAAATGATAGGAAAACATCATATTAAATTTAAATATACCCCATATTTTTTCCATGACACTTTGTATCTCAAACCACTACTTGAAGCACACCATTAGTATTATTCATATTAGGCATGTGCATACTCAAAAAATTCATCTTGAAAAATTGAAGTGAAAACATAATTTTTCAAAAAAAAAACATGGAAAATAATAATATATACATAATATACATGACCTTAGAGTCTGCAAGTAGCCCACTTAGAACTGCCAACTAACCTCAAAACATAGTCAAGGAAACTTGATCTTCAAAACTTGAAAAAATACTTCATATGACCTATAAAACATTCAATACATTAATTTAAATACCTATATATTTATCAAATACAAATATCATAAGGTATAATTCCAAATATTGGTCTCTCAAACCAATCTTTAGTCTTCAGTATACACATTCAAACTTGAACCAGTCAACCCATTTTGGCTTTATCATTTCAATAAAATTCACTAACTTAAAAGATTATAAAAATAATGTATAGATCATTAAATTACAAAAAAATAACATAATGTTCATTATATGTATTTAATTATGTCAAAAACCCTCTTACTCATCACTACAACTTGCTGACCTAGATCTGCTAGTTTACCTTTAAACACAATCATGGTGATAATGACCTTCAACACCTATGTATATACTTTTAGAGACTTTAAATTCATGTGGATGATATTATAATATAATAAAAAATATATAAAATATAGATATAACATGGTAATATGACAATATTAGTCTTACAGATCAATTTCATAACCTTACACCTTCACAATCTCATCTGCACTAGATAGGCCAACTTATGAGCAACATTTTCATCATATCCACTGACCAAAAAAACATATATCAAACATTAACATGTATTAAAGTTATTTAAAAACTTATCCATGCACTTTTATACATCCCTAATCCATGATAATATATCCCTAATCAACTTCCCACTTATGTCTGGTTTTCTCATTGTCTGCATCATTAGGCTTGTTAGTGATTGGTCAACTTGTAGACTAGTTTAACACACCTAAGGGATATAACATACTTATAAACCACCATATAAATATAATACAAGTCTAAATATTTAAAATTAATCTATTTATTAACTTTTACTTATTTGACTTTGATTTCTACAACAAATCTTTGAGAAATAAGGCCTTTCCTATAGGGTCCACTCACTCACCTGATAAACCAATCACACCTAGAGGTGCCTAAGAGATTTTAATACATTATCCAATAACTTAAATAGTCATTTAAAACCATTCTGATCACTTTATAATAATATCTTTTTCATCAGCTCACTATTAAGGTTCTTTAAGGGTTTAAACCATCTTCTAGTCTTAACCATCATTCATAAATATTAGCCCCTTATTCTAGAAACCAATGCTTGGAACTTTTATATAGGACCCTTCTCCATCTACTATTAATATCTTAGATTCCCATTCAGATGTTACATGTGCCAATTAACACTTGAAGGTTCTTCTTGTGTTGAGAACCCTTCATTCTATGTAAATGAAAGACCTCAAAACATGTTTTCTTGCCTTAACCTTCAAATTTTAACCTAAAACTTAGTCAAAATACTTTAAAAATATTAAATACCTATATCAATTCACACATACTCACACTTTCCTTGTAAACTAATCTCGATACCCCATCTGGCCATCATCTCTTTCTTTACTCTCTATGTTTGTGACCTATAAATCACATTAGGTCTTGAAACTAACCTTTTAGCCCTTGTCCAAGCTGAAAACACATAATATACATGTCATAAAACCTCTTAACATTCTAAACCATTTATTTACATTCTTCATATGCCTTGACAATATCTCATGTCACCTCATAATGGTAGGTAGGGTCTAAAACTAATCTAGTCACATGTTATGTCTATAAATATTACCCCTATAGACTCATATTAAAAATCATTTGAGTGATCCAATTCCTAAAATGCATACTTAAACAACTCTATACATCCTCTTATGCCTCTGTTCATCTATATCACTAGGCCCCCATGCTCCCTCATGCATAAGACTAGGCATCCTATGCACAAGCCTTCTCAAGTCTCTTTCTAGGTTCAAACACTTGAAAACTTTGGAAACTAATCTTGAAACACTCTTTTTATGCTTATAAACCTTAATAACATGCCTTATATGTTTCTCAACCAATTTCATACCTTTTTACATACCTCTCCTTTCTCATCATGCACATGCTCATGATATGAATATGCTTGTTATGACTAGGATTCTCAAGAACCTTGTACTTCAAGGATTGGTACTCAAACATGCTTAACTTATACTAAAAATTGACATCAACCTTAGAATAATAATTATATTGCCTTCAAATTCTCTTTAAACATAGAGACAATAGGTTGTCTTTAAATTATTTCTTATCACATGGCTTCCTTGTCACATACCATTTCACCTTGCATCTTTACTAGATGCACCTTGACATTAATGACATCAAACTTAACCTTGACATTAATGATATCCACCTTGACCTTGTCATAAATAAAAACACTTATTAACAAAGTAAGAGTTTTAGATTGAGGTAAAAATAGGTTTTGAAGGGGCCCCGAAACCCTATAACAAAGAGTGAAAGAAATAACGTCTAAGACCACAGGCAAAGCCTAGAAAACACTACAAGGAAGTAGCAAAAATAGGTTTTAAATGGACCTAGAACCACCAGAGAAACATCCGATCAAAACCCAGAAAAATAGAGATCTGGTAATACATCAGTCAAAAGATAACAAAAATAAAACAAAGATCAGTACTAGTTTCTAAACCAACAAGAAGGACCAGATTATTCATCCAGTTCCAGTATCAAGTTCATGGCTTCTTTTCCTTTCAAAATAGTTTCCTGAGTGGTAGCCTCCAGCAAAGCTCCTTTTTGTGTATCTTTCTATCTAGAGCTTTGCCTCATCCTTTTGCTGGGACCCTCTAGTGCTTTGGTCTCCTCATTGGCTCATTTACCTATATTGATAGCAGCAGCACAGATATTGGATGTTACTTCCTCCATTTTCATTCTGTTGTCCTTTATTAGTTCCTGGAAGTTGTTTTCATAGGCTTTGAGCTTGACTGGGATCTCGCTTAACTGATTATCCATGTTGTTTATTTTGTTCCAAGTAGCTTTTAGGGAATCATCCAAGGTTTCCACTTTTCTCTTGAGATCCATGATCTCCCTACACATCCAGGAATCAAATTGGGAAGAAGCCTCTGCTTTACAATTAACCCAAGTCATAGGTGTGTGTGTTTCATCATTCTGATTCTTCCCTCTCCAATCCTCAAACATTTTATTAGGGCTTTTCCTGGCTTCTTCAAAGATATTTTCGTGACTCTTTTGTTCCCGTTATTTGATTCCAGTTTGAATTTCCATATCCATATTTTGAATATCTTCCTGATCAGAATTTTCCTTTTCATTCTTAGAAGTTGTGTCCTCAATAGGATCTTCCTGGACAAATTCATCCTCCGACACTTTCTGGTTTTCCTCTGTATCTACAGTTTTATTAGCAGAATCCTCCTCTGTATTGACGTTATCTTTTTCAATTTCCTCAGAACATTCTTCATCATCACTAGAATTAGTATCCCAACTTTCAGTTCCTTCTTCTTCCTTCGGTTTTTCCTCCTCGGGTTCTTCAATTCTCTCCCTTCCCCTTTCTTCTTCTACATTCTACTTTTTAGGACTAGGGGACTTGATTTTGCCTCTCCTGATTACACTTTCAGTCTTTTTATTTCCTGACACCTTAATTTTCCCCTATTTTGGGTACTTAACCAGTGCCCTATTCTTGTAGTAGCCTTCAATAAGCAGAATAAGGCCTTCATGGAGGATAGGGTGCATTTCCTTTTTCCTATGAGCATATAAACTTTGGATAAGGGAATAGCGAAGATAAAAGGGAAAAGACAAACTAACCTTATGCCTGAAATGGTTGAGGAAGACAAAATGGAACTTGTGCACACGTTTGCTTCTTCTGTCCAAGATGAAGTACTCCCTTATACAGCTTAAGACATCCCTCCATATCCCTTTAATCTAGTCCAGCTCATAGAAATCCCCATTTTTGACCAGCTTTTGCTCTTCCTCATCCGTTTTGGGGAACTTACAAAAGGCCTCGTTCGAAATGCTTGTCTGCTTGGAAAATTTGAGTCCATCCGTTGGCAACCCTGTAACCTCAGCTATAAAATCCTCTGTTAAGTTTACTGTGATACCATGCAAGGTGACCCTTTCATCAAAACAATTTTTGAAAAAGGCCGTCGTGATATGCGGTTTTGAACCATGGAGTCTTTCCATGTAGCTCGCAACTTTTCCTTTCTATAGAATTCTCCAGACTCCATGTTTCTCTCTCCATTCTTCACAGCTCTTGGGTTCCTGTTTACGAGGTTCTCCCTTCCTTTCACATGCCATACTCATTTTCTTTGAATCCCAATTGCTGTGGACTTTGCCCTAAAACCTCCTACTGTCAAGTTGATTGGGAAGTCGACTTTGTTTATGCTTTTTTAGGATCCGCTTCTCCCTCTTGAGGGCCTTACTCTTTAATAATTGAAATCCTTTCCCCATGCTGCCACTCCTCCTACTCATTATATTTTTATTACACTCCAGTCTTACCTTCTTTCGCATGGGTGGCATCATGAAGAATGAGCACCCTTAAATCCACATTCCTTTCTAAAGTTTCATACCACCTCACTATTTGACCTTCTCGGACATCATAATTAGCAAGCCAATCTGCAACACCATTGGCTTCTCGAAAGGTGTGGGTGATTTTAATATCTTCAAATTTTTTCAAAAGTGTTTTCATCTCCTTTACCTTATCCTCTATAGTCCAAGACACAGTATTCTTATTATTAAGAATATTTATAACATTCAAAGAGTCCCCTTCAAGCCACAATTTAGGATATCCCAAATCCATAGCTAATTTAAGGGTCTGGAGGGCAGCTGTAGCTTCGGCAATGTGGTAGTTAGATATACCAATGGGGATTGTGATAGCATCAATAACCATACCCATATGGTTTCTCAAGACACCACCACAACCAGCATTCCCTGGGTTCCCTTTAGCAGCACCATCAAAGTTACCTTTAATCCAACCTTGAGGGGGAACATTCCAAGTAACACGTAATCTGGGGTTATCAAGTTTACCAAGAGGAATATCCGTCCTTAAGGGATTATCCATATTGAGAGTAGAGCTTGGATTCTTTTGAGAGGAAAAAAAAAGTAAGAGTTAATTTGGCAATAAATTATGCAATTATCAGACTCATTGGATCTAATTGAAGATGAGAGAGATATCAAGGAAGCTGAAATGGATTTATTGAAGCTCTTAAACTAAGAAAATATTGATCCAAAAATTGAAAATGAATTACCAAGTGAACATAGAAATAAATAATTGATGATATCAAATGGATAGGCAATGTTGGCTCAAATTTGTATAATAATTTTAATTTTATTTTTGAATATGTAGGGAATAAATATGAGGTACCAAAGGATTAGAAAAGAAGAAATAAGAATCAGAATTCCCATTTGAGCAGGAGCTCAAATATTTTCACACTAGGGAAGTCTGATGTAGGAGCATCAGGATTTGCTTTAGTTAAATGATTTAGATATAATAAATTATATTTTGTTATGGTGATAAGATAATAAGATGCTTACATGATCAATAAGGAGCCTTTGATTACTTCAATTTTCATTAGAATAGGTCGAGTTAGTATGACTTAGATTTTCCCCACAAAAGTTAAATATTTGAACTAGATGTGAACATTTGTAAGGTATGTGATCAATTTTTAAAGGGAATAAATATTTATGTTATGACCATAAGGAGTTATTATCTTAATTTAAATAAATTTCACCTTGTGAATTATTTACCTTCACCAAAGGATCTCACTATAATAATCTCCTACAATGGAAGGAGTTAAAGAAGTAAAAGAGATCAGGATAAGCTAGAAAGAAGGGGAGAGAATTTTGGTTTTACTTTAATACAAAAATTAAACATATAATTAATGATAATTTTTATACCACTAATATATGATTTCAATAAATAAATAAACAAGTATAATTTTGAATCATAAACTCTTTGAAGGGGGATGAGAAAATAAGAGTAACAAGGCCTCTAGGCCTATGTATGTGACAGTCTACAGGACTGTGTATGTATATGTTAAATATTTGTAATAAAAAATGTTTTATTTGATTCCTAAAGAGGAATTTCATATTTATTGAATTCCCAGGTGAGTGGTTATACATATTTTACTTTTATATCATGTTTTTTAAATAAAAATCAAGCTTAAGAGGTCTATAATTCTGATTGAATACTTATTCAATTAAAAATAGTATTTTCTCACATGAATAAGGAATAATATGAATTAAAACATCCATTTTAGGTGATATACACGTTTAGGAGTAAGGTCTCATTGAAATTTTAGGTATTATATATTGATTTTGATATTTTCATGGTTGAACTCCATAAAACCCCTATTTTGCACATACACGGTCATACACAATCATCTTGTTACACATGTAAACAACTTCATGAGCTAAGTTACAAGATTTTAAAGGTTGAAGAAAGATATTTATTTCATGTTATAACCTATGTTATTTTCATATCAAACTATATACTTTATGAACAATCATTAAGGAACTCTTAGCTTCTACAAACATAGTCAAACCCTTGATAAGCGTAAACTTGAGAAAACATCTTGTATTTTTTGAATGAACCAATAAAACCTTATGAAAAATTTTAGTATTCCTGTAAAATTTTAATATAAATTATTTCAAGTGTCTATTTATGAAATTTCTCTATTTAGACCCATTTACACTTGATTGGGTATAGGTAGACAAGTATATAGTCATCTGATAAGTTAGGATTGAGGCTATAAAGGTCTTAAAACTTATTATAAAGGTTAAAAACATGTGTATGTCATTATATAACCTTAAATTAAACCTTTTAAGACTTGTATCAAGTGATATAATTACTATATAACCTTCCAAGAAGAGTTTTAGACTTGTAGATAATCTCAAAAGGCTAAAAAAGAAGGTATTAACTATGATTCTAGTGATATTGGAGTTTTAATCCTCAAAAGAGATAACAAAAACTTTATTTTTTAGTATTATTACATGTGTAAATTCCAAATGAGACTAGAAACCAAGTTTTAGTGTGTAAACCCTCAAGAATTTAGACTAGGCCTAAATAGACTTATAGATTGGACTGAACATTTGATTCTTGAGGATTTGGGATTGATTATAGGTTTTGAACTTGTGAAGATTCATAAATACCTATAATATTACAAATAAAGGTTTCAAAATGTCCTTTTAAATATTTTTGAGTTGTCCTAAGTTTAAATTCTTTTGAAGATAGTATATCAAAGTTGTATTCTAGGTCCGTATATAGATTATTGAGTTGTAGAGACAAAATTATATAAGGTTTCCATAAGATATTGACCATAGTTTGTATAATACTTAAGAGAGGTAGTTTTAATCAATATATTCTCATATCTAAACCTTGGATAAGGTCATTTTTCTTGATAAAACCAATATGAAAGGGAAATCTATTGATAAGTTAAAAGATATGAAAAACTAGTGGATAGAAAGGAGTAGTAGACCTACAAGAGTTTTATTAATAAATACCTAATAAAGGTAGTAAGGATATTATTGGCATAAATAATTTCAAAATAGAGTAATAAGTAATCTTACATTTAGATCAATCATAAATAAAACATGAATAGTGGGTCATGGGCCAATTAGCTTCAACTTAGGCCTAATAAAATAGGAATTGATCTAGGATATAATGATAAGTTGTGAAATTTCCATTATTAGATAGGGTTAATAATATAGAAATGAACAATCAAAAGGGTGATAAACAAATATATAGCATGCCAATTAATTTCAAAACTCAAATAGAACATATATCAAATTTATTAAATTGAGATATGTATAAAATGGAAATTAAATCTATGTTAGATATTGTAATGATAAATAAAAAGAGATACTTATCTGGGTTTGATACTAATATAGATCTCAATCAAGAACAAACAATAAGCATACTAGAAGAATATTTTGTAATAGTCACCAAATTCTAGATTAAGTGCCTTTATAGTCACTAACACTTGCATCATCTTGGGATGGTTATATTAACACTAGTATCTAGATCATATGTAGGTGTCCAATATAAAATAACTATCAAAATAGGATGTGACCACCTAGATGCTTATAGGTTCATCATCATCTTTTCTCTAGCATATTTAGATTTGGGTTATGGACATTTGTTCCTTCTCAAATGATAAAACCCTAGGTATTAATCTTCATAGTGGCTATGGAAAAAATAGGTTAATGGGAACATGATGTCAAGACACCCCAAAGACACCTATGTCAATAATAACTACCTATATATTCAATACTTTGAATAGGGTCTTATACTTATGTATTTCTCCTCTACGTATTGGCTTGTGTGTGAATCATGCAATGTATGATAAGTAAGTACAATAATGAACTTTATTGTAACTTGTAAAATATATATCTTGAGCTACTCCTTGAGTTTTTCATAATTTTATAGGTGTTTTCCTTATGACTGATATGAAAATAGGATAAAATTGGAAGCTTTTCTCAATTGAATGCTCTTCAATATGAATCTAGGTATGTATTAGGTGAGTAATGAATGAGGGTTGATCATATATTTATATTAAGTCTCTTGGAGAATATATCACATTAAATCACTTAGGGATACCATTAATATATGTTTCATTTGAAAATTAAATGGCTTTAGGGCACTGAACACTTTCATCATGTAAGGACACTTACATCATCATAGGCATCTGACTAAGATGCAAGTGTTTGGGAAGCATAAAAGTAAGTACAAGTACATAACTTAAAGAGGTGGAATATAATAAGGTTTTAAGAATTATGGAAATATATAAGCCCTGATTCATCAACATAAGATTGGTGGGACTAAGAAATAGGCCAAGGGGCATGAGAGAGAGAGAGAGAGAGAGAGAGAGAGAGTAGATGTGAGACTTTCATAAGCAGGAAAAGTCTAGAATTGAGAAGAATTGCCAAGATCTAGGTTTTCGAAGTGCACAAAATTGTAGTGCTATATAGTTCATAAATATAATCTACATTTTCCCCCATTTTAATATAGTAATGAAATTAATAATTTAAATGAAAGGAATACATACCTAGGTTTGTATAACACACCTTGCATTTGCTTGAGTCTAACTTGAGTGCTTTTTTGGTGATTGACATGCAACCAAGATCATGTTATAGTGTATAATCAATGCATATAATATAAAATTTAAAACATTAAAATGGTTTAAATTGAAATATATCAAGGTTTATGAGTACACTTATGTGTTGATGCAACTATCTTACCTTTTGAAAATTTCATTTGAAAGATGTATCATTATGAATCATTAAAACTAATATTAGGACAAGTATAAATCTATAAATTTCATATATCTAAGGATATATATAGAGAAATAGTATGTCCCATATCCCCAACATTGGATAAAAGGTGGATTATCATGTGTTAGTTGAGACTAACTCAATCGTGCAACCTAATCATACTTATAACCTAGTGGGTGTGAGTAAACCAAGTCAACTCTTAATATTAAACTGGTAAGGTTGGATGATAAAATAAATTCAAACATAAAAACTTTTAAATATTGAGTGATTTTATCAACTAAACCATACCAATATATGAATCAACTACTATATTAGATTGGCTTAATATAGTTTGTAAACGTCCAACTTGGTGGGTATTGATAGTTCTTAAAAGTGTTTGGAATTTAAAATTGATTTGATTTTAGAATATTAGACACACATTGCATAGAATATGTACCTTATATATGTCTCATGATAAAATTGTAACAATGATATCAACGTATATAAATATTTTAAAAATGTGTATATGAATCATATAGCTATGCAATTTGGGTAATTTTAAACTATATAAGTGTGGATGAAATGCTTTCAAATCATGCCCCCACTATAATTTGAAACCAAAAAACTTCTATAATTTCTAATATGGAGTACATGTTTCCAAAATATTCCCTCACTATAATTTGGAGATGTTGAATACTAAATAAGTGTGGAGAACATGTTTCTAGAACATGGCCCCACTGAATCTAAGATTATGAACATGTGGAATCCATGCCTATATGAGATGCCCCTAGTGAATCTAAAACTATTAATGTGTGGAATCCATGCCTCTATGACATGTACCTAATAATATTCCCCCACTTTGAGGTGAGGGAAGATATAAAATGGTATTCATCTCACCTCAAAAGAATAAGATAACCATATAATTTTGAATAAACCATGTAGCATATAGAAGGACATGTCTAAATAAGTGTATCATTGAATCACATATAATGTGATCACATTAAAGCCTAACATGCATGATAAACATCATGTAAATTTTTATATAATAACAATACCATATCAAAAATAAATCAAACACACACACAAGAGCACTCAAAATTTAATCAACAAACAATGGTCTAAAGAGACTGCAAACAAGGAGAATGTTCAAATGTCGCACAATTAAATGGACATGAATTAGGTGAATGTCAATAAATAAATAAGTGACATATTCAAATATAAACATACATTAAGTAATGACATATTCAAATGTCAAATATTCAAACAAAGGCATAGGAGATGCAAAAAATGGATCATATTCAAATGTTCAACAAACAAGACAATAATAATGAAAGACACTCAAGGAAGTGCATAAATGAAATCATAAGAAACCAACATAAACATATCATAATATCCCATGGATCCAATATGTTAGAAAAAATGTCAAGTACATATCATAGCAAGTACATTTTAGAATACATAAACATGGATAAAGGCATGTATAAGTACATATTAGTTAAAACATGATAATTTAAAGTGATGATAAAATGATATAGCCTATATGTATCATAATCAAAGAAGCCGGATTCCCTCAACATCCTAGTGATGTGAGAATAGGGAAGGCCCAACATTCATAAGTGCATAAATCATGTATCTATGTATGTATATATCATACTCAAATAGAAGCATGAAACACATGTAAGTAGAAGTAACTGATATGTTATCCATCAACATGAATCTAACACATAGATGTTAAGGAGCCAATATAATATGTAGATGCCCAAAATATTTTTGGGTTTTTTATTTTTATTTTTATAATTTTTTAAGAGTCTCATGTAGAGCGAAGATAGAAAATGGTAGTCATCTCACCTCAAAATAATAAGATAACCATATAATTGTGAATGAACCATGTAGCATATAGAAGGACATGTCTAAATAAATGTATCATTGAATCACATATAATGTGATCACATTAAGTCCTAACATGCATGATAAACATCATGTAAAATTTTATACAATAACAATACCATATCAAAAATAAATCAAACACACACACAAGACCACTTAAAATCAAATCAAAAAACAATGGTCCAAAGAGATTGAAAACAAGGGGAATGCTCAAATGTCACACAATCGAATGGACATGAATTAGTTGAATGTCAATAAATAAATAAGTGACATATTCAAATATAAACATACATTAAGTAATAACATATTCAAATGTTAAAAATGTACACAAAGGCATGGGAGATGTAAAAATTGGATCATATTCAAATGTTCAACAAACAAGACAATAACAATGCAAGACACTCAAGGAAGTGCATAAATGAAATCATAAGAAACCAACATAAACATATCATAATATCCCATGGATCCAATATGTTATAAAAATTGTCAAGTACATAGCATATCAAGTACATTTTAGAAGACATTAACATGGATAAAGGCATGTATAAGTACATATTAGTTAAAACATGATAATGTAAAGTGATGATAAAATGATATAACATATATGTGTCATGATCAAAGATGGTGGATTCCCCCAACATCCTAGTGATGTGAGAATAGGGAAGTGCCAACATCCATAAGTGCATAAATCATGTATCTATGTATGCATATATCACACTCAAATAGAATCATGAAGCACCTGTAAATAGAAGTAACGGATATGATATCCATCAACATGAATATAACATATAGTGCTAAGGAGCCAATAGAATATGTAGATGTCCAAAATATTTTTGTATTTTTTTATTTTTATTTTATTTTTATAATTTTTGAAGAGTCTCATGTAATATATTTACATAATGTAATAATGTTCATTGGGTTTTTAGAAGTTTTTATTCAAGTGTAGTAAGGCAGTATACATATTTTCTCAAATTTTATGTAACTATAAATGGTCCCAAATAATTTGGTTTGAACTTTTTCTTATTTTATTTTTATGCATTGGTGTTATTTTTATTTTATTTTAGTACTAGGTCATCCACAAAAAATTCATTTGGCCAAACCTTTTTATTATATGATTGCTTAATATGATCTTGATAAAATCATAAGTGTTTAGTAGCTTGTATGCATTTTTCAATCAACTATTCTAATTGATTCAATCTCTTTTCATGGTATTCATTATATTTGATGATGTCTTTCAAAGAAAAAAACATGGAAGGTATCTCAAGCTCAATTAGTAAAATTGACTCTATATCATATACCAAATAATAAGGTCTAGCCTAGGTAGGTGTGAAAACACTAGTGTAGTATGACCATAAAACATAAGCCATCTACTAGTGTCAATCAATACTATATAATTCAATTATCTTGACAAGTATCTTGAAAATAGTCTTATTGGTTGCCTCTACCTATCCATTACCTTGTGGGTAATAAGGTGTATAAAAAGGTATGTTTAATTTTGTATTTATTGCAAATACATTTTAACATATTATTTTTAAATAATGATCTATTATCATAAATGATAGTTGAAGGTATGCCAAAATGAGAAATAATATTGGTCATCAAAAACTTGCATATGTCATCCCCTATGGTAAATTCAAGTGGAATTTCTTCCACATATTTTGTAAAATATTCTACAGCTATTATTATGAACTTATGTCCATTAGTGGATATTGGATTTATCTTTCCAATAAATTTAAGCCCCCATAAGGAAAAAATCCATGGTGAAACAAACAGTTGTAACTCGTGTGATTATGTATAATTAAAAAAATTATATTTTTGGCATTAAAAACCCAATTTTTCATTTTTAATACATTCTTGTTCAATGGTAGGCTAATAATAACTTTGGTGTAATAGTTTTTGGGATATGTTCCATCCACTGAATTCCCACCACACTCAGTGTCATGTATTTCTAAGAGTGTAGTGTGTGATTCATATTTGTTTAAACATAAAATTAATTGTCCATCAAAACCATGTTTGAACAAATAATTTATAACAATAAAATGACAAAGTGCCTCACTTTTTAATTTTCACTTATCATTCCACATAAATTAGTCTAGTATATAAGCTTGATATATGAAATTATAAATATCACTATACCATTATATATTTTTATAACTTTGAATAATAGAAAAAAAAACTAAGGCATCCATTTTATAAGAGTAAATAAAATGATCCCATATCTATCATATGTTAAATTCTATATGATCATCATTGATATAAAGAGGCATCAAGGATGCCATACTTGCCATGGCATTTGTATGGTGGTTATCTTTATAGGGAAAACTATCAATAGAAAATGTATCAAACATCTATGTGAGTTTATCCACCATCTCTTTCTATGGAATAAGGTGCTCTTTTTTGGTCTAGTAATGATCGGTAACTTGATTAATAAAAAATTGAGAATCATTTTATATGAAGCTTATTTTCTATTGATAACCCGATTATCAAGGCCTTGTATTTAGCTATATTATTGGTGCAAGAAAAAGCAAATATATAGAATAAAGGAATGTATTCACCCTTTTGGGTGCAAAATACAATGTTAACACTAAACCATATTCTAAATATATATCCATTTAATAACACTGTCCATGGATTGGAAGACATATTATATGTCTTGAACTCATCGTGGAAAGAGTCAAAGATCGATAAAGGAACTGGTAATGGAGGTATATCTAATTGATCAATTATAACTTGACCTTTTATTTATTTTTAGGATAAAATATTAATATCAAACTCTAAAATTTGCATCACCCATTTTTTAATGTGGATAATTAGGTGTGTTTTGATCAAAATAAACTTTAATGGATATTATTTAATTATAACATGAACCTCATTATTGAGAAAATAATGCCACAGATTTTGGGTAAAAGAAAACCAAATCCAAATATTATTTTTCCATTATTGTATATTTGAATTCATAATCAACCAAACGGTTATTTATTTAATAGATTGTGATATATTTATGATCATAATCATATTGTGATAATAGCACCCCAAGGGCCTCATCAGTGGCTGAGATATAAAGAAGTAATGGTATATCAAAAATATGAGACATGAGTACTGGTGGGTCTGATAAATATTATTTGATTTTATCAAAAAAAATTTGACAAACTTCATTCCATATAAATTTTATGTATTTTTTATCAAACACATGAACGAAGTTGTTTTATCAGCCAACTAAGCAATGAAGCACTTAATAGCATGAATTATGCTCTATAAACATTATAATTACTTTAAATTGGTTGGTGGTGGCATTTCAATAATGTATTTTATCTTTTTTGGATCAACATTGATGTCTCACTAAGAAATAATATACCCAAGGAGATTTCTTGAAGATACTCCAAAAACACATTTTTGGTATGTAATCCAACATTAAACTTTTATAAGTGTTCAAATATTTTTCATAAACCAATAGCATGGTCTTAGTGATGTTTGTATTTTAAAAGTAAACCATTGACATAATTATAAATATTTTTGTGAATAATATCATGAAATATATGAGTCATGGATTTTTGGTATGTAGCTCCCACATTTTTTAGTCCAAAGGTATGATCATATAATAAAATGTGTCCCATGGTATAGTTAATGTTGTATTTTCTTGATCTATGGGGTTAATTTTAATTTAGTTAGAAAATCCTTATTTAAATCATGGCAATCGATGAAACAACAAATATCACCATTAGGTTTTATAGTAGGTACAATGTTTGACACCTAGTTAGAATGTGCAATATCTCTTAAAAATCCCACATCTAAGAGTTTTTAAATTTCATCTTTTACCAATAATGCCACTTTAGAATTGATCGTACAAATATTTTAGTTAACTAGATTTACATCTAGGTATAATAATATAGAATGCATTGCCACCGATGGATCAATATAAGGCATATTTGAATAAGTTCAATTAAAACATTTAGTAAAATCATGAATTAATTACAAATAATATTTTCCTTCATCATCTTACAACATTGCATCAAGTAGAACTAGTCAAGGGTCTTTATCTATTCCATAGTTATAATTGACTATTTATTTTGTTTATCAAAATATATCTCTCTAAAATAAATGGTGTAGTATAAATATTATTTGATGCATCATGTTTAACATTGGTATCATTGCTCTCACGAAAGTAAGCATGAGTAGAGGTGGCCTGAGGAAACCTATTTTTATGATAGAAGGAAGCGAGATCCTCATATGCCACCAAGTAATCTAGAAATTATTTATCAATAGAAAATTCATTAAATGACAAAATTTTTAGGGAAGTATTCTCATTGATTAGATGAGGGTTGATCAATCGTACTCGGTTATATAAGTATGTATACATTTTGTTTTGACTTTTTGAATTCATGTTGTACTATGATAATTATGCTTGTGAGTTGCATCTTTTCCTAAAAAATACAAACCTTGAAGGATTATATTATTTTTAAGAGAGATAATCTCATTTATGCCTTGATCATTTCTACCCAACCCCTATACTTTTCACCCATATTTGAGCAAATATCAAAAACCAAAATTAGGATTGGATGATTGTAGTGTAGGATTATCCATTTATTGTAACATTACACAATGTTTAAATGGATTAATATCCATTGAATAGGTGTAAATGAATCTCTAATGAATTAATTTTAACCATGTGAGCAAATTATATGTAATTTCATAAATCTCATGCATCCAAGTCCATCCCAAAATAATGTTATAGTGCAAATCATTTGTCATAACTTGAAATAAAATAAATAATTTAAGGGGACCCATGGTAATATTTAGTGTTATTTTTCCTAATACTTGTGAAATATTATCAAATACCTTGATGCTTATATTAGATGGTGATAAATTTGAAGGTCTAATGCTAGTTAAGGAGATAAAATATATGTTTCAAAATTTAAGTCCTAAACAATTGTCCAAAAGAACTTATTTTACCATTTTATTACAAATACACACTTAGATGTTAACGTGGCAAATCATCATATTAAAAGGATATATTATGCTTAGTAAATTTAATGTAATTTAAAACATAAGCCACATATTTTTTTTCCACATTACAAGGTAGTATGGTCATATGGTCATATGCAATGCATCCAAAAGGACATCTTTATAATGGGATGAAAGGTGTAGAAAGTCTAAGAGTGAAGTTTTAGTAGTAATATCCTTGGATTGGGTGGTAAAATGGCATGGGGATAATTATTGCTTCATTAAATCCATTTGGAAATTTCTACTAATAGGTAAAATCTCATTATAAACATTAGAACAAGAAAGGGTATGCAAAAATGCATTGTATTTACAATAAGTAGATTTGAAAACCCTTATAGATTGAATTGATTTAATAATTCATGAGGCATAACAAGTAATATCCATCATAATGTATTTAAACATTAATTATTTAATATATATATCCATAATAAACATTATTGTAGGAAAATAAAATCTAATTCTTTGTAAATTTTAAATTTTCTTTTCAAAAAATCATAAATCTAAATTTTTAACCTTTATGGAAATTAAAGATCGGGTTCACAAAATGTTTAAACTTAAATTAGATGTTCATCCTTATATGGGTATATAAGGTTAATAATATCTAAATGAATAATCACAAGGGTGATAAATAGATCTATAGTAGGTTAATTAATTAAAAAACATAGATAGAATATTTATTGAATTTTCTATGTTAAGATATGCTAAAAATGAAATGTATAGCTATGCTAGATATTAAAATTATAATGAAAAAAAGAAACTTATCTAGTTATTATGATAATATATATTTGAATTAGGATAATCAAGAATCAAACTATAATAATATTATGTAACAGTCCCTAAATTTTAGATTAAGCACCTATGTAACTATGAACATTTACGTCATCTTGGGATGGTTACATCGACACTAGTGTTTGGATTAGATGTAGGTGTCTAATATATATTAAATATTAAAATAGGATGTGATCACTTGTATTATTTTTAGTTCATCATCATATTCACTTTGGTGTATTCAAATCTTGGTCATAGACTATTGTTCCTTGTTAAATGATAAAACCCTAGTTCTTCATCTTCTTAGTGGTTATAGGAAAAATGGGTTAGTGGGCACATGATGTCTATATACTACAAATAACCCTATATTAATGAGTGTTTATTACATATCAAATATTCTAAATATGGCCTCAGACTTATGTATTTCTTCCCTACATGTTGGCTTGTGTGTGAATCATGCAATGTGTGATAAGTAAGTATAATAGTGACCCATCTTATAACTTGGAAAAAATAGCTCTTGGCTTACAAATTTAGTACTTAAGACATATATACGGTTATCCCTATGAATTATATTTAAATATGAAAAAAAATAGGGGAACTTTACTTAATTTAATACTATTTGGTATGAATTTAGGTTTGTGTTAGGTGAAGAATGAATGAGGGTTGATCTTATATTTATACCAATCCTCTTAGAGAATATATTTCATTAAATCACTTATGATAATGACTAGGATACATTTAATTTTCAAATAATATGTCTTTATGGAACTGAAGGACACTTAGGATGATGTAGGTGTCTAAGTGGAACACAACTATCTGAAAAGAAAAAAAGTAGGTACATGTCCAAAATTTGTAGAGGTGAAAGATAAGTAGGTTTTAAGTATTCTAGGCAAGATAGAAGTCTTGGGTCATCAACGTAAGACTATTTATAATAAGAGATAGTCAAAGGGTCACAAGAGAGAGTATATGTAAGACTTACAGAAATAGGAAAGGTCTAGAATGAAGAGAAACTACCAAGGTCTAAGTTTTTTGAGTTTACAAGATTGTGATGCTATATACTTCATAAATAACATCTAAAATATGTTAAATCTATATTGGATATAGGTTTACTTTGGGATCTATTTATATCCATACCCCATATCTTAAGCTTAGGATTTTGAAACATATCCCCTTCCTATTGAGTGTGGATTTCCCTATACTTGACTTATGGTCACCTGAATACCATTACTATACCATCTAATTATAGTTCTATTGTTATGACATTTGTATGTATCCTAGTATATATAAAGTAATAAGATTATTATTGGTCATCCTAGACTACACATATAATTTCCTTATTTTGGATTTTATTGCATTCTTAATCTATCTTGTTAATTTGATGACTTAACACTTATCTTATTTTTTGGCTTGACATTATTCTACCCACTTGGTTTATGTTACATAAAATATTGCATTGGCCCTTACCAAATTTTTATCCCTTTTGAAATAGTTTATAATATTTTTTTATGATAGCATATATATCAAGACATTTTATTGTAGAATTCATTAAGTTTCAAGGGAATTTGTATATTATTTTGAATCTCCCTCTTATTCTTCTTACTTTATTCTACCCCTTGGATTTCTTGTTTTCAATGTTATTTAATTATGTTGTTGGGATTCTATTTTTATTTATTGATTTTATTATTGTGTATACTCTTTGAATTTATATTTACATGATTTACTTTCTTATTAGAGAAAATTAAAAAATACAAATGTAATAAAAAATTAAAAAAATCAGAAGTTGTTTATTGATGGATACATATCATGCTTATATTCCTATGCTAGAAGAATTCCTTGTTCATTATTTACACACATACTTTTCATGGTTTTATTATAGTGATTGAGATTCAAAATATATATGTTATACATGGTTATGGAATATCAAATTTTATGTGACTATTTTATTGACCACACCCTAGGTGCATGATCACATTGATGGTATACTCTACCTTAGGGTCATCCTTATATAATAGATTTTAATGTGATATATCGACTGAATTCCATTTATCATATTGAGTTATTTTTATAATTATTATATAATATATTTATATTACATACATATTTCATGTTTTCATGGATATCTATGTTGTATGGTTACATTTGGTTGTTATGTTTGTAACATTACATGTTGTAAATCATTTTGTGTTTGATTGTTTACATGTGTATGGTTGTGTGTGCTTGAGTGTGTTTATGCTGATTATTTTTCCATAAATTATGCTATATGTTTCATGTCATATCATCATGTATTGTGAGCCATTTCTCCTTGTAAGATGATTTATTATATGTAGCCACATACTACTATGTAATCTATGTGATACTATGAAATATTCTATGATTTTTACCATGACTCATATCATGCATATACTATGTGTCTTATGGTATTTACCATTCATATTACCATTTTATATATTAATATGCTTGGTGCCTAAATTATATTATGGTATTGTTTGTGTGCTTCATTGCTTTATCTAGCCCTTCTAGGGGAACAATTGTGACACTAGAGGCATGTTATTTGTCCATATCTAAATTTATAACTTGGGGGAATTATACTCTTATTTATATCCTCAATATTATTACTATGATATATATTGAAATGAATGAAAAAAAGTGTTCCAAGAAAAAAAATCTTAGGTGTTAACAATAGAATATCATATCAAAAATCTAAATAATAGCATAGACTTACAAATTGATATGTGAAACAAAAATATAAATATCATATATTATATATCTAAAAATCTTCATTCAATTAAAATTAAAGTGTCTTTCATATATAGGAAAGGTGGGTCAATCATATTCATAAGATTAAGCTAAGAGATAACCTAGATATAGAAACCCACTATACCTAAATAGAAAAAAATTAATATCCCTACCTAAGTGGATGGGGAAAAAAATAATTATTAACTACATTAAAAACCTAGAGAACATGAGAAAAGTTAAATAACCTACTCTAACATACCCACCTCAATTAAATCTAGGGGCCAAAATTAAAGTGACATATCCAAAATATGAGTCCTAAAAATAAGGCCTAATCAGGTACTCATGTACAATATATACATGAAGAAATGAATAAGTAATATTTTTTCATGGACACCCCCAAGGAAAAATTCCTAAACCCTAAGAATGAAACACAACTCAAGGTAACAAGGTGATGAAAAAGTCTTCTTAAGTATGTCGGTAACTTGTTGTTGATTTAAAATGTACTCCAAGCAAAGAATTTCATCTTGAATGTGTTTATGAATGAAGTGCATGCGATTTTTAATATGCTTGGTCTAATGGTGCTCAATAGGTTTGTAGTAAATGTGAATTACACTTTGTTTAGCACACCAAAGTATAGTAGGTAAAGTGAAACTCTATCAATAACTATTGGATCTAAAGGACCTACTAAATCATTGTGACTATTATCCTATACCTCTATAGATGAAAGTGTAATAAATGTTACATCTTTTATGATGAATAAACTAGAGAAGAACCAATACAAAAAAATGTATCCAAAATTGGAACACCTATCATCAATAGAACTTTCTCAATCTGAATCAATATAACCAACCAACTGAGTATAACCTCTAGTGTAGTGTAATCCAAAGTGGGAGGTACCTTATAGATATAAAAAAATAATTTTAGCAACCTACCAATGACTATCATGAGGAGTATGTTCAAACTGAGATACAAGACCAACTATAAATTAAATATCGAGGTGAGCATAGGTTCAGTACATGAGATTTCCAACCTACATATACAATGTAGGATCATAAAGAGGAGTGGTTTTGGTGGAATTAATAGTGACTCTAGACTATAAAGAAGGGGGGACATGGATTTTGATAATCCATACAAAAAAAATGAAGAAGAACATGGATGTAATTTTTATGACTCAAATAAATCCCTGAATCGAATTGAAGAATTTAAAAACTAAGGAGAAAGTGTAAAAGACTAAGATCTGTCATATCAAACTATGTGGAAAGAGCCTACTAAATATTTTTAATATGGGAAGAATAAATCTTAGTAAGAATAAGATCATCAACATATAAATATAAAAATATCCTCTCCAACATGATTTATATATAATGTATGATTTGAGTGGTAGTAATCAAAGCTAGTAGATAGAAGAAAATAATCCATATTCTCATACTAGGGTTGGGGATCATGTTCAAGACTGTATAGAGACAATCAAAGTCTAAAAATAATATAAGAATCATGAATAAACCTAATAAGTTAGTCCATGTAGATTGCATCTTACAAATATCCATGTAATAAGTCACTCTTTCCATCCATCTGGTACACTGGCCAACCCTATGATGTAGTAAGAAAAAGGATAAAGTGCAAAAAATCCATGTTGATAATTGGAGAAAATTATTATATTAATCAATACCTTTTACTTTTGATAAATCCCTTACAACAAGATGAGCCTTATACTTGTTAATGGATCCATCAATTGCATATTTGGTTCATTATATCCAATTACATCTAACCAACTTTCTTCCTTTAGGAAGATAGATGAGATCCCAAGTATGATTATTAATAAAATAATAATAATCATCTATCATCACATCATCCCACTCCTTTATCCTATGAGACTATGAAAAATAATCTGGACCCCCAAAAAATACAGGACACAAAATTCTAAAAATTGTAGAATGTGCATGATAAAGTTTAGTGGGTGGAATATCATGTATTAAAGGTGTTACCTTAGAAAATATAATATGATCCCACTTAGGCATATTGGGAATAAAATCCTCATAGAATTATTCATCTATAACCTTTTCAGTGGCCTCCTAAATTGTGTTGTCTGGTCAAATATCCAACCCCAAGACACTTATGAGATTAAGTGTTCATAGTGAATTTTGGGATAATAAGGGACTTTCATCCTTAATTTTAGGATTTAAACTAGTTTAATATAAGGAATGTCTAAGTTTATTGAGATCCATGATATAATATAATTTAAATAAGCCTTAAATAGGTGCAGTTCTACCACTGGGGATCCAATACTTAGCCTAAAAAGGATGTTTTAGTTTTCACCTAGTCTAACCAATTCCAATTTTAAACATTACTGGGCTTCACTTCACCAATTTATAAATAAAATGTATGGAATTTATCATCTCTTAAAATAAATTAAAAATTAGGGAGAGCAATGGAGGGTATGAAAGGATGTTTCTTAGCTTGAGAGGATGTTAATGCTTCAAGAACTGAGCTTTATGCCCAACCACAGTTACACCACTATGTGTCCTATTTAATAAGGGGATCAAACTCATCATCACATAGGGAAAGATTCTAAGTAAAAAAATAAGAATTATTTATTTTTTAATTCTTTGAAAAATATAAACACATAAAAGAGCCTGTAATAAATTACACATAGAATCTCCATAAATGATCCATAGATTCAAGCACATAAATTAAAAGTGTTGAAAAGGAAAAAAGAATAATTCATAAATGAATTAAAATATCAAAGCACATTTTAAATACTAAATTCATTATTAGTGACAAAGCACATTATTAGTTATTTAACATAAGCATTCATTTAAGACTAGAAAATAATTGGCCACATTTAAAGATAAATAAACCAATTGATATAAAATAGGAAATTTACATTCATTTCAATAAAGTTTATTTAAATAAAAATTACAACCTTTACAAAGATAAAGTAGTCTAAAATATATAGATATGGATAGGGCTTGACCACAAGTAGCATGATATTCCCATCCTTGGCCATTATGTCCATATAAAGTTGTTACAACTATAATTATTCAAAAATAAAAGATTACCCATTCCCCCAAAAGATGCTTCAGGCCCACTCAAGTAATATTATAGAGAGCTATAAATGAACCACCTCACATCTATTTAGGCTACACCTTATTGGATTATAGTGTATCTAATCCTAAGTTAAATTTTCTATCCATCTTAGCCAATTTCATGGGAGGCTCACAAAGGATCACCTCAAACTAGGCCAGCAATCATTGGTGTAATTGGAATGGGGTCTCAAGGGATAATCTCAACATAGACACCTAGATAATACTCACCATGGATTAGGTATAGATCCATATAATTAACTTAGATCCAAATTAATTTCCCTTTTCCACCTTTATTATCATGAACTGGTTGAAATGAGCTAGGTGAACCTCAAATTATCCTCTATCTAGCAAGCCACCATCTATATGGAATAGCACCATGATTTCAACTTACTTTATGTAAGTCATAATCTATTCCTTTCCCTCTTATAGATATTATATGATTATATATGCCATGGACAAACATTATTTGATTGAGTCTCTCATACTCCCAACATAGTTTTAATAAAGCCTTAAGTCTATGAGGGGAATCAATTTAAGCTATGGGAGCATTCCCTTATAGATAATCATAACAAAAAAAATTCATGTTTTGTCCATGAAATCAATCATATATATATATATATATATATATATATATATATATATAGAAATATATATATAGACATATATATATATATACATATATATATACATATAAATATATATATATGTATATGTATTCATGCACTTTTTTTAGGTACTCCTTGATCATGGTCAGTATCCTAACTACTTATACAAGAGTTGTGAATAATTTCTTGAGGGTATGTTTAAATTAGACAATCAATTTATAGTAAAAATACTCTTCACCTATGCTTCAAGTACTTAAAATTTATCCATCATGTCCATTAGTTTCATGAACATGTCATGAGTAACTTAGAGCATGAATACTATATCCTTATCCACCTTCTCTTCTCCACTAGATGTTATTACTTTAGTGTGAGATAAGAGATCATTTTTGGTCTACCACACCACTAGATCTCCCTCTAAAGTGAATCTTTGCATAATAATCCTCCTCATGTTTTTAGAATCCTTATATAACTCCCATTAGCCCTATATATCACATTTTAAGATCACCTTGGGTCCCTATGATCATGTGGTAATTCCAAAGGTATAAGAGGATGAAGGTGGGTGGTAGAGATAGAGGTGGAAGGTGGAGGCATAGGAGGAGGAGGAATGGATGAAGACAAATGAAGGAAGGTAGAGAGAAATGGAATAAGAGGAGGCATGGGGGTGAAATGGGGAAGGAAAATGGGGAATCCAATGAGAACATATAGGTATGCCATTAGCTTTAGGTTAAATTAACCTAAGGGTTAATGGCACCAGGGAGAGGAGTATTCAATAGAAATGAGGAAATTTTCTAGTTAAATATAAATCATCAGGTACCCAAGATGATGGAAAAGGAAGCCTTGGGAGGGACAAGTGGAGAAATAGGGGACTAAGTAGAGAAATAGGGGACTAAGTAGAAGGTTAAGATGGAGTTACTTATAATTAAATCAGATTTTACCATAGTAGTATAAGGGGATTCATTGTTGATGGTGGTGGGATCCAACTAGGGAGTCTATAGAGTGACTGCAGGTGCTACTAAGCTGTCCAAATCTAATTAAAATATGCACATGGGTTTGCTCACTATTAGGGTCACCATTGGGATTTGAATTGGTGTAATCCATGTAGCAGTGGCCAGTTGTGTAGTGAATATTGGGAGCACTGAGGCCCAAGAAAAATAAGCCCTTGAAGACTATATGCAAGCCATAATGCTCCATGTAGATGGAATTGGTTAAGTAGAGGTAAATTGGGATGCAAGGATGTTATACATAGCTGAAGCTAAGGGTACCTAGGTGAATTATGGAAGGGGTGGATTGGGAAATAGGTGAGGCCCAACCTAGGTGAGCCCAGTAGGTATAAAGAAACTAAGGGGTGCCCCATTGAGATATTGAGGGATAGAGGTAGTAGGGGAAGTAATCTCTATGGGTACCTACTACTGGTCATGTTTCAAGATTGACTCAAGGCTAATCCTAATGTTAAATTTTGGTGCCTATGTATTCAAGGGTTGAGTAGATTGAATTCTCAGAGGTGGTGGAGCTAGAGTAGAGACTAAGGAGGTCAAATTCATGGAGGAGAGGGAGTTGGGACACATTTGATAATATTATTTTAAATATGAGGTATATTTTTAGGACTAATCTGAGTGAATGGCCTAGATTGGTAATGATTTCCCTTATTCACCTCGAGCCTAGATAATACCTCCTTCATCAGTAGGGTTGAGGTGTCTCATCATAAAGGTGAGGCACATGGTTTTAGGCAACGTTGAGGTGATATTGTTATTTCATCACATGAGCCTTGATGACACCATGAGGGTCCCATTCTCAGTGCTCTATTATTCCTTTGGCATAATAGTACATTTATACTACCATATTCTACAATAGTGGTAGATTCATTTACACATTCTAGTTGATGACGATGGGAAAGCTTGGGAAATCCTTTTGTTAGATACTAAGGTAGTGGAAAAACATGTCATCTACTAATTGACTTACTATCTCTTACTCAGCTAACTAGTCGAGGAATTAATAGGGTAGGCATAAGGGGGGCCTATGGATTCCTACTACCTACATGATGGTGTCATCTTAGTAATATCAATAATCACTAATGGGGGTTAAGGACTATTTGATCTTGTTCAACAGTCGAGGAATTACCACCTCATTGATGGATATGTAGACCATGAAGTAAAACAATTCATAGATCTCCAAAATGTGATTTTTATATTGGTGGCCATATAGTTTGTAAAAAATATATATGCACCATGGTTCCCTCAATAGTCCATAGTGAAAACATGGAAGGTTTGACCACAATGGTGGCATAGATGACACCTAACAGGTGACTCATCATGTATAAATTACCTCTAGTCTGAGCATCTAATATATCCTTTATGAGGTTGAAATTGTTTATGCTCCCTAGGTTTGGGACCTCTTCTCCTTTTATAATTATGCTAAACAATGACACCCATAAGAGGTTAACATGTTTATTATTATTGGCTCTAATTAGATAGTTTATTAGGAGCATCCCAATGTGAACACCCTTTTTGAAGAGGTGGACAGGGTAGGCATTAATGGCTTCTTTTTCAAACCATCATTCCTATTCAATGGCCTAGTCCTTGAGAAATTTATATTGTATGTGATATTTATGGATTATATATCACCATAGTGTTGAACACTTAGCAAACTCAAACCTTTGATGTTACTCTTAGTTCTAGACCTTACTTGCTTTTGAAAGTCTCACATCTACTCTATATTGTGCCAATTAGCCCATATTTTGGTCTAAATAGCCTTATGTTGATGACCCAAACCTTATATCTTTCCTAGAATGCTTAAAACCTACTTATCTTCCCCCTTTTTAAGTTTTGAGCCTATACCTTCTTTCTTGTTCCATAAAAACTAGCATCCTAGAGAGACACCTACATCAACACAAGTGTCCTACTTTGATGCAAGTGTTTAGTGCCCTAAATTTTTCTAATTTTCAAATTAAATGTATCCTAATGGTTAGCCTAAGTGATTTAATGTAAGTTATCTCCTAATAGGAGTGGTATATATTCATAATCACTACTCATTCATACCTCACCTAGAAAAGACCTAAGGCAACTTATCAAAGCATTCAATCAAGCAATCAATAAAAAATGATTCCCCATTTTCTCATATTTCCATGTCAATCATAGGAAAAACACATACATAGGTCTAAATTATTGGAGTATCCCAAGATATATATTTTCAAAGTTATAAGATAGGTCACTATTATACTTGTTTTCCATATATTTCATTATTCACACACAAGCCAAAACATAGGAGATAACTACATCAGTTTGATGCCCTCTTTAGAGTAGTGTCTATGTAGGTAGTTTTCATTGATAGAGGGGTATTTGGGGTTATCTCAACATTGTGTTCCCACTAACTCATTTTTCCCAGGAAATCATCCAAAGGAAAAGAGGAGTGAACCTAGGGTTTTGATCAATAAACTAAGAGAGAATGATTAAACACAAGATATATATACATCAAGATAAAGGAAACAAAAAACTCACAAAAACACAATTGATATACTTGAAAATGGATTTATATTTTAGTCTAGACACTAGCATCAACATCAAGATACTATTATTAATGAAAATGTCCAACTTGGATGAAGTGTCTAGTGGTTAAACATAGTCAAAACTTAGAATGAATGAAACTCATATCTATGTTGTTGTCATATGATTATTCCTAATCATTTTCATACTCCAGAACATAACACCAAACAATATATTCTCTCTTTTATCCCTTTGTTACTTTGTACTTGTTGTATTTATTACACATACTAAATTAGGAAAATATGTACTATGGATTATACTTTAGTGTACATATGAATATTATCATTGCCTTCAAATAGTTTATCAATTTGTGTGTTTTATATGAAAATACATAGAAATAACAAAACATTTGGTGAACTTGTCCTCTATTATTGAGCCAAAACCCTAGTTTTCATGTAGGGTTTTCTCTTCTTCAAAATAATTTCATTTTAGATTCGTATTTATTATTTTCAGATCTGATTTTTTTTCTCTCCTACTTATATGGGCATAATTTAGGAATTTCTAGTTACAATATTACTTTGGCCCTAATTTTGATGGTTTTGTGCTTCATAATTTTATTAAAAGTTAAAATCATTATGGAGTCACTACTAGGAGGATATGCAGGGAAGCTAAATTCTTTTGATCATTTCTTTAATGTGCATGATTATCAATGTATTGCATATGAAGATCTTATAGAATATAAAAATTAGGATAAACACCCTTTTATTAAAATTATGATAATTAAATAACCAATGATGCAAATTCAGATATAAATGAGCAAGGTAGTGATCATGACATTTCTAATTTTGGCTATGAGTGTGATGATCCCTCTTGGCTATGACACTTCTCCTATTCCTCTACTTTTTTATGATCAAGGGTTTCAAGAGATAACAAATATACGTTTTAGACCCTTTCAAATTGATGATCCAATAGATATGAAAATGGTAGAATTCATAATGTTCAAAATCAAAATTTTGCATGCATACATTCTTTAATTAATTCAAAAAGTGAGTGTACTTCTTCCCTTTCAAATGATGCAAATATTGGAAAAGTTGAATATTCCTCCTCTATCTCTCATGATGTAAATTTTGATGAAATCAAGTATATTCCTTATTCTCTAAGTAATACTCATGTTGAAAATTATATTCCTTCTTTGGGTGATTCCAAATAAAATGGTCAATTTTTTTCTCCCCCTTTAATTTGTTGTGAACAAAATGCATATCCTATGTCTCCCATTATCTTGTTTGAATGAAAAAAATGAGAGTGCATATAAAAACAATAAGGAAATAACCAAAAAACATGCATTTTTAGGGGACACAAGTAAAGTCCCAAGTATATTTCATGTATCCTTTTCAAAGATCAAGTCATGTAAGTCAAAGAAAATCAAAACTAGAATTTCATCTTCTCTCCTTCCTTTAAAAGTAAAATTGAAATTGAAATTCATACTCTTCCCTCTCATGATGTTTCAATTAAAATATAAAATGTTTCTTTTCTTACCTCCTTTGAATTTTTTGATACAAAAGAGAAAACGCTTACAAGTGAAGTTTTTTCATCTACTTCTGTTGAATGTCATGAGATTTTAAATAAATATCACCTTGTAATGACAATTTTACCAACCTTCATGTTATCCAACATGGTATACTCACTACTTTAACCATGGATACCCCTTTACAAATTTTTGTAAAACCATGGGGTGATCCTCCCACTGATATTGTAAAAGATTCAATTATTACTATATTCTATGTGCATGGTAGTTTGCATCCACTAGAAAAAGCTTTAGCCTCTTTTTGTGATATGTTATCTATTGTGACTACCATGGGAGATTTTAAACATTAATTCAACACTCTTAAGATGAAAATTTTTACTCATGAGGCTATTTTTGAGGATAATATATTATAAGAGTAACCTATTACTAAATATGTATTTGAGCATCCTTACCATTCAAAATTTATTATGCCTAATTTCTCCTCATTTGATGCTCAAGGGGATCCTTCTCTTAATTTAAAATAATATATATACTCCTTTTAACATTATGCCCAAAATGGAAGCTTGATCTTAAAGGCTTTTCATCGCAACTTAACACAAGTGGTTCTTGATTGGTTTTATAGTCTTTTAAATAGTTCTTTATAAACTTTAAATAAGATTTAAGATGTATTTATATCATATTTTCATAATTATACCTTACCTAAGTTACCATTGGAAAATTTTAAATAATTGACACAAATATAAAATGAGTCTCTACAAGACTATGTTATTTGATTTAAGGATGCTTTGTATTCATTAAATTATACACCTTTAGATTTGAAAGTAAAATTTATATTTAGTAGAGGTCATTTTTCTCCACTCAGAAAAATATCAATGGATAAGCCCTTTTCTTCATTCGAGACCTTCTATAGGATGTGAACAAATATGCATGCACTCTAATGAATACTCAAACCAAGTTGACCGTCTCTTCACTAAAAATTATGAATGATAAGAATCATGTTTCCAAGACAAATAAACAAGTTAGAAAAGATCATGAACTAATTCAAACACATTATATAGAACCAAGAGTATATTTTAAGGAAAAAATTATAAAGGTGTTTAACAAAGGAAAGGAACATGCTTTTGGAGTATCTCCCATAGTTAGACCATATGCCTCTACCAAATGATAGCCTCTTCAATTTGATTGGTACCAAGATAGACCAAATGATATATTATGCACACTATTAGATAAATGAATGATAAAACTTCATCCTAATTCATATTATCCATGACAACAATTTGAAAAGAAAAAAAAGGACAACACTTTTTCTCTTACCGATTAAATAAAAATCTTACACATCTAGTTGATTGAGGAATTACTGTATATCAAAAAGACATATCTAGACCCATTTCACATACTTATCATAAGGGATAATATAATATGATTGATCCATCCTATGCTACTCATTTTTAGGAACACATGGTCCATCAACCTTTATATAAGATGCCCATTAGTATAAGTCCTTCTCTGAGTGTACTTTCTACTAGGATTGATCTCTCCCACACTGATCCTACCAAGGAACCATTGGTTTATTAGGTCCTAAATAGAGGGACATGTGGAGGGGATTTAACTACATAATATATATGCACCTAAATTTATCTAGGAAACACTCTAGGTGACAATTTAGGTGACACTTTAGGTGATAATTCAGGTGATGGTTCTACCCTAATTGGTGGCAGAACTTTTGGGAGCCATAACTTTTCAACCATAGCTCTGTTTGACTCCTCGTTAAAACCATTAGAAATATAAGAATGAGGATAACACAATGATATGGAATTAAATATGATCTCTAGGTTTTGACCCATAAAAATCTAATGGAAGTGCCTATAATTTCAATTTTAATAGTGTTGTCTAAAAATAGAAAGTTTTTAAAAAATAGTAATTTCTTGAATTTTGTGTTGTAAATCATGGAAGTTGAACCACTTCATCTCCCTCAATATTTTTGAACTTACATATCCTCTTCCTACCTTCAAATTATGTATAAAAATAGATGTATCCTAAGAAGGGGATCAGACATCTCTTCCCAGAGATAAGCATATGTTTTTTGTAATTTTGTGAGCAATAAAACATTTCTTCCTAGAGATAGCATTATATAATTACATCATTTTGTGTTATTGAATTATCTTTCAACCAAAACCTCTAAGTTTTTGATCATAAATAGATACATACATATTCATATGATATTTTTATAGATACTTTAGAATCAATGTCAAAATCAAAACCAATATTTCCATTACCACATGATCAGTACAATCAAACTTTCTTATTTCCATACACATTTCATTTCATATGGTGACTATTTCATTACCATTAAATTACAAGTTTCGTTAAATTGAAATATTTTATACTACACACCATATTTATACATCCAAAACACTTAAACATGTTTGTAATATTGTTATTCTAAAGAAACCATAGAGCACATAGAAATGGGTTGCATGAATCCTTAGTCCTATTACTACTACTTCATGACCTTAGAGTCTTATCATACATACACATAATATAAAATATGATATAGTGACATATACTAAACCTATACATTCTCCCTAGTATTATCACTAATTCTTTGCACCAAGTTCTAAGTGGGGAGATACATATGACCATCCTTTGGATGAGATATAGGATGATATTTCATCTTCACATATTCCAAAAATATAAAGAAAAAATTAAAAAATATTTATATCACATACATACTCTATTGGCTCCTTGGAATATATGTTCTTGTTCCATGTTAGTGGATGGCATGTCAGTTACTTATACATACACATGTGTGTCATGCTTCTACTTGAGTGTAATATAGGCATACAAAGATACATGATCTATTCCTATTTTATGATGTTGGGCCTTCCCTCTACTCATGTCATTTGCACACTGGGGGTATCCACCTATATGATCATGACAAATCTAACTTATATAATTATATGGTCACTTTACATTATCATGTTTGAGCTCATATATGTACTTACACATACCTTTATCCATGCTTATATCTTTCATAATGTACTTGATATGCTATGTACTTGATATTTTTTTCTAACATATTTGATCCATGGGCTGCTATGATCTTTTATTCTTTCCTTTATGAACATCCTTGATTCCCTTACCTTGCTATTGTCTTTTTTGTTTGAGCATATGAATATGTTTATTTATTTGTGGCCCCCATGCCTATGTGTTTTATATTTGACATTTGAATATGTCATTATTTATTATATGAACATTTTAATGTTTTTATTTCTTTTGTGGAAATTTTAATAAATCATGCCCCTTCAATTGTGCAACATTTGAACATGTCCCTTATTTATGGTCTCCTAGGATCATTGTATGTTGACTTACTTTTGAGTGATCTTGTGTGTTTGTTTTTTTGTTTATTGAGATTGTATTATTACTATCTAGATGTTTTCATGATCTTTATAATTCATCTTAGTCCTTCATGTGATCATGTTTTTCTATGTGCTTTAATGATAAATTTATATATACATGGTATTCTATATGATGCATGGTTCAATTCACAAATTATATAGTTGTCTCATCCTTTTAAGATGAGGTAACTACCAGTTTATATTCTTCCCTCACCTCAAATGTGGGGATATCATTGGTGGAATGCCATAGAGGCATGTTCTCCACATTTGGAATAGTTTTAAAATTAGTGGGGGCATGTCATATAGTCATGGATTCCATACATTCATAATTTTTATATTCAAAGGGGACATCCTTTAGAAGCATGATTATCCACATTTATTCAATATTTAGCACACCCAAATTTAGTGGGGGAATGTTTTGTAAACATTTTATCCACACTTATTCATTATTTTGAACAACTTTAAGATTTAGTGGGGCCATGTTTTGGAATCATTTTCTCCAAACTTATTTAGTATTTGGCACACCTAGATTCAGTAGGGGCATGTTTTGGAAACATGTCCTCCACAATGGCCCTTATTTTAGTTTTTAAATTTATCCATATATAGTGGGGGTATGCTCTAGACTCATGTTTTTTACACCTAAATAGTTTATCAATTAGCCAAAACACACAATTATATGATTCAAATACACATTTGTGGCAAAATTATATACATTGGTGTCATTGTTATCGATAGTTTCAACATGAAACATGTCTAAGGTGCATATGATATGCAACATAAACCTAATATTGCAAAATCCAAATCAGTTTCAAATTTCAAAAAAATCTTAGGAGCTATCATCACCTATTAGGATAGACTTTTACAGACTATATTGAGCAAATATACTTTAGTAGTTGGTTCACTTTTTGGTATGGTTGAGGTGATTAATCACTCGATCTTGCTAATTTTTTAGGTTGGAATGAATTGTATCATCTAGCCTCACCAATTTTATGTTATCATTTGATTTTGTTCAGTCATACTAACTAGGTTATAAGTATGATTGGGTTGCATGGTTGAGTTAATATCAACTATAAGGTAACAACTCAGTTTTTCTCCATGGTTGAAGGTGGGTGCCTTCCAATCTCTCTCAATCTCCTTAGATATATGCACTTTCTATATTTACATATATTTGTCATAATCTCATTTTTAGATCCTTACAATGATACATATTTAAAATCAACTTGCCATTAGGTGATGGGGTTACATATATACATAGGTATACTCAACCTTGCTCTTTTAATTTTAATATTTTCAATACTTTCAATTTTAGATTATATGCACTAATTAGGTATTGTAAGATGCTCTATATTGTAAGTCAATCATCATCAAATCACTCAAGATGGACTCAAATAAAGGAAAGGTGTGTTATACACACCTAAGTATACATTTTTCTCCTTTAAATATAAATTTAATTACTATATTAAATTAGGGGTAATGTAGATGATATTTATGGATTATATTGCACCTCATTCTTATACATTTGGTAAACTTAGACCTTGTATATTAATCTTAGTTCTAGACCTTTACCATTTTCAAAATTATTTCAACTACTCTATATTATGCCCCTTGGACCATATCTTAGTCCAATTAGTCTTATTTTGATGACCCAAACCTTGTATCTTTCCCAAAATTCTTAAAACCTACTTATCCTCCACCTGAGCCTGTACCTACTTTCATGTTTCCTAAACACTAGCATCTTAGAAAGATGCCTGCATTGATGCTAGTGTCATGATCTGATGCAAGTTTCTAGTTACCTAAAGTCATATAATCTTAAAATGAAACATATCCTAATGGTTGGCCTAATTTATTTAATGAAAGTTATTTCTCAATAGGAGTGGTATATATTCACAATCACTCCTCATTCATACATCACCTAGAAAAGACCTAAGGTAACTTATCAAAGTATTTAATTAAGAACTAAATAAATCAAATCTTCCCTATTTTCTCCTATTTCTATATCAATAATAGGGGAAACACATACATAGGTTTAAATTATTGAAGGAAAAACCTAAAAGCTATATTTATCTAGTTACAAGCTAGGTCACTATTGTACTTGTTTTCCACATACTGCATGATTCACACATAAGAAAAGACATAAGGGATAACTAAATTAGTTTGATTCCCTCTTTACAGTATTGCCTATATAGAAAATTCTCATTGATAGAGGGGTATTTTGGGTTAACCTAACACTGTGTTCCCACTAACCCATTTTTCTTATGGCATCATTTAATGGAAAAGAGAAATGAACCTAAGATATTGATCAATAAATTGAGAAAAATACATTGTACACAAAATATAAGGACATAAATATAAGTATGACAAAAAATATATAAAACCCCAACTAAAATATTTTAAAATCGAGTTATATTGTGCTCTAGATACTAGTGTCAACATCAAGACACTATCATCAATTGAGGTGTCTAAATTGGATGCAAATTTTCAATGGTTAAATGTATTCAAAACTCAAAATTAATGGAACCCAAATCCCTATTACATTCCTATGATGATTCCTAATCATTTTCATGTTCTATAATAAAACATCAAATAAGATATGCTCTCTTTTATCCATTAGCTACTTTCTACCTATTTTATTTATTGCACATGCTCAATTAAGAAAATATATATTATTGATTTTACTTTAGTGTAAATATTAATATTATAATTCCTTTCAAACACTTTATTATTTCATGTGTTTTTTATGAAAATACCCAAAAATAATAAAACACATGTATATTATGGGCATTATCCCATGCATCGATTGTGCTAGTATCATATCTAGTAGTATACTTTGGTAGGTTATAATAATACTTAAAATCAATCCCTACGATGTTTTCGACCAAGTTTTTTGAATTTATCAAGTAAACAAGATCTCACCCATCCCAAATAACATGCTTAGAAGTCTACAATAAGTTACTGAAGAGGTCTATGCAAAAGAATACCTCAAGCTTGGTTGCAGCCCTATGTAATCCTGACTTACCTAATGTAATGAAAAAATTGAAGTAATCTATTTAATCATAATCATACTTCAAGGTGGGTGTTTTCACATATTCAATTTCTTTTAAGATCCTTTTATTATGTTCAAATGACACTAGGTTAGGCAAGAAGGTGGTGTCTTATTACTCAAGCTCAAGCTTAGGGTTGGAAGATGAATCAATCATAGTGAGAAGGTTAGTCTTGAAAATAGAAAAATCAAAGTGAGGAGGGAATAAAGGGAAAAATAATGAGTTAAAAAATGAGATGGACTCTGGGTAATTGGGAGCAATAATGGTAATTTAGATTAATTTGAGGACTTATAGGGCTTTGTAGATATATTTTACATTAATAGCCTTTGAAAACTCATCCAGCATGAGTTAAAATTTGAGTTGGTGGCTCAATCCATCCATTCATTTCTAAATCTAGTATTAATTAGGTAATTTCAAATATATTCTCTATGCTTATATTTAGATATGATGAGACATTTAAAATTATCCAACTGGGACCTAGTTTCGTATTTAGTTAATGTGAGAAGCATGGTAAGAATATGGCTACTCTGCCTCTATGTAATATTGAGTGGATCTAGATTACACCACATATATTTCTCTATTTCATCCTATTTTTAATAGATGCCACATAAGTACAATCAAGTGCCATACTCTTACTATTTAAAGCACTAGATTTGGCCACCTAGAGTAGTGAGGTGATGCACGACATCATTTGATTAGTTTTTGTATATAAATATACCCCATTATAATTACATCAAGGTTTATTGAACCTTTTTTACAAATTTATACATAAGTTTCATGTGATTTAGTCTCATAATTCAGGCTCTCATAAGCTCTAACATCTTTATCAGGTCTGGGAGACTGACACATTTAATAGGTTCCACTTGGTGCTTCCCAATTTGGTTGGGCTCTCTCTGTATTTTATATTTTTAATAGGTCTAGGAGACTAACACATCTGATAGGTTCCAAATGGAACTTCTTCATTAGTTTGGCTCGCCTAGAATCTAACATCTCTGATAGGTCTGAGAGACTGACACATCTAACAGGTTCTACATGGTACTTCCTCATTATTGGTGTTTTCTAAGATCTAACATCTATGATAGGTCTAAGAGACCAACACATATTATAGGTTCCACATTTTACTTCTTTATTCATCAATATCTACTAATATCTGACATCTCTAACAAGTTTAGGAGATTAACACATTTCATAGGTTCCACATGGTGCTTCCTAATTTGTCAATCTCCCATACAAGATTTCATGAAAAATGAATAAGTTAAAATAAATCCACATAATCAATTGAAACATTTCCTATATACCTTTAAAATTTTATGAAACACTGAGTAAGACTCTAAGAGATTGATACTCTAGGAAAACCAACATGAATCCAAATCTATGAAAAACATAGTTATAATAATGAAATATTCTATGTATGAAAACCCTTTATTTTTTTAGAGAACATCAAGGAATAGATTGAATTTAGACTTAGATTACTATAATTATATTTAATAATACCATATAATCATCACAAATATCATTAAACATTCATCAAACCAAGGTGAAATAAAGGTTTAAGGATTCTCAAGGTCTGAGGCTGACTGGAAGGGATTAAAACTCCAAGAAAACTTTGAGTTGACAATTTTTAGATGGGTCCCCCACTTTTATGAATAAGGGATTGTGTTGGCCATAAAAAATTGGATCCTCAAATAAGGTATCCTCAATATGAAATCAGGAATCATCAATGGATGGGAGTAAATAAGAATAACAAGACATGGAAGAAGATAAAGAATCATAAGAAGGGAAGCACTCATCAAACTGAACATGTGTTCAAAAAATAACATCACAAGTACTAGGATCCAAAATTATATAATCTCTCATTTCCTCATAATACCCTAAAAATATAAAGGGTTTTATCTTCTTATCCAAATCTTTCCTTTTCTTCTTTAGTACAAAAGCCCAAGCATGGCTCCCAAAAACTCAAAAAATTGAGATATCAAGCTTAGTTTCAGACCAAGCCTCCTTTAGAATCAAATTATAAAGTGCTCTATGTGGTGTAACATTTTGGATATAATTTGTAAAATTTAATGCTTCGACCTAGTATACAAGAGGTCAATACCAAGAATGCATCATGTGGTTATCCATATCCTTTAAAATTTAGTTCTTTTTTGTTAGGCCATTCTATTGTGGAGTATGAGGAATATAATTTTGATGATTAATGACATGGGATGGAAAAAATAGAAAACTATTTACTAAATTAATCCCCTCATTATCAATGTGAAGCTTGTTTATGCAACTAGAATATTGATTTTCAACTAAAGCCTTGAGGACTTTGAAGTTTAAAAAAACTTCACTCTTATACTTGAGAAAACAAACCCAAGTACATCTTGAGAAATTATTAATAAATGTAAGTGCATACTTAGCTCCATTGAATGGAATATTAAAAACCATCAAGTCACTGTGCACAAGCTCAAGTGGTGAAGAAGATCACTTATACATACCCTTAGAAAATAGATTTTGGTGTTATTTACCTAATGCACATCCATGGAAAACTTCATCAAAACAAGAAACTCTAGGAAGATCATCAACCATATCATGAGTTCTCAACTCCTTTAAATATATATAATTAAGATACATAAATATCTTGTGTCAAAGCTTATTTTTAGAATTGGCATGATAAACCAAGCATGTCTCTATAGAAGTGTCATCAAAGCCCTAAAAGAGGTATAGTTGGGAATTATGATCAACACCACCTTGTGAAATAAGTGAATGATGATTCAATAAGGTTTAAATTTTATCCCCTTATGGTAGTAAATTCATTTTCTTTCCCTAACCATAATGATAATTTTGATAAATAAAAACCAAATTTGTAGTGATGTTAGGAACATATAGTGCATCATTGATGTAAACGCAAACAAGTTGTATGTCACATTTTCCCTTAACATAAATAAATTATTAACCTCCAACCTTAAATTTTTAAGTATAAATCAAAATAAGAGATACAAAATACTCCTTATAATAAGTCATGTGGTGATAAGCACCAAAATTTATAACCCAACTATCTCTGAAAGGTGATCGAGATCTCCTAACAATATTAAGTGATTTGCCATGACCATTGTAAGGAGGTGGAGTGGAGATAAATATATATTTTTTATAACTTCATATCCTAAGGATTTAATTCTCTTCCAACACCTAATTTATACATGACCAATCTCCCCACAAAAGTAGCATAAAAGGCTAGACTTATTCCTGGATTTGTAAGACTCCTTGGGTTTAGAGTTATTATCTTTAGGTTTAGTCGTACTTTGAGATGTAAGAGTGTTTTTGGGTTTAATTTTTAATTTTTCATTGCCCTTATTATTATATTTTACTATTACATGTTTATAAGTGTAATAATCAAGGTTAGTCAATTTTGATTCTTTCCTAGTAAGTCTTTCACAAAATAACTCTAAATTAGGAATTTTGAATGTGGCACCCAAGGCATCCATGTTATAGAAAAGGTATATGAAAAGATTTGGAATGGACCTTTCAACATGGATTAATTATTTAAACACATTATTCATATTTATTATCTCTTCCACTCCCCTTCAATTGTGTCAATAAGTTCTTGAACTTAGTAAGATAGTCTAAAATGAATAGAAAATATTCAAGATGGAGAGAAGTGATTTATACTTTAAGATACATGGCTCTCATGTGATCCAAATTACCAAATAAACCCTTAAATTTTTCTTGTATATTTAAATTAGAGTCACATACTTCTAAATTAAATAAAATACTATCACTTACATAAGTTCCTATCAAACCCATATGCTCATCAAATTTGCATTGGTGTTAAAAATTTTCATATTCTCTAGTGAACACTGGTTTTACTCAAGTCATTAAGGCTCATAATCATTTGAAATTAATATTTTTTCCATTATTTGTCTTCATGTGTGGTCTCTATGTGTTGTTAAGGGCTCACACTAATCTAATATATAATAATGAGTGATTCAAAAAAAACACCAAATAGCAAGAGAATACAAAAAGGGTGCTCAAATCGACACTGAGACAACCCACCCCCCCCCCCCCCCCAAAAAAATAATATTTTTTATTAGGCCCCTCCAAATTCATCACTTTATAATTGAGTGTGTTACCAATATATCAAACATAAAAAAACATACACTTTTGAAAAAAATGGCACTCAGATTCGAGTTACCGATCAAAATTTATAGTTGTTACAAATTTCTCATCATAAATAGGTCAAATAAAAAATTCAAAAATTTAAGTGCTTGGAAAAAATTAAATTACTGAAGACATTATAAAAATACCTTGGGATTAAAACCCCCATTAGTACAAATTAAAAATTTATCCCCCCTAGATGACCAAGGGGATAAGCCCTTTAATATCTCTCCCCCTTATAAAATTGAAGTGAGTGATGTCAACACAAAAGTGGAAGGGAAAAAGGTGTGAATAGTGCTACTCTCTATTGTCTTAAATTTGACACTCTCTTATTTATCAATCATATTATACTAAATTTGACACTCTCTTGGTTATTGATCTATTATTTTGTGTATAGGAGACCTGCAAGAATTGTAAAATGTAGAGAGGGCCAAGAAATGAACAAAAATGATCATGAAAATTATGTCTTCCTACATTGATTTCATCTTCAAAAAGTGTGTGAAGACTTGTTTGTGACTTATTAAAGTTGTAAATCCTAACTTTGTGCAAAAAATAGATAAATAGATGTGGAGTAAAAAATGTTTAGGGTTGGATTTTTTTTAGCTTTCAACACCCCACTATGTTGATCACTATCTACATACCAATACTTTAAAGATGGATCAAACCTCCATGTAGTTCTCCCACCTAGGTGCTTTGTGAAATTATGATCTTTTTATTATATGAATGCATTTATTTTTGGATTAAATACTTGATTGTGATTGATTAGGGCTACATAAAATTGAATTCAAACTTTGCTCATGACAATTTAAAGTTCTTCAAAATTGATTTGGGAATAATAGGGAATGTTTTCTCATTGTACACTTGTGTAAATAAGATTTTTTAATAAAATTGATAATATTTTTGAGATGTCTAAAATGAATCAATTGAATGTGATTTTATCCTATTTTAAGAGAGAAAAAGATACATTAGATATTTTATAGGTCTAAAGGTTGAACCTAAAGATACTTTCCTTATTGAAAATTTGACTATTTTAACAAAAGGACAAAAATGACAGACAGGGACAAGAATGTTAGGCATTCCTATCCCTTAAAAAAAGGTGTTGTGTTTGGGTTCTAATTCAAGAAATACATATGCATAAATTTATTTTCAATAATAATCTCATTTATTTAGGTGATAAACAATTATCTTGTGATGAAATTAGGTCTCTGTTTACACTTAAGAAAGGTCAAATTGATGAAATATGTGTCAATTAAGTGCACATGTTAATTAATAGAAAAAATTTATAAAATAGGAATGATCAAACATTCAAGACCAAATTTATATTACCACATCCCTCTCCACCCCTTTATTACTAGATTAAAGGAAAGCCATACCTTAGTGTGTAGGACACACTTTGTCTTTAAGATGCATACTTTAATTGTGTAAGGCACCGTATAGATTGGAAAACCATAAAAAAACACATGAAATATTTATTTCATTCCTTTGAAACCTTAAACTTGAAAATTTTAAACTTTATTTAAACTTTGAAAATGTTTAATTTGAAATGAACTTTGCTAAATTTAAAATTTATTGTATTTGAATAAATCAAAAATTGAAATGAGATTATGGAATAGATACACCTATATGTGTGAAATCAATGCCATTTTTGTGAATTTTATTGGTGATGATGTTTCTTTGAAGCATTGGAGAATCGATTCCTCCCATGAAACACTTGGAGAATATGGTTACTTATCTAAAATTTTGGATAAAATTTGGTGTGATTCAACCCCAACTTGAATTTTCTATTTTGACATTAAAGAACAATCATTGAGGGATGTTGAACCTCAATTTAATTTTTATAATATATGTAACCCAAGGATTTGAAATGGGTTTAAATCCTAATGGATTTGCATGCATATTTTTGGACTGCACAATGAACCCTAAGTCATGCACTACGTACCTATATTGAGTCAACCACTACAAATGGCTTGTAGATTAATTAAAATATTATCATGTTATTCAATACAACCTAATTTTTTTGAAATCATGATCAGAAGAGAATGGAGTAAATCCATGTTCCTACCATGTTTATAGCTATCAAAATAGAATCAAAATGGCATGAAACTAGATCATGACCTCATTCTAATTGTAGAATTTGAAATTATATGTGAATGATTATTGTAACTTATTTTTGAAACTTTACAATTATGTGAATTTTATAATTGAAATGGAAATAGTAGTGCAATGAAATAGCATATGCCCCATGTTGTGTGTAAATAATTTATTTTTTAAACATTTTGTAACCTTGTATATGTGATTATGCCAAAAATTAAATTTTGTTTTTTGAAAATGGCTTATCTCATGCATGAAAATTCCACTAAAATTCCCCCTTTTGAGGTGAGGTAATTCACTTTTGAAAATTCACTCATCTCAAAATAAAAGTTAACTTGAACATGTGTATTAAATATGTTATTGTAGTCATATAAAATGTCATTTTAATGTAATGAGTGTCACTTGAGACCACCCTATCCTTAGCTTAGTCCTAGACATATCTTAGGGCCTTTTTTATCATTTTATATAATTTATGCATGTCTATCCTATGCCTAGATATACCAAGATCCTCATTATTCCATCACATAATCATTCTTGATACATTTTACCACATGCTAACCACCTAGACAATAACACAACCCCATTAGTCTATAGTGCAATGTGTTATCAGAAAAGGGGGCAACATTATTGACCCTTATATTACCTTGCCCCTAATGAATATATTTCCACCTCTTGAAGTGTCTTAGGGTTGGCCTAGACTCATTTCATGTCTCAATAAGCATTAGAACACTATATAAAAACCCTCTCATTCATTTATCAAATAGATGGAAATTCTCATAAACAAGCTCATAAATAGTTATACAAATTAAGGTTATTAATCCTTATTTTCCCCTATTTATGCATCATCCATATATAGAAATCTAGATCTCAGTTTTACTTAGTTTTCTAGTCTCAATTCACATTTAAAAAAATTAAATTAACATTCATAATTAGGAATATTAGCATCACTCTCAATTACACCAGTACTTACAGTGGGATAACTACATTAGGATTGATCCCCTTTTGAGGTATTGGTATTAGGTAGCACTCAACACATGGGGTTTTGAATCCATACCCAACCTAACCTACTAATGCCACTCTCATTTCACTTATGTTTATCAAAACCCTAGAAATCATGGAGGCTTAGGGTTTCATAGTGAAATTAGTCAAAGTATAAAATAGATGATGATCTAGGTTTTGGTCATATAGGCATAGGCTTTCTAAAATAGAGTAAATGTCTACCCAAATTTTCACTAATTCACCTAGATAGGGTCATTATCACTACACAAAAGTTCTATAACATAGTGTGATATTGGAAAAGAGGGCCATTATATTGTCTAAAAAGGGTTATTACAACTATTCTTTGCTGATGATATTCTACCCTACTCTTGCATCACTTTTTAGCCTACCACCTATTTGTCTCAGTCATATTTTCTAGCTAAGTACACATTTTTTTAATTCATTACTATCTATAGAATATTTAAATTAATCAATTAGTATGAAAATAGGTGGTAGTTGATACTATAGTATTTTATTTCCTAATTTATTACTCAGCTCTTTATCAACCTAGGGTTATATTTCATAATCCTAAAAATGATAAATCATTTGCTGAACTTAACTTACTTTGAATAACATCCAAACCCTAGCCCTAGATGCTATTAGGGTTTTCATCCATTTCTTTCCTATTTGTAGTTATTGTGTTAAGGTTTTTAGACCTAAAATGTTCTACCCTTACATCCCTCTTCCAAGTTACATTTCCAAATTTCATGGATAAAGAATATTATTTTCCTCCTCCTTATCTCCAAGAGAATGATAAGTATTTTCCCTATATCCAGATCCATGTTACCACTATTAAGCATAGGATATATATTTTACTTAATCAGATTAATTTTGATTTAACCACTTAATCATACATTCAAGATATGTAATAAAATTGAAATAACATGCACCACATAAAAGAGAGAAAGAGACACCAAATTTTACATGTAAACCCAAAGTGGGAAAAAAACCATGGAGAACAATCTCAATTATATAAATGAGCATCAACTCAAGTTACAAAGTTTGCAAGCACCAACTTGTAGGAGCACCAACATAAAAATGATTCATGAGCACTAACCCACAAGAGCACCAACCCCTCTTGTGTATAAAACACCAACTATCTCTTAATGTTGCTTTCTCAACAAATGATAGCACACTACTATATCTCTTCTCTTTTCTCTACTTTCCTCTGCTCTTCTTAACTAGATAAAATTATTTGATTCCATATTACAAAATGGCTTCCCAAACCTCCTTTTATAGCTTTCCAAATGACCTTTGGCATTCACCCTTGTATGACCCTTTGAATTATTTCTTTGTCTTTACCTGGTGACTCTTTGAATTCCTCAAGGTGACCCTTCATGGAGAAATGCATCCTTTCCCTATTGTTTCTTTAGTGATGACTCTTCAACTTCCTCATGGGCCCTCTTTTGTATTTATGCAACCAAAAATATATTCATTAATATTTAATTATATTAACACACTTTAAACCAAGATATAAACATTAAAAATAGCTTTAGACATTAAATGCTAATTTGACATCAATGACAATATTTCCAATAATTTCCCCCTTTGTCTTTGATGGTAACCTAAAACTGTCACCAATTCTAAAAAAAATTACTACACATGCAAACTTGAAACTAAGACCTATAAACTAAACCAATTAAAAACATACATTAACTCCCACTTATTAGAGTATCTTATTTCCTGTACCTATTCCCTGTATGAATTTCTGCACCTATTCTCTGTACCTATTTCTTGTAGCTTACACTTATCTCCCCCTCAACTAATATATAAATTAATCTATCAACTCACCTTATTATAATGCAACATATCCAAGACCCAATAGCATCCACCATGCTTTAATTTTTATTAAAAGTGTCTCCTTGAATCCTAGAAGAGACACCCCACACAAAGGTCCTAGAACATAATCTCAAGAGATTCCCACATCTCCTCTGTTACTTCGTTGATCTTCTTATGTCTTTCTCTTAGAATCCATTTAAGCATGTCTAAATTATTTGACTTACTAACCTCAACATTCATGATGTTATTCATCTTCTCAATTCTTGCAATTATCTTATCTTGACAAGGCTCATGCTCAAATGTAACAAGAGATTCTTCACAGTCCTTCCTATCTACTTTTTTATCCACTATAGCAAGTAATTTATTCTCACTCTTAAACTCAGCCTAATCAACTTTTACTATCTTAGGTATCTAAACCTAAATTTGGCTCTTCTCATACCTTGAAGATCTTTTTACTCTATTTAGACATAATTTAACAATATGGCCAATCTTATGACAACAAAATCAAACAACATTTCTCATACCTTTTACTTGAATGTGATTCAAATCTTCCTTTGACTGATTACTTTTCCTCATACAATCTCTTTCCCTATGCAACATGATGAAAAACAAAATAATGGCCATGAAAAGAATTTGAAAACCTAAAAGCATTGGGCTTCCTGATTGGCTTCTTCAATTTGCCTTTGAAACTTACATCCTTCTTACCTTGGACTGATATTTCATGATCTTTCTCAACCTAGATTATGAGCCTCTCATGCTTATCCTTCAAATAACCTAACTCAACCTTCAACTAATTACACTCTTCTTCTCTTGATTTCAAACTTGAATTTGCAACCTCTAGTTGATTCTTAATATCTTTAATAAACATCTTATTTTATTTTTATTCTATAGCCAACTTAGAATCCAAGATACACACCTATTCCTTAAGATCCTTGACTACAGATTTCAACTCTTGATTCTCCTTCTTTAGCTACTTGGCCATCTTGTGCTTTCCCTGATTTACCTTTAAGCTATTAAACTCTTTCTAAAGTAATGTACTCTGATACCAATTATTAAGCATAGGATATATCTTTTACTTAATAAAATTAATTTTGCTTTAACCACTTAATCATATATTCAAGATATATAATAAAACTAAAAGCAATAACATGCACCACATAAGAGAGAGAGAGAGAGACACTAGATTTTACATGGAAACCCAAAGTGGGAAAAAAACCATAAAGAACAATCTTAAGTATATAAATGAGAAGTAACTCAAGTTACAAAGTTCATAAGCACCAACCCACAGGATCACTAACCCCTCTTGTGTATAAAACACCAACTATCTCTCAATGTTGCTTTCTCCTTTAGTATTCACCCTTGCATGACCCTTTGAATTTTGTCTTTGTCTTTACCTAGTGACTCTTTTAATTCCTCAAGGTGATCCTTCATAGAGAAATGCATCCTTTTCCTCTTTTGTCTTTAGTGATGACTCTTCAGATTCCTCAAGGTGACCCTTCATAGAGAAATGCATCCTTTTCCTCTTTTTTCTTTAGTGATGACTCTTCAACTTCCTCATGGACCCTCTTTTCTCTTTATGCAACCAAAAATATATTCGTTAATAAAATATAATATTAACACACTTTTAGCCAAGATATAAACATTAAAATCACCTTTAGACATTAAATCCTAATTTGACACTAATGACAATATTTCCAACAACCACTCCTCTAAGAGGTGAGGTAGCCTATACTACTATTCCAAATATCTATACTCACCCTATCCATCCTTCAAACCCTTCCCTTCCCATATCCCCTCTTCAAAGTTTGTGTTTACATGTTCAATCAGAGGCAACTAGGGTTTTCACTTATGAGAATATAAGGGATAAAATTATCAATATGAGTAATTTAATTTCAAATTTTACAAATCATAATTATCTATTACATTAAAATATTATAGTATTGTAAAATTAGATTACAAGACAAAAGCCTCTAGGGCACACTAGTGTCAATCATGTATATGCATATTCACCTAATCAGTTTATGGAAATCAATGTTACATATCAAATCAAGAAATCATAACAAATAACATATATAACTAGTGATTAATAAATACACAAAGATCATATAGAAGTTCAAGTGATTCAAATGATTAAATCTAAGTTGATTAACCTACCTCCTCTACATCTAATGAGGAGACCCATATATTATTATGTATATCATATAATTCATGGGAACCACAATAATTCATGTTTATAATTGAGAAGGAAAATACAATAGATACTTGATAGGGATGACTCAAAAAGTGACACATCATCCAAACAACATACAATGGACCATGTACAAATTCAAAAAGAGTCAACTTTAGAAACAATGCAATAATGATTACCAAAGGCCAACTTAGATCAATAAAAAGTACAATAAACATAGGTAGATCAATTAAAATATGTAAATCCACCTCAATAAAATGAGGTGTAACTTTCAATGTAGTATGGTTTTGATCAAAAATATCTACAATAGTTTGATTATCAAGGTCAAAGGTTGGGTAAGCATGATAAGGCATCACTACTACTATTCCAGTAGTTGGTAATGTTGGTCAACAAGGTTTGGGATTTCTATAACATACTAATGAAAATCATTCATAGATATAGTTTATCAAGGCAAAATATCTAGATGTAAAGGTAATGTTACAAAAAAAGCAATAACTTAATTTGTACATTCAAAATCAGGCTAAGTAAATAACCATTCTCAAAAAAGGGTTTCTAAAGATAGAATATCTAAAGCAATAAATACATACAAAAGATAAATCCTCAAAGGTCAATGTAAAGAGGAAAACTATAATCCATCCCTCATATTAGAATCCTTTCATTATCATAGCTTGTATATGGCAAGCAATGCAAAGATGTTTATATTATCGATTATCAACCAATCAACTTTTGTTCACTATCATTTATTGGTTCTCTTAAAAAGGACTCTACACATCTAGATACAAAACATACTTCTATCTCATGATTTGGGTCACTTCAATTTAAAGTTTCATATACCTCAAAATAATGTTCTCTCACTTTCATAAGTTTCATAAGTTTTGTGATTGAGTAGATAATGGTGAATCTTAGAAGCTACAAATACCAGAGCCACGCATAACTTTTTTATATGTGAATAGTGTGCCTTGTATTTAACAAGTGTATTAAACATATCCCAAGTAAATTACATATCCTCTTTTGAATCCTTAGCCATATTTATAAGCATCTCAAATCATTAAAATCAATCCCCTTACATAAAATAGTTCACATCATCCAACTAAGTGAAGACTAGCATACTAAGACAACTATAAAATATGTGAATCTAACCATGTAGCATATATAAGGAACATGTCTATATAAATGTATCATTGAAATGCATAGAACCAATGTGATCACATCAAGTCCTAGAAGGAAATGGTGAAGTTTTAATATTATTAAGATCAAACTTGTAATTAGTAAAGGGTAATTTGAAGACATTTGGTTTATCTTGAATAAGTGGCTTTTGAATAAATGGTTTTTTAATTTTCAGGCATACCCCAATCTATATTCTAGTCTATATAGATAGGGGGTATACCCTAGTCTACATTCTAGTCTATATAAAAATGGGGCATACCTCTCTAGTGAGGGGTGAGTCCCTATCTATATCATTTTTAGGAAAATTTATGAAGTCAGAGTTACTGAGGATTTTTATACCATTTGAGGATGTGTAGGAAAGTTTGATGAAGGATCATGAGTTTCGAGCCTTAATATCCTATATTCAAATCTCATATGATTGGCCATATAGAAATGAAAGTAGTTGTTGATCAAACTAGATACAGATCCTCAAGCCATGGCTGATACAAGGTATATAAATATAGATGAATGCAAAAATATACCAAGAAATACTTACTTGTAACTAAATACATTTGATGTTTATTACAACAAAAAATGTATATCAAATGTTGGAATTCAACTATGTAAAGCTATATAAATGAAAGCATGTTTAACGTGAATAGACAATGCAATAACTTGATCCTAATATAATGTTTGGTCTTATATATTTAAAATAAAATATCAACACAAGTACTTGGCCCCTATCAAATTACTTAAAAACTTTTATGTCTTTCAAAATTTCAATCAAAAGTAGCATCACTCTTAGAGATCATCACCAAGATTAGTATTTCTTACAAGCATTCATTAATAATACACACTAACCAATTATTATTGCCTCTTCCTCATGCATGTTTTTTGGATACATTTCTAAAGGAGGATAAAAACTATTTAAAATAGGTAGTTTGAATTCATTTTAATTACACATTCCCACTTTTTATCAAGATTGGAGATTAATAAATATTAATATAATTAAGATAAACAACTAATTAAATTAGTATGTATAAAATACACAATAAATACACATGACTAATTTTCAACTTATTTTTTATAGAAATGTGCTAAAAGGGGAAAGTACTAAATACAAATAACTTAGTTAGAAATCAAATCTAATGGATTGAAACAAAGACTATGTAATTGACTGGTGAACTATGTAACGTCACTATGAATCATGAACATTGGCATCTTTTAGGATTTTCCCCTATATGAGAGTTCTTACTGGTGTGCCTTCACCTGTATGTCCTATGTATATATTTTGGGTCACTTGATTCATTGTAGGAGTTTTTGTGTGTCTTATTTATTTACTTTAACCCTAACTCAAAGATAAAAAAGAACAAAAGTATCAAAATGAGAAAAATAGGTTAGGGTTTGAATTTTTGTTTAACCTCAATACCCCTTATGTTGAGCATTGCCTAAATACCAATACTCTGAAGAGGGATAAAATTCTATGTAATTATCTCATGTTATGGTGGTGTGTGAAAAATATTGGTGTAATGTTATATGATGGTGCAATCCTAGTGTAATTTATGCTCTAACAATTACTTACAACCTTGCTCATGTATTCAGACTTAGCTCAAGGCTACTTAAGATATATAGACTCAAAATTGAGAAGAACAAGTGATTTCCTCTAGATGTGTAATTATAATAATTTTGGTGTTTACAATATAAAAACATTGTTCCATCTATTGAACAAATGAATATAAAATGTGTTTATATAGTGGTATTTTTGGGATTTCCTTAAATTGGACCTATGAAATGTGTAGAATGACTCGTTAGATGACTTTAACTTTTAAAAATTATCCATTATTTAGTGGGAGGATAAAATCAATAGCTTCAAACACTACTAGAGAGTGAGATTATCCTGAAAGAGTGACCTTGTCTAAGGATAAAAGATAATAAAATTAGGAATCTTAGAATGATGAATATGAATATTCAGTATCAAAATTATTGAAAGATGTAGAATTATCTACATAGAAGTAGAAGAATAGGAATTTATAACTATGGAATTGAGTATATGTTAATTTTCTATAAGGAGAGGTTAAAATTGCATTATTTTAGCATTAAATGTTAAATTTAGTGACTATTTTTACCCCCCTTTTATTATATTAATGTAGCAAAGCAAAAATACTAGAGTAAAAGAGAGTTATACATGAGTTTACTTATTTTGAGTAGACTTGGATGTAGATCACATGATGAATTATGTTTCATACAAACCTACAATGAAATTGTTTAACCATAAATTGAATTTAGATCATATTTGAGTAGATAGGGTTAATAATATACAAATTACAATGAATAAGGGTGATTATTATATATACAGTAGGTCAATTGGGCACTAAAATTATATATAAACATATGCTAAATTTCTTAAACAAGATAAGATAAAAATAGTAAGTACAACTATACTAGTTATGGAAATTACAAAGAACTAAATTACTTAGTCGGCTCTTATGTTAATGCAGTTCTAGATCTAGAACAAGTAAGAAGAAAATTGGAAGAGGATTATGGAACATTCATCATATTATGATTTGGATATTTCTAGAGCCACAAACATTAATTTTATCTTAAGACAGTTTCATTGATGCTAATGTCTGAACCTGATGCAAGTGTCTTATACAGAATACATGCTAGAAAAAGATGTGACCACATTAATTATTCTAAGTTTGTCCTCACCTACAATTTGGTGTATTTAGATATTGGTCATGGACTATCGCTCATGAATTTTCAAAACCCTAGTTCTTCATCTTCATAGTGATCTTGAAAAAAATGGGTTAGTATGTATATGGTGTCGATATGACCCCAAAAACTCCTCTATCAATGAGATCTACCTACATATCCAATAATCCAAAGAGGGCCTTATACTGATGCAGTTATCTCCTATGTTTTAGCTTATGAATGAATCATTAAATATGTGTAAATCAAGTGCAGTAGTAACCTAGCTTGTAACTTCACAAATCAGGCTCTTAGATTATTCCTTCAGTATTTTAGACCTGTGTATGTGATGTTACTATGACTGATATAAAAATAAGATAAAATTGGGAAGATTTTCTTTATCAAGTGCTTGATTAAGTTCTTTGATAAGTTATCTTAAATATTTTTGAGTTTATGTTAGGTGAGTAATGAATGAGGATTGATCTTATATTTATATCAATCCCTTTGGATAAGTAACTCATATTAAAACACTTAGGTTGACCATTAAGATACATTTTATTTACAAATTGGATGAATTTAAGGCACTAGACACTTATGTTAGGGTAGGACACTCGCATCAACACAAGTTTATGTCCCAAACATTAGTGTCTAGGGAACAATAAAGTAGGTACATACTTATAACATACAAAGGTAGAAAATAAATAAGTTTTAAGCATTCTAGGTAAGATATAAGGTTTGAGTCATCAACATAAGACTAGTCAAACTAATAGATTGGCCAAGGGGCATAAGATAGAGCATATGAGAGACTTCAAAAAGTAATAAAGGTAAAGAATTGATAGGAATAGCCAAGGTTTAAGTTTTCTAGGTGTACAAGACTGAGCTGCTAAATAATCCATAAAATAGAGTCTATATTTTCTCCCTTTTAATCTAGTAATTAAATTACTAGTTTAAAGGAAAGGAATACACACTTGTATGTTTATAACACAACTTAGCTTTGTTTAAGTCCAAATTGAGTGCTTTACTAGTGACTAATCTACAACCAAAAATATGTTACAATACATAATCAATGTATATAATCTAGAATTGAAAGTATTTGAAAAATGTAAATTGAAAGAGTAAGGTTTAGGAGTACACATATGTATTGATGTAACTACCTTGCCTATTGGCAAGTTGATTTGAAATATGTATCATTGTAAAGCTCTAAAACTAATATTAAGACAAATATACATAAATCTATAAAGTGCATATATCTAAGGAGATAGAGAGAGAGATTGGAAAGCACATTCTCTTAACCTTAGAAAAAATGGGAGTTACCACTCAACGATTGAGATTATCTCAATTGTTCAACATAATCATACTTGTAACCTAGAGAACATAAGGGAGCCAAAGTTAACTCATACTATAAAACTAGAAAATTTAGATGATACAATCAAGTTCAACCTAAAAATTTGACAAGATTGAGTTATTTAATCACCTCAACCATACCAAAAGTGATCCAACTACTGCAATAAATTGGTTCAATATAATTCATAAAATTACTTTATAGGTATCAATGTGTAAAAGTAAATCCTAGTAGGTGATGATAGTACTTGAAAGTTTTTTAAAATTTAAAACTGATTTGGATTTTACAATATTAAGTACACATTTCATAGCATATGCACCTTATGTATGTCTCATGCTAAAACTATGTTTAACAACAATACCAATATATAGAATTCTACCACAACTATGAATATAAATCATATAATTTTGTGTTTTGGTCAATTTAAAAACTATGTAAGTCTAGAGAGAATATGTTCCAAGCATTCCCCCATTATATATGGAGAAATATGAAAACTATAATAAGTACCAATGTGGAGGACATGTTGCCAAAACATGCCCTCACTGAATCTAGATGTGTTAAATACTAAATAAGTTTAAAGAACATGTTTCCAAAGCATGCCCCTATTGAATCTAAAACTATGAATATTTGAAATCCATGCCTATATGACATACCCTCATTGAATCTAAAAACTAATATAAGTACCAAATATTTAATGAGTATGGAGAACATAATTCCAAACCAAGTAACCAATGAATCTAAAAACTATGTCAAATGTGAAGAACATACCTCTATGACATGACCCCACTGATATGCCCCCTCCTTTGAGATGAGAGAAGTATAAAAACTATTATTTACCTCACCTCAAAATTATAAGATAACTATATAATCTATGAATGGAACCATGTATCATATAGAATGAGCATGGCTAGGTAGATATAACATTGAAGCATATAGAACACTGTGACCATATGAAGGCCTAAGATGTATGATAAGGATCAATGTAACATATAGATACTAACATTACAAGATCAATAATCAAATCAAGCACACACAAGAACACTTAAAATCAAGTCAAAAGGAAATGGTCCAAGGAGATCTCAAACAAGGGGCATATTCAAATGTGGCACAATCGGGGCATGATTTAGTCAATTTTTTACAAAATCAATATGACATTAAAATGTTCATACAAAAAAAATGACATATACCAATGTCAAATAAAGCATACATAGGCACGATGGCCAAAAAATAGAGAGCATATTCAAATGCTTGAACAAGTAAGATAATAGCAAGGCAAGGTACTCAAGGAAGTGAATAAAGGAAAACATAAGTAACCATCATAAACATGTTGTAGTAACCCATGAATCAAATGTGTTAGAAAAAAACATTATGTGCATATCACATCAGTTACCCTATGAAATATATAATCATAGATAAAGGCATGTGTAAGTGTGTATATGAGTTTAAAATATGATAACGTAGAGTGACCATAGAATGATATAACATGTGTGTATCATGATCATAGAGGTGGAAGCCCCTAATGTCCATATGACATGAGTAGAGGAAAGAAATAACATCTAAAATAATAATATATCCTATATCTACGTGTTTTTATATCACATGCAAGTAGAAGCATGACACACATGTGTATGTATAAGTAACTAATATGTCATCCATCAACATGAAACTAACACATAGATGTCAAGGAGCCAGTAGAACATGTTTTATGTCGTAAATGTTTTTGTATTTTTGAATGTTTTTAATTTTTTTGATGTTTTTTGAAAATTTTAAATATTTCTCACATAATATATTTATGCAAGGTGCTATACACTTTTTCTTAAATTTTTAAGGGTTTTCGTTCAAGTGTAGTAAGTTGGTATACACCTTTTCCTAACTTATGTGTAACTATGAACAGTCCCAACCAATTTAGTTTGAACTTTTATTTTCTTATATTTTTATTTATTGGTATCCTTTTGATTTTTTTTAGTACCAAGTCCCCACATCAAAGTCACACTATTGAACATTTATGCTATATACTTGTTTTACACAATGTTGAGTAAAATGTAAATGCTCAATACCCTGTGTATTTTTCACTCAACTATTCTAACTGATGCAAGATATTTTCATTGTATTCACTATCTTTGACAATGTCTTTAAGAGAAACATGAAAATATGGTATCTCAAGTTTAATTAGTAAAAATAGCCTCTGTACCATAGACCAAAGAGTAAGGTGTAGCCTGAATAAGTGTGTGGACACTAGTTCGATATTCCCATAAAGCATATATCATCTATTGGTTCCAATCAATGTTGTATCATTCAATTATTTTATGAAAAAAATTATAATTATCTTATTGGTTACCTTTGTCTACCCATTTCCCTATGGATAATAAGGTGTAAAAAATGTATGTTCTATTATCAAAAATAATAGTTGAAGGTATGCCAAAATAGGAAATAATATTGGTCATTAGAAACCTATATATGCCATCCTCTGTAGTAAACTCAAGTGGAATTGCATCCATCCATTTTGTAAAATATTCTATAGATGTGATGATAAATTTGTGTCCACTAGTGGATACCAGATTTACCTTTGCAATTAGGTCAAAACCCCATAAGAAAAATGGCCATGGTGAAATAATTGGTTATAACTCATGTGATAGTGCATGATTCAAATTGTTGTATTTTTGGTATTTTAAACATAGTTTTTCATGTTTTATTTAATTTTGTTCCATGGTAGACCAATAAGAACCCTGACCTAATAGTTTTGAGACATGGCACATCCACTAAAATTCTTGTCAGACTCACTATCATGCATTTCCAAGAGTACAGTGTGGGCCTCATCTTTTTTTTAACATCCAAGTACTTATTCATCAAAACTTCATTTAAATAAATTATTTCCAATAATAACATAATGAATTACTTTATGTTGTAATTTTTTTAATCATTTTGTGTAAAATGGTCTAGTATATAAGCTTAATAGATAAAATTAAAAATATCATTGTATCATTCTATGTTTATAGTATTATGAGTAATGGAAAGAATGACCAAGATATTCATTTTATCAAAATAAATGGAAGGATCTCATAATTGTTGAATGGTCAAGTCTATATAATCATCATTAATATCAAAAATCATCAAGAATTTTACACTTGCCATGACATCTGCATGGTGGTTATCTTTGAATAGAATATTATCAATAGAGAATGTGTTAATGTTTTTTAGTTTATCTACAATTTTTTCATATGGTTGAAGATGCTCTTTTTTGGTTTGGTTATGATTGGTAACTTGATTAAAAACTAATTGAGAAGTACCTAAATTTTGGATGTTTCTTATATGAAGCTTATGTGATATGGATAATTTAATGATCCAGACCTCATATTTGGCTATATTATTAGTGCAAGAAAAGGTTAATATGTAAGATAAAGGAATGCATTCACCCTTAGGGGTATAGAATATGATACTAGCACCTGATCCTACTCTACATTTTGATCCATCAAATAACATTTTCTATGGATTGGAAGATATATTATATGCCTCAAACTCATCATGAAAATCTTTGATGAATGGAAAAGAATTTGGTGATGGAGCCAAAATAACTGGTCATCTATGACTTGTCTTTTTACTAACTTTTAGGCTACAAATTTGAGATCAAACTCTATAAATTGCATCACCCATTTTATGATGTGGTTATTTAGGTGTGTTTTATGGTTTTATAGTTTTTGGCAATTTTCATAGAAGACACACACTAATAAATTTGAATGGAATGATAATGTCCATAATTACACTAAAATAAAATCAATGATAGAGGTTTTCCTAATTTAGCATGTGCAATAAATATATCAAGTACAAGGAAGGTAAGAGATAAGAGAGCATATCTTGTTTGATGTGATGTTCTGATGTATGTTTGTGATCAAGAATCATCATAGGATTTCATCATAGGTTTTAACCTTGTTCATTCTATGTTTTGGCTATTTTTACCCACTATATGGTTGTGTCAAATAGGGATAGTAGTGTTGATGTAGGTATCTACTTATAACATAAGTTTCTAATGAAATATGCACATAGAAATGGATTCAAATTTAAACTAGGCCTACATTATCACCTGTATAATTTCCCTATTCCTCAAATTATATCTACATGTGCACCAAATTCATCTAATGAGTAAAACCATAGCTTTTTTGCATTGGATCTCTTACAACTTTGTAAAAAAGGGTTAACACATGAGTCAAGCTAACCCTAATAACCTTGTTTGTTACTAAATGTTGCCTACATAGTCAATACTCTAAAGAGGGCCTAAAACTCACATGTAGTTCTCCCTTCTAGGTATGTGTGTGGAAATATAATTTTCCAACTATATGTCTTTCTCCTAGTAACCCTTAGTACAAATGATGCAATATTATATTTAACCTTTTAAATGATCCAAATATTTAATTAAGTTATGTACTTTAGTTTGATAGCTTGAAATATATAGTACTCTCTAATTTGGTAATTATCAAATCAAATTACTAAGTAATGTAATTAGAATATAGCCTTTGTTTATATAGGGACCTCTTGATTTTGAATTAGGATATAGTGATGCATGAAAATGTGATAACAAAATGATCAAAAAGAGTTAAATAAATAATCACAAAGTAAACGATATGAAAAAAGACAAAAATATAAACCTATACACCTACATTGTCGTCAGACACTAGCATTGACACTAGTGTCTAAAATAGACACAAGTGTCTAGGGAATAAAAACATATAGAAAATCATAAATAATAGGTAGGGATCCCTGACATACATTGGATGAAAATTAATAAAATGACATACAATCCCAAGAGATAGGTAAATCAAGTAAAATAAAATGGAAGTGAAAAGGTCTACAAGAGGCTGCATCACTAAATATCTAATCCTCAGTCAAGAGATGTATACATGTAAATAGGTTATAAAAACATGTTAACATGTGATTATAATTAATTCAAATAATTTATCATTTTATGTGTTTTATATAAGATTTTAATTATAACCAAATTTAGTGGGGGCATGTCATATAGGCATCGCTTCTACATATTCACAGTTTCAGATTTAGTGGAGTTATGCTTTAGAAGCATGTTCTCTACACTTATTCAATATTCATCACACCCAGATTTAGTGAGGGCATGTTTTGGAAACATGTCCTCTACATTGATGCTTATTCTAGTTTTTATATTTTTCCATATATAGTGGGGGCATGTTTGCGAAGCATGTTATCCGCACTTACAAAGTTTTCAAATTGGCCAAAGCACATAGTTATATGATTTAGATTCATAATTGTGGTAGAATTATATACATTGGTACCATTTTTATACATATGAGACATATATAAGGTGCATATGCTATGAAATGTTCACTTAATATTATAAAATCCAAATTAGTTTCAAATTTAAAAATACTCTTAGGTACTATTATCACCCATCAAGATGTAATTTTATGCACTAATACCTAAGATGTACTTTTATGGACTATATTAAACCAATCCATTATAGTGTTTGGTTCACTTTTGTTATGGTTGAGGTGATTAAATCAATCAATCTTTCCAAGTTTATAGGATGGACTTGTTTGTATCATCTAGCCTTACCAATTTGATAGTATGAGTTGAATTTGTTCACTTATGCTTACTAGATTACATGTATGATTTTTTTGCATGGTTAGATATCAACTACCAAATAACAACTCACCTTTTCTCCAAGGTTTGGGAATGTGCCTTCCAATATATTTTTCCCATGTCTTCTTAGATATATGCATTTTCTAGCTTTATATATATTTGTCCTAATCTCAATTTCAAAGCCTTACAAGATAAATATTTAAAATCAACTTATCAATAGGCAAGGAAATTACATTGATACACAAGTGTACTCCTAAATCTTGTTCTTTCAATTCTAATCATTTCAAATACTTTCAATTCTAGATTGTATATGTATACAAGCAAAAATAGATAGTTCTATAACTTATCTTATTCAATAATATTTAAGATTGGAGAAGGTAATCAAATAACAAGTATGCTTAGGAATACATTTAAATTGGGGTCATGACCAATAATGGATCCGTTAAATCTACACTAAGGTATCTCTTATCACACTATGGCAAAAGAGATGTTTCCAAGGACTCTAGTCAAATTCCATCTTGTGATAACCCTAGCCAGGTCTTATGATTGTAAATAATATTAAGTTAGTTAATATACTAAACAATTATAAAGTTAATCTACTAAACAACTATGTAATCTAATTTAGTAAATGCATATGCAAGCTAATTTAGTATTCACCAAAACTTGTGGTATAAATGGGAAAGATAATAAACATGCAAAGATAAATATATATATCATAAAATGATCTAATTAATGAGAGATACAATATAATATATATTAACTCCACAACATCTACTTATCAAAATATGAAGGGCTAAGAATATACTTACCTTAGTTGAAGTGAACCCATTATGCCTAAATCTCTATCTTGGTCAATGGTGCTTTGCAAGAGGTTTTTATGGGCTTGTAAGAATCACAAGGATAAATCAAATCTAGGTACTGAAACCACATATTTATGATATAAGCATATTTATGATATAAGCATATTTTTGAGTTTTAATAGTGCATAATTTATTGATCTTTTCTTAGAAATAAAATGAAATGTTGTATATATAGACATCGATTGACCCTAAATCCTCACAAGATTTTAACCAATGCAGTTGACCTGGTTGATGTCATTAGGCAAAAAATAGATTCGTTAGGTCTTGAAATATGTCATTTTAAGATAACACAATTCCATAATGTATGGTAAATCTCAAATCAAGGTTGGCATAGTCGACCTAGTAGGAGACATAGTAAAAAAGGGTTTTTGTTTAGTTAGGGGTTATTTTGGGTATTAATCTACTTGAGAAAGTGTATAATGGGGTTTTAATACTAAGGAAATGTATATGAGTATCTTTTATTGGTTTTAAATGGTGGTATAGGTTTCAACAATTTTTTAAAGCACCAAAGGTCAGCCAACCCCTTTCTTAATGTGCCATTTAAGGTGTGCACTTGTAGATATTGAGATTCGATTGGTTCTTACAAGAGATAAAACATCAATAATAGATAAATTTTAAAAATATTTTATGCATACGTATGCCCCACTTGAATTTCATCATATGTCATGTAGTTGTAACTTGGGATGGTGCTTTGGGAAAATAACATAGCTACCCACAATGTTGAGCTAATACATTATAATAAAAACATAAACTAAAATGATAGTAAGGAAATAATTGAAAGTATCATATACATACATTAACCTAGCTTTAGCATTAAGTTGTCTTTTGATGTTGGATCTATGCGTATAAATACTTATTTCATTGTTCTATCTCTAATCTCTGACTTTAATCACTTCATTCATCTCTGATTTAGCTTGAAACTTGTCTCTACAGGTACATTTCTTTCCTTTTAAACTTTCTTCCTCAATCACTCTCTTGTCTAGGCTCCTAGCCTCTTCGCATACATAGTACTTATTATTTTTGAATATATATAGCCCATCATCTCTCCATCTATACTATGTAATATTTATTTTTTAAACTCCACCCTCTCATCCATAACTTTCATCTCTTGACTCCCTATGCATAGTTCAAACTTGTCCTTCTTCCTTGACTCATAGACCTAAGACTTGGTTATAATGTGATATCTCCAAAAAAAGTCTCATAATTCCATCTCAATGATGTATTTTATCTTCCTTCAATCATCTAATCAAACTATTCAACCCTTAGGTTAGGACTCTCAATCCAACTACTCCTTTAATGACTTACTTTCCTTATAGCCCTCTTTTCACACAAAGCTCCTAGATTTGACCAATATACTCAACTTTCATACAAAAAAAATACATATTTAGATACCCTTTATCCCCATTGTTCTTCACCAAAGTTTCATTACACAAATCCCAAGGTAAGTAACTTTTCTCTCACCACCCCATAGGTAATTAGGTTTCCTTTATGCCTAGTTAAGTAACACAACTGTGTTTCCATATAATATTGTATTGTAGCATATTAAAAATACCATAATCTTCTACAACTTGTCAAAAAAAATTAAATTACCAAGTTTCATGAATTTTTTATGATCGAAATATAAGTTATTTCATTTTCTATTCTAAAACCCTAAGCTAATCTTAATAAAGGCTTGTGTAGGCCAAAAGTGAATAAAAAAAGATAAATAATTTTAAATCACTTAAAAAAAATTATATCACCTAGAAAAATAATTTCTTACCTCTCTTCAACTCTTCCAATCACTATTTTCCCTTATCTAACCTTCAAAAATATCCTATAAGCCAAAATACAAGGTTTTTGAGTTCTTTATAAGACTATGTGATAGTTTAAGTGGTGTTTTTGCACTTAAATGAATTTTTAAGACTCTCAAAAGGTATTATGATTGTATAGGGTCTTAAAAAATATTACTAAAACTCCTCCAATGTTTCTTAATTCATGCACCTTCTCAAAACACTTCCAATAATCTATTTTTATAGAATTCTACAAATTACCTATAGGTTTGAGTTTCTAGAAGAGTAAATTCTTGATCACAAAGTCCCTATCCAATTGTTACCAAATAATATATATATTTAAATACTATTTACTAGTTTATATGACTTTCAACATTTACCAAAATGTTTTTTCCTGTCTCAATAAGCCTTGAAAACTTAATTATGACTGTGCAAATAGGGATATTCCCAATTTTGATACTATTGTGGATGTGCACATTGATACCTTGAAAATTAGTATTAGACCACAATATATTCATGAATAAAAACTTAACCACTTAATTATATTTATATAAACCATGGATATTCACCAAATATTATTATAATCTACTTCTTCTTTATTCCTTCCTTGACTGTGAATTAACACCTAGTGCTTCCAAATGGACTATGTTATAAGTTGCCACATTCTAAATGGATTTTTCCAATCTTGAAAAAAATTATAAAATTTAGTATTAATTTAACACTATCCTCAAAAACTCCAAAAAAATTTAAATAAACTTCAATATTCCCTTGTTCTCTATCTACTTGACTATGTTCAAAACATGACCTTCACAAATTTGTCTAAACTAAGTAATATGATCTTAACCTAGAGGTTAGCAACCAATTTTAACTCTTAATTCAATAATAACATAATGTAATATGAATTAATTATAAATAATCTCATTTATTCTCACATTTCACTCATTCAAAACATGTTTTTATTAATTCATCACTTTCATATACAATAACCATGTACAGAATGGATAATGCAGATAGGGTTCTTTGAAAGCTTGATATTTTTTATATTTATTCAAATATATAACTCTATATTATTCAAAAATTTACTCCTATACCACCCTAACATATTAATTCACTAACTTATATAAACATTCTATGCTTCTTATTATACTAAACATGCAAAAAAACTCATAATCTTGCCACCCCACATTGAAGGGTAGTTACACATCTTGTTTTATTGATCTGTGTTGCTCTTCTTCATGAGATTAACATTAAGACACATATGCACACCCAATTAGGATAATATATTACCATTTAATAACATCATATCACACATAATACTCCAAAAAATCCCCAAAATCTAGTCTTATAAATTTAAATTTTCAAAAATAGCCATTTTGGTAGTAAACTCTAAAAAGCTTCAAACACACAACTCAAAGATTGTCTAATAATTTTAACACCTCTAATAGAACCTTATAATGCTTCTATCAACATCAAAAGACCAAATATGGTCATTAAAACACTTATAAACATACTAAATTCTTTATTAAATGGTGATGCTTTGCATCAAACTCCCCAAGTGGGAGAAATTTGAGATCCTACTCAAATGTGTTTGGTCCAACTTCTTTATTGATTTCCAATTCTTTCTCTGATGGTATTTTAAGTTCCTCTTGATTTTTTTCCTCTTGTATTTATCTTTTATTCTCATTTGGTTCTTATTTCTTCATCATTTTTCCTTGTATTATTTATTTTCCAAATTTTCTTCCACCTCTATGAAGTGATTTACCTTCTACAACTCCTTGTTCACCTCATCTTATGTGTTCTCTTCTTCTGATTTATTTTCATCACACTTTGCCTCAACTGGGTAGTTATCTGCTTCACTTCCACTTCTATTCCATAGCTTTTCTTCATTGATCATGTTTGAATCATGTACTCCTTTTTGGTCTTGCTTCTCAGAAATGCTTTATCCTTGGTCTTAATATTTTATTGACTTCTTAGGCATCTTCAACCTGGTCATACTCTCCTTTATTTCATATTTTTATGCCTCTTCATAATACTTCACCATCTCATGGTGAGTCTTCTCACAACCTTGTTTATCTTTAAAGGACCTCTCCTTGATTGATTTAAATTCATAAACACATAACCCTTTTTGGAAAAATTCTATCTTTCTCTCATCATGCACACATCCAACAAACTCAGCTATAATATAATCAATATAATAGATTGACTTTTTAACTTACTCTATTTTCATTGGCTTGTTCTCTTACATATGTTTGCTCCTTGCCTTCATAATTTATCTTGCTTTTGATACCATTGTTTCATACCATGTATCTATTTTTTATTTTTTCACCTACTACACCATCTTCTTATATAGTTTATGTGGTTCAAACCATACCCATTTCTTTCATTGACTTCTGCTGCCACAACTTGTTCTTGACTCTCATCTTCATTATGATCCCAATTAGCCATCTCCACTTGCTACATATAAGGTTTTATAAGCACTTTAATAGGTGATTCATCTTTATATTATACTTATTTTACATAAGCATGATGTTTATGCTTGTTATCAATATTGATTTCAAGCTTTAAGTTATCAAAATGGACTGCTTCCTCCTTCACTCTTGTACATACATATACATGTGACAAGAAATCCTTAGATTAAAAAACTTGAGGCTTTCTTTCCTCCATCTTCTCCTCCTTCACAAGGTGTTGTTCATCCTCTCATCCATAACTTTCAACTCTTGACTCCATTTGCATAGTTCAAACTTAACATTCTTCCTTGGTTCATAGACCTAAGACTTGGCTATAATGTGATATTTCCATGTGAAGAATCATGATGTTATCCCATTGATGTATTTTATCTTCCTTCAATCATCTAATAAAATTATTCAACCCTCAGGTTAGGACTCTCAATCTAATTACTCTTTTTATGGGACCTTTCCTTGTAGCCCTCTTTTTACACAAAGCTCCTAGGTTTGACCAAATTACTCAGCTTATAGATAAAAAATACATTTTTAGATACCCTTTATCCCCATTTTTCTTCATCAAAATTTTCATTACATAAATTTGAATTCAATTACATTTATTTCACCACCCTGGGCAATTAGGTCTCCTTTAAGCCTAGTTTAATGCCACAACTATGTTTCCATAAAATACCATATTATACCATCATAAAACCACCATAATATTCTATAAATTGTAAAAACACTTCAAAGAACCATGTTTCTTGGGTTTTGTACAATATAAACACAAGTTATTTCATTTTCCATTCTAAAACCCTAGGCTAGTCTCAATATAGGCCTGTGTAGGCCGAGTGTGAAAAAAAAGAGATATAAAGAGTTTTAAAGAACTTAAAAAGATTATATTACCTAGAATAGGTCTGCCATACCTATCTTTAACTCTTAAAAACATTATTTTCCCTTATTCAACCTTCAAAAATTGCCTATAATCCAAAATATAGATTTTTTGAATTCTTTATAAGACTGTGTGATAGTTTAAGTGGTGTTTTTAAAATTTAATGAATTTTTAAGACTCTCAAAAATATTAGATTATTTTATAGGGTTTTTAGAAGCTTAATAATACTCCTCCAGTGGTTATTAATGCATTCACCTTCCCAAATCACTTCCAAAAACCTATTTTATAGAATTTTATAGATTACCTATAAGTCTGCATTTCTAGATGAGTCAATTATTGATCACAAGTACCTATAAAATTGTTACCAAGGACTATATATATTTTTAAATACCCTATAATATTTTATATGACTCCCAACATTCATCAAAATGTTTATGCCTATCTCAAAAAGCCTTTAAAGTTATTTTTGACTATGCAAACAATAATATTCCTAATTTTGACAGTATTGTGGATGTACGCATTGATACCTAGAAAATGAGTATAGAACAAAAATATATTCATGAATAATAAATCAAAAAATTATATTGATATAAACTGTGGAGATTCATCTAATATTCTTATAAACAACTTATTTTCTATTCTTTCCTTGACTATGTATTAACACTTAGTGCTTCCAAATAGATTGTGTTGTAAGTTGCCACCTTCTAAATGGATTTCTATAATTTTGAAATAGATTATCCAATTTAGGATTAATTTCACACTATCCTCCCAACCTATAAATTTTTTTAAATGATCTCCAATATTCCCCTATTCTCTATCTACTTGACTATGTTCAAAATAGAACCTTCACAAACTTGTCTAAACTAAGTAATTTGATCTTAACCTGGAGGTTAGCAACAAATTTTAACTATGAATTAAAGAATAACACAATTTAATATGATTTACATACCAATAATCTCATGGATGTTAACATTTCACTCATTCAAAACATTCTTTTATTAATTGATCACTTTTATATATAATAACCATGTACATAATGGACAAGGTAGACAGGGTTCTTTGAAAGCTTGATCTTTATTATCTTTGCTTCGATATCTACCATTGTCTGCTTAATAAATTTACTCCTATACCACCTACTCTATACACACACTAACTTCTTTAATCATTCTATTTTGCTTATTATACATAACATGTAAACAAACCTCATATTCTTACCACCTCATATTGAAGGGCAGTTACACATCTTGTTTTCTTTATTTACATTGCTCTTCTTCATGAAATTTACATTAAGACACCTATACACACCCACTTAGGACCATATAGGACCATTTAAAACCATTTAATAATATTAGATCACACACACAAGACTCTAAAAACTCCCCACAAGCTAGTCTTAGATATTTAAATTTTTAAAAATAGTTATTTTGGTAGGAAACTCCAAAAGGCTTCAAACACACAAATCAAAGGTTTTATAATGACTCTAAAACCTCTAATAGGACCCTATAAGACCTATATCAATATCACAAGACCAAATATGGTCATAAAAATACTAGTAAACATACTAACTCCTTTATTACATGGTGATGCTTTGCATCATTTGGTGTATTTATAATTTTGATCATGGATGGATGCATTAATTATTTTGGAAAAACCCTAGGAATAAAAAACTAAAGAGCAAAAAACAAATAAATGCAAGGAAATTGAATTAATTTAACTTTTTAAAATTAAAATAAATCACTTATTTAATTGGTAAGCTAGGGTGATAAGTGCTAAGTTAGAACCAAAAATACCAAAGAGAAGTGAGATAAAATTGGTTAACTAAAAAAACCAAGGCTACTAAATGACCCAAAAAAATTTAAAAAATGTACTTTAGACATCAAAAATCTACACACAATGGTTTCAAATGTCACAATCCCCTTAGACTACCTTAGGACCCCCTTGGGCCCTACCATTGGCCTTTTGATCGATAACTAGGCCTAACCTAAGTTAGTTGACCTACTGGTTAAAACCCACCTTTTTACCAACCCTACCTTTAACCCCTAACCATCGATGATTAGGGTAACCAAAAATGGTCACCTTGATTGCCGATGGTCAAGTTCCACCATCCAAAGCAACTTAACTTGCCCTTAAATTTGCCTCCCTTTTTTATTATTTTCTCTTCTAAATCTACATGTGCACTTTATAATTAGAAAGCCTAGTTAGCATCTTGTTACACCTCTCCTTCCTTGCCTATAAGAAGAGAGGAGCAAGAGGTGAAATGGATGAACAATTTTCAAAATATTTTAAATCTCGAGCTTCTTTGTAGGTTTTCTTCCAGTGATCCAACCATCACATCAAAGAGTTGACTTGATATCATCCCTTGGTTGAAAGCCAAGTACCATTATTCTATCGAAATCATGTTAGACTCTATCAATGAGCTAACCACCTCAACCACTCATCCAATCAATCTTCTGAAAGATAAGTATTTGTATTCCATTATTCAATTACTTTATTTGTATTTCACAACTAACCTAGTATAAACCCATTTTTCAAAATTTTCTTTTGTGATACTGTCAATCTGACTTTTATCAACCTAGACCCAATACACAGTGACCACCAATGGTCTATCCAACCATCGACGGTCACCTCAATCATCAATGGTCACACCAACTAATGATAGCCACTATGGTAGGAGATAAAAGCAAGCTATTTTCACCCACTTACCCTCAACCTAATCTAATTTTATTTTTTTCTACCTGTTCACAAACCTCCAACATATTTTTTGAAGCATACTTGACCCATTTAGTATTAGTATTGACTTGTTTATTTTTATATTAGTCATTTATAGTCTATTTCTTTATCAAGCATTTCTTGTGTTCAATTCAAGTAGTTTTTAATTGTTGATGAAATTATCTTATATTTTATTTTATAAACTTAATTACTTAAAATATATATATTTGCAACCTCCAAAGAAGCTCTTGCTTCTAAGATGTAGTTAGCGCTAGGTAATCCACCTAGATATCTATCTAACTAACCATTTTCTTTAGTGTTGTCTTATTTGTAGGTCATCCTCATAAGTCAAAGAGGAGTTCTTCACAATCATCTGATTCAATGCATGCACAATCAAATAAATTTTATAACCATACCTATATTTAGTTTTTTCTTCTTCCTTTCTTGAAATATAAGCTAGAATTCACTAAAACATTATACATGCTCGATGGGACTTGGAGTGTTTACTTAAGTTTTTATTATTTGCATCTATATACTCTTCTCTCTATGCTATGCTCATAAATTATACCAAAATTTATTTTGGGTTTAAAATTGAGTGCATCCATTACTTTCTTGTAAGTCTAGCTCATTTAGTTAATTTAATCACAATAATTTTATCATGGCATCACTCTTTTTGCACACACTAAATCAAACCACTTACATCAATAAAACATTAAAAAACTTGAGACAATGCTTGACTAGGATTTCATCACCTAGTAGTCACCTTACCCTTTCTCAAAGATCCTACTTAGATGTCATTACCAAGAATAAAAACAACTTAGCTCTCTAGTTGAGTATAAACTCTAAAAATTGGTATATATTGACTAAGCACTTGATACCCTTATCTCTATAGTGTGTGAAGTGAGGGGGTAAGCCCCAATACCAAGCCACATATTGATTTATAATATAGATCCTTTTGAGAGCCTGAACAACCTAAAACCAACCATAGACTTCTTTTTTAGTACCTACTCTACAAGCCAATTTTAGTCACATAATTTCTTGAAAGCTTAAGGCATAAGCCAAAAGAGATACTAAAAGTAACTTTAGGACTTAACATACTTTCTATTGTGTGATTGATTTCTTTGCTCATTTCTTATCTTCTCTTTATTTGAGTGGTGAGATTGTTTGTGTATTCTCTCTCCCTTACCTTGGATTGTTCTAATGCTCTAGTAGTAAGAGAATTTAGAAGAACAAAACCCATCACCAAACCAATTAACCTATTTTACCTCCTTATCCATGGAGTATGTTTCGAACCCATAAAACTCTCCTTATCCTATAGGAAGTCCTTATTTCCCTTAGGAAGTTCCCCAAGGAAATACAGACTTTTCTACCTTCTTAGATAATAATTATGTGGCCCTTCAGCATTATCTTAACCATATTCTTCATCATGCCCCTATTTTGACTCCACCTGGGGACCCACCTTATGGCATGCCTTCCCACCTTATGGGAAACACTTATATTTCCATGGTCACTACCCAACCATTGACTACCTAAGCTTCTTCATTTACCAATAATTGCTTTGATACTATTGTGTAAAACCAACCTACCCAACCTACAAACACCCTTATACCTTCCACCCCCACCAACTACTCCTCTACCTTAGGAGTAACCTAGCCACTAACCACATGTACTCCCCTCACCATGGGAGTACCTATCACTAGCATTGCCAACCTTCCTTTGGCTACCCCCAATCCACTAACTACTACCCCACTTCAAAATCTTATTGTGTCTATACCTTCTACCTTACCACTAATCAATACAAAGTTCACCACCCTTCCTTTTATCACCAACCCAACCACCACTTCTACCCAACAAGTTCCCATTACATCAAACCTAGGTTACATCCCTAACCCATAAGGGCATGTACCTCTACCTACTACCCAACCACCTATATCCACCTATCCTTACATAACTTCCACCCAACCAGTGGTGTCCACATACTAATATGTGGTACCTCCTCATCCCCTAATAGTTATCAATATGTCACCCAACCACCACAATAATATACACCTTAAAACCCTTTAGGTACACAACCCCAAGTAGATCTAATGAAGATGTTCATGGATAAAATTATTACCTTAGAGTCATCTAGTTCAAGAACTCACAACATCTTATCATATGGTCAAATCTATAACAATCCCATCCACCCATCTATCCCTATTAGACCATATCCTCCTTAGTGGGAGCTCTCCAAGTTCTCTAAGTTTTAGATTAAGAAGGATCCCCAACAGCACCTCAGGGCATTTAGGCATGCTAGTTATTTGATTGTCTATGATGATTCTCTCCTTTTGTGTACCTTCCCTATGTCCCTAACCAGCGTGGATTTAGATTAGTATATCTTCAAGAAGGTTTTCATCATTGACCTTTAATATATCTAGAACTTTGATGATGAATCTATTGCTGATTTTTTGGCTCATTGAAGAAGCCTAATAAATCAACTTTCTTTCTCTTTACCCCAACCCAAACTAATGGAACTCTTTTCTCAAGTATGTGCTAAGCACATCTCTTCTACATTATGTTTCCAAAGCTTTAGGACCTTTATTTAATCTTTTACTATGGCATGCAAATTAGAAAACAAATCCATTGACAAAGGAAAATTAAAATTGAAAAACAAAAACTCTACCTACAAAACCAATAAGGCCTCTTCCTCTAAATCGGGTAACCAAACCAACACCAATGCCAAGAATATGGGGAATGAGAACGTGGTTGTCCTTAAGGTTGTTCCTCCACCATATTTCAATCAACCAAACTCCTCTAACTCCTCAAATCAAAACATGATAAACTAAAACCAAAACAATCAAAAGCAATTTACTCTGCTTGGGGAATCTTATGCTTCAATCCTAGAGAAGTTATTGAAGTCTAATATCCTACAACTCCCTCTTACCAAAACTCCTAAAAAAAATTATTTTTCTCATCCTACACCCACCTAGTATAATGAGAATGACCTATGTGCTTTCCATTGAGTAGTGTGGTATGATGTTAAAATGTGTAATACCTTCAAGAGGATTGTTAAAACCCTCATTAATAAGGGGGAGCTTGAGTTAGATAACCCTAATGCATCTCTAAACCAAGCCCTTGACATCTTTAGACAACATTTTCCCAATCATGTACCTACCAAAAATGAGAGCAATAAGGTTGAGTTTTCTCATGATGCCCATACTGTCAATATGGTTCTTAACACACTTATTATTGAAGAACCTACCACCCAATCTACTTGTTCCTCACCCTCTCCACTTATTGAGGTAGTGGAGTCACCTTATCTTCTTTTGGAGAGCCAAGTTTAGGAATTAACCTTTTCCCCTCCTCCACATATTGAGGTAGTGGAACTATTAACCCTTCCATCAATTAAAATACCAGAACAAGCAACCATTTTACCATCCTCCTTAACCACCAGATAACTCACTACCCCTTTGGAAATTTTTTTTAAAGAGGAATCCACCATGTCTGTACCTCCCATAGAGGATTCACCCATCCAAACCTTGAATCCTTTGATTGAGTAAAAGGATGAGGTCACCATTCCCCTTTTTCAACCTATGGACTTATCTTTTAAGTCCACTATCCAGGGAACAAAATTGGTCTACAAACTATTTTTTAGATTAGTGTAGAAATTAAAATTTGTCTCCAACCCCAACATGGATCAATCCACCTTTTGGTATAAATTGGGGCTCCCTTATATCATCAAATAAGAACCTCCAACCCCCACTTTGATGGACCAACCTACCACTCCTATTATCCAAACCACTATCTTACCAACCAAACTGCTAAAAACCTATACCAAACCAACAATTTCTCAACCATCCAAACATCTAAACCCTAAACAACCAAATCACCCTCTCTAGCCAAAATGACCAAAATAATCAAAAACCTTGGCACCTTTTATACACATCCTTAATCACCCATCCTTAAAACTAGAGCTAACCATACCAAACCCAACAATCAAGTGCCAAACTAAATCAACCAAGGAAGTAAAGCCACTAAAAGGCCAGAGGGCCAAACTTCTACCTCCCTCAACCTTACCTTATATCTTGGGAACCCATCCTTCCACTTTGATTAGGAAGTCAATTATCTCAACTAAAACCCAATTGTCACTATTGGTTACACTAGCACACTTGATTTATGACACATCCATCTTCATTAAACCATTAATAACAAAACTACCTATCTTGAAACCTCCCACCTCTAATTTATCAACTTTCACCTTACCAAAACCAAAACCACCAACTAATAACAAAACCTTACCCAAACCTTCTACCACCAAGCCTACTTCTAAAAAGACCTCCATCTCACCAACGAAGGCCAAAACCTCTAAACCCTCTCCACCTTTATCTAAATCCTACTCAACTATTTGTCAAAGCTGATTTCAAGATTATTTCTTGACCTTACCTCCCATTAGATCATTCAAATATCTTGGTCAAAAACTAGACTGGTAGAATGACCACCAAGTGTGCTCCTATCATAAGATACTAAGACATGACACAAATAACTATAAAGCTCTCCAAACCATAATCCATCAGCTCTATGACAAGGATGATCTATTAATAGATAAAGCTCTCATGAGCCCACTAGCAATCCAATATCCAACAACCACTGCCTAAATCCTACCTAATCTCGCACTCTTACCACAGAGTGATGAGGAACCAAACCAATCTCGTACCCCAACTCTTCCCTCGATCCATACTATCTATGTGGTCACAAAATCACACACTCAATAAAAGGATAAGGTGAAGGCCAAAGTATCCATCCCATGGACATACCCATCTTCCACCTCTAAACCAAGTTAAATTCAAACACATTCACCTGCAGCCAAGCCTAAGGTATTTATCTTGAGTACCTCCCAATCCAACACCTTCAAATAAATTAGGAGAGTGGTGCTAAAATAACCTCACCAAACCTTAGCAAATATGAGCTTATATGATTTGATTACTACCTCACCTCATCATCACCAAGTAATGATAAAGGCATTACAATCAGTAGAGGTCTAACTTGAAGACCCTCAACCTCTAGCAATCTCTATTAGTGCTCTCTAAATTTCTAATTTTGTCACCTTTAAAGTTTAGGAAATACCTTTTATTCATTCAGATGACCCAAATCCCCCTCTCTTTATCACTACCTACATCAACCAAACCTACATCAAATGGGTCATGATTGTTGGGTGAGCTAGTATTAATATTATCTCCTCCTATGCCTATGACCAACTCAACCTATCGAACAATGTTATGTCTAAAACCTTATTCATCCTTTGATCTTTCAATGACACCATGGCCACTACTCTGGTAACTATTGTCCCTCATATCCATTTAGGTCCTCACACACTCCCCAAACTCTTTTATGCAGTGAAAGGTGAGTTCTAGTATAACATTTTTTTAAGATGAATTTGGATTTATTCCATGGGTTGTGGCCCCTCTACCCTTCATCAATGCATAAAATTTGAGTATGAAGGTTAGGATGTCACTACACAAGCTAACCCCATCCCCTTTTCATCATGTAACATGACTTATCAACCCAATGATGTCCTCCTACCCCCATATAGTTCATCCTCATTAGCTAAAGATAAGCCCTCAACAATGAAAGAGGAATTCATACCTTATTCTACCAATGAGGCATCAACTAGCCATTCATCCCCTCTAATCAAATCCTAGCCTTAGACCACTTGGAATCTACATTCTATTGTCTTTCACTAAGGGAATATCATCTCCTCACCCTTGACACTTTCCCTACTCCCCAAGAGTATGGGAAACCTGACCACCAACCCAAGTATGACCCCACTATCAGAGCCATTATTCCCTTAATACCTTCAAACTATCAAACCCATTTCATTTATGGGAGACTCAACAAACCACTTGATGCTTATACCACCTCCTCTTCACCTTGATCATTCACTTCTAGCTTCTACTATTTAGAAAATATGATTTTCACCAAGACACACCTCCATAGGTGTGCTTGGAAAAGATTTGGTCTTAGATGATATGAGCATGGCCCACATGAATTGATTTCCATTTAAACCAAAAAGCCTCATGAGACATAAGGCCTCAATTTCATTCTACCCAATAAGAGGAAAACCAAACTACCTAGCATGACCATTGTTGAGGAAAATATCCCTTCCTCACCAACCTCTACTCCACTTGCATGTAAGGATGAGGACATCATCACCCCTAACTTTTTTTTCATCAACATGATTAGCCTCAGACCCTTGACTTATAAAAACTAGGTGGAAACCATAACCATACCTTTGACCCATCTTGAGATGATAGAAGATGACTCTCCTATCATTAACACTATTTAGTGCCAAGATGATGATTCCATTCTCACCTACCTTAATGCCCCAGATTCTTCCATCCACAAATCTCTTCCTCTCAAGACTTTTACCATGTTAAATGAATCTATCATGGACATTATTGTCCCCCAAAAATATCACTCATTATTGGGACAACATTTGAACTATTTTGGTCCTACAGACCAAAATTTATCTCTTCCCTTTTCAAAATTTGTCCTAGACATTCAAATTCCTCAATTTTTCAAGCTTCTCAAAAATCTACAGACTCTACAGGCTTAAATATATAGACTCTACAGGCTTAAATCTATGGACTCTGTAGGAAGATAAAATTTACAGACTCTATAGGCCAAGTCCAATGGGCTTTATAGGTTGATTTCTATAGACTTGATTTCTATGGACTCTATAGGCAGGTTCATTTCTATAGGTTCAAACGCTTCCGTAGGTGGGTTTAACAAAAAGAATCAGTTTCTAACACTTGGTCATTTTCAAGATTGTTTCAGTGCCTTTGTTCAATCAAAAATCTCCATCAGCAAGCATTTAAGCAAAGAAGGCTTGAACCATTGAACCATTAAACCACTTTGGTTCAAAGGTTTAATGAGTTCAAGGTTCAATCAGTTCAATGCTTTCATTTCAATCAATTCATCCACTTTGTTTCAACATTTTGGTTCATCCTTTGGTTTAATCAAATGGTTCATCAGTCGGTTCAAGGCTTTGTTTGAATCGTTGAACCAAAACTTGGTTCAACAGTTGGTTCAACAGTTAGTTCATCGCTTCAGTTTAATCAAATGAACCATCAGCTTGAACCATTTTGGTTCAAAGCCTTGGTTCAACGAAGAGGTTCAACATCTTGTGGTTCAATGGAGTTGTTCATTGACTTGGTTCATTCAATTGAACCATTAGCTTCAACAATTTTGGTTCAAAGCTTGGTTCATCGGCTTGGTTCAACGTTTGGTTCAACCAAGTGGTTCAACACCTTGGTTCAACAACTTGGTTCAAAGGAGTGATCCAATGTAAAAGTTCAAAGAGCCTCCTGAAGGACAAGTGCCCTTGTGGAGGGCACTTGATCAACAAAAACACCCTTCAAAAGGGTCATTTTCGAAGAAGGCCACAAAGGTAAATTCTTTTGAAAATTTTGTTTAAGGTAGATAGTCATAATTCTTTCAAACTTTTGTCCAAAGGAATTCCTTTGGAAAAAAAGCCTGAAAGAATTCAGAGAAGCTGTGGGCAAAAAGCCTGAAGAAATAACCAAGGCAAAAGTGATAGGAACATTTTTCGTAGACTTTTTATCCATGTGAAATTTCTGTAGACTTTTTGTCCATGAGAATTTGTCTGGGGAAAATGCCTACAGGAAACCCGTAAAAGGCCACCGAATGACCCCAAAGGGTAGGTGCCCTTGTAGGGGAAGAGCAAATTTACGTAAGCTAAGTCTACATTATAATTAATCACTAGAAAAGTAGTGTAGTATAGAATGATATAACCTAAAAAAAATAGAAGCTACATAGTATAATGCCCCCATTGGGTGAATGTATCAATCTTAAATATGTGTATCTATGTATGTGACCCTAGTCATTAAATAGTATCAACTATAATATTTATGATGGACATGGGTCCTGTAATGATCTTCAAACACTTGAAGAGAACAAGTGAATCATGTGTGTATGATAAAAAATGACTATACTAACATAGATAGCATAAGCATTACCTAGAAGATAGAATGAATGTAAACATGGAAATCCATATAATAATGAAATTTGTATTTTTTGAGTAATATGTGAATGTTTTTGTATTTTTTTAGTATAAACTATGTAAAATCAATATGAAAATGAAACTATCTACAAGTAGAGAGGAATATACTAACTGATGACTCTTGTAAGAGACTCACTATCAAGGTGTTATGTATCGAATAAATAAAGAGTGATTACACACCTATGTGAGGAGGTATTTAAGATATATGAATCATGTGTATTGAGTAATATATAGCTAAAATTGACTATGGAGTGGGAATATGAATGTTTGGATCTAATTTAATAGGCATGTGACATGTGGGGTTGTTAGGGACCCATCTGCTAGAAGAAGTTGTGACTATCATGGGTGCTCTATGCTGATACACTAATATGGATGGTAATGGGGTAGTGAGAGGCTCTCTAGAATCCATAACATGTATTTGACACATGGGTATCTCTAATAAAGGTCTTTGTGGGAGAGTATGTGTACGTGGTAATTCTATAGGAGTAAACCTCACATGTACTAGGTGCTCAACTATTATATGAGGTGTGGTAATTAATAAAATTATTATTGGTGACTTCTATGTAGTTGGATGCCAAGTAGGTAAAGGATACTCATATGAAGGGCCCTCGATTATAACCACATGATTAACATGTATATACCTAAAAAAATTATGTATGGTGAATGAAATGTCTCTAATATTTTATATTAAATACCTACCCAATAACATATCAAATGTGCCAACACTAAATACAAATGAGAATCCTCTTGCCACATGTACAGGACCAATTTTTAATGGAATTAAAATCTCCCTAATGGATATCTAGACATGTCCAATGAAGCCATGAATAATTGTGTTTGTAAGAAAATATCCTACTCTAATTAACCCCCAAGTGTTGTATGTGTGTAATAGTACACATATTGATGCTTGACCCATTGCCAATCATGACACTCTAAAGAGGATGGTGATCAATGTATGATCATACAAAGAATGAATATAAATTTGATTCATCATCGGTGATCTCATACTCTAAGAAAGTGATGAGAGGTCTAGTTGGCATTATAGTATGATACACACCAGTGATATTATTTGGAGGGTGTGTGTCTATTTTATGAGTATGATAAGATTCTAGTGGTGGAGGTGCTTGATAAGTATAATGAAAACTAGAAGTGCCTATTGTCTCATGAGTTGTATGCTTTAGAAATGGATCAAAAAATATTTTCATTAATTTTGCTTCCATTAGTTGTGCTATGGGTGCCTCTGTGGGAGTGATCAAATAAATTATATTAGCATATATAAAATCTTGTATCTTATGTTGTGAGTTGATGCATTTATTTATAGTATGGCTGGGGGGTGTGATAGTCACATAATGCATTAGAATAATAATTATTTGAAATATTCCTAATTTTATCAACCTCTTTGATGGGAGAGAGATATATGACATTGCATTCCAATATTTTCTAGAGAATATGTGTTGGAGATTTAGGAAGATTCATGAAAGGTCTCTTTAAATGAATTGATAAAACCATGCAAGGAACTAGCTCTGAGGTTGTATTAATTATTTCATTTTACTCATTCTTATTTTTAATGGGCCTCACCTTATATGTGGGCTTATTGAAACTCCTATTAGTTGAATTTAATCTAGTTGTATACTTTAACTTGCCCATAGAGAGAAGTTTTACTTCCCATTCTTTCATTTTATGGCATAAAACTATGAATGATGGAATTTTTTTGAATAGTATAGCTTTAGGCAATGTTGATAATAAAATCTACTTGAATATGTCCTAGAGTTCTCTATCTTCCATGGGGCTAGTCATATTTTCTAAAATATTTTAATATCACAAGATAATTCAGCTATTTGCACATTAGATTTTTTATTTAATTGAGCAACTTGAGCATAGGAAATCTTGTGACTAATGTTGATTGAAATTTTTTCCAATAAAATATATTTTGATGGATTAAATGATGTGATGGACTAACTAGGAAGATCATAAAACCATTGTAATGCATAATATTTTATAATGTGTGGGAATAACTTAGTTAGGAGCCAATAATTAGACATGTAGTCCAAAAATGTTACATGAAAATCATGTAGATGATGCTTTGGGTCACCTTTACCATCATACAAAGTAAGCTTGGGTGCCACAAATTTAGATGGAAAAGGAGTTGCTTCTATATATTGTGTTAATGGTGTATGCAGGAGCGTATAAGATTCCAAGATTAAGATGGTCTAGTAGCACCCTGCTAAATATGTAACACATTGGACTACAAAGAATGGATCTCTTGCTAAATGTATTATACATGTAAAGAGGAGGGATGTGTACTAACCATAAGAGGTGTTTCCACCAATGAGAGTTGGCTAGTTTTAGTAGGTTGTTATAGAATCTAAGTTGACACCATATTAGGTGTAATAATATTAATATATATGGGGTTATAATATTGTCATCTAGTGGAATTTTAAAGTTCTTATTGAATACAGATAAGGTCATATTTCATATTTGAATTCTTAGAAATAAAGATTTACAATTTTCTCTTATCAATCTCATTGAATTGGTTATTAAATTCTACAATTATAGGTTTGTAGGTAGGGACAAAAAAGTATATTTAAAACCTTTTAGGAAATTAAATATATGAAAGATTACATAAATAGAATAATGAATCATATTTGAGATTTTAAAATTAATTATTGAGCATATAAAATAAAAGGATGCAAACCCTAAGAGCATCTAAGGCTAGGGTTTGGACATTATACAAAGTAAGTCAAGCTCAACAAATGAACTATATTTTAAGGGAGTTATAGAGTGTACAACCCTAGATTATTAAAGTGATGGAATACTAAATCGAGAAATAAATATATCAATATCTACATCCACTAATTTGTTCAATAATTAATTTATATGTTTATTTTATAAATAGTAATGAACTAGAATATGTGTACTTAGATATAAAACTGATTGAGATAGATAAGACACAAGCTATAAAATGGTGAAGGAACAATGTAATATGTCACCAATAGGAAACAAGTATCAGAAACACTCATGGATAATAGTGCAATCCTCTTATCAATAGTCCACTATGCTAGTGTCCTCTATGCTGCACTAATGTCCCTTTGTATTAAAGATAGTGAGTTTTTAGGTGGTCCTTCACCTGGTTTTAATAATCTTGTACTTGTCTAACTAAATTTTGGATCATTATATGTTTCCTAATTTGATTGATTTTAATATGAAACCCTAAGCCTCCCTATATTTTAGGGTATTGCAGGAGCACAAGTAGAAAAAGAGTGTCATTAGTAGGGTAGGCTAGACATGACCTCTAAACTCCATGTGATAAACATTTCCTACATACCACTACCTCAAAAGGGGATTGATCTTGATGTAGTTCTCCCAATTCAAGTGTTGGTACAAGTGCAAGTGAATGCTAGTATGAGTGTGGATTTGAGTTCTTTGATTTTGAATTGAGATTGAAAATCTAAGTAATCTAAGCTATAGGCTATTGTATATGGTTGTATTCATAATTAGGGTAGAATAAGGACCAATGGTATTGATTTGCATAATTATTTCTGACTTTGTTTTTGAGTATTTTCATCTAATTTCCTTCTAATGAATAAATGAATGAAAGTGGTCTATATTTAATGTTTTGGTGCTTGTCAAGACATAAAAAAGGCCTAGGATAAACCTAAGTTGCCTTGAGAGATGGAAGATATCTATTGGGGGTGAAAAGATAAAGGTTACATTAGTGCTGCCCCTTTGTTAATACCATAGTGTGTTATAGTACAAGGGGTTGTGCTAATGTCTAGGTGCTAGGAATGGGTGAAAAATGGACCTGGGTACCTAAGTGAAAACTCAATTATACTCTTGGTATATATGTTTATGGGTTGGACACATAAAAATATATAAAATGATCAAGAGAGGCCCTAAGATAGGTATAAGGGTAAGCTAAGGATAAGGTGGTCTCAAGTGACACTCATTGCACTAAAATGACATTTTAGATGACTACAAAAAGTGGTATGAAAATTGTGATTTTATATATTGGGTTATATCTAATAACTATTGGAAATGATGGAACCAAGGCTATTATTTTATGAAAAATCTTGATGAGAGAGGAAAATTATCCAACTATTTCAATAACTACTTTTCTAACATCATAATGATATCTCATCTAGCACCATTTTAACAAGAATTGTATGCATTATGATTGGATATATTTATTATTTTAGACATCTAAAATTGGTTAAAAATGTATTTATACCAGAATTTAGATAAATTATTACAAACCTATAAAAATATAGCCTAAGAATCTCTAAGATTCTCAAATTTGGCTTCATAAACATGCGAATAAATCGGCTTGGCCCATAAATCAATTAAAGTGAACAAATGTATACATTGAATTAAATCAAAATCAAACAAATGTTAAAAATCCTATAAAGGATTAATTAACATAAAATCCTAATAAAATACTAATTGAATTCATTCATGAAAAAATAAATCAATTATCAAAAAGGAAAATTCAAATATCCACAAATATCCTAAAAAGCTAATCATTACCTTTTGTGAGTTATCCAAATACAAAATATCTCAAAGAACACCTATTACATGATAATTATGAGATTTTGGAAAACTTTTAGCCCTATTTGGGTTAAATAAGCTAATAAATTCTAGGATTTAACCCATTTTAAGTGATTTCAAATCTTATAAAAGTAAGCCTAGAGCTCTTCATTTAGAGAGCTTGGATAGAGTAAAGTTATTATGCAATAATTTGAACATGAAATAAATGTGTAGAGTTATAATAGAAAATTTCCAAACCAAGCCATCAAGACAAGAATGAACATGGTCCCAATAGGAGATGGAGATAGTTAAGTCCAATTGCGGAAGACCTATTGATCACAATCCAAGCAAACCACCAAACACATCATCTTGAATAAATCAAGGAAGGTAAATAAAGTTGCCATTTCCTTGCATTTTAGTTATGTTTTCATTTGGTTTTTCTCACTAAGATCCCTCCCATGATCTCATCATAGAGGTGTTATCTTGTTTAGTGTGTTGATTTCATTATTTTTAGAACTAATACCATACTAACCTCCTCTCTTGAGTAAAATCCCTTGATCACAAATGGCACACCTAGTGGGATCATGAGAAGCCCAAATAGAAAGGAGATAATTATGAAAGTATTAAAATAATAAATGGATGCTTTAATATTGTTAAAATTTCATTTTTAACCTTTTATTTGTTGTATTTGGTTTTATTTTCATTTCTTGGATCTACATAGAGATTGGTGATGATTAGGAGTAACTGTCAATAATTTGGCTAAACCACCAATGGTGAGATTGTCGATGGTTAAGTTTTAAGGGAGAAATAGACCTAAAGATTTAATTTTGATTATTTTGGTCATATCATTCCTTGATTTATCATTTTCAAGGTCATCTAAATCTATCAAATAAACTTTACCTTACAGATTTTTATTAAATTTGAACTAACCAAGCCTAACTTTACATGATTCATCTTTTGAGGCTTACCCTTTGGGTCAATAGGTATTCACCAATGATCTTTATCAACCTATAATGATTCTTCTCAATTATTGATGGTTAAATTTAATCGATTGGTGATGGTTGCCTTGAAACTGATGGTAGTTTTTTGTGACCACTGATGGTCACTGTGTGTAGTTAAATCCAAACCTAAGAGTAAAAATTTCAACCTCATTTGCTCAACCAAGAAATTACATCTAAGTAGGGGGTTATACTATAACATTTTTAGGTTTAAGGATTGGTTTAAAGACAAAATTACATACTTTTGACTAATCACACATTTAAATTTGGGTCCTAAAAGTAACTTAATCCAATCATGCACATTTGAATTTGGGTCTAAAATTCACATGTTTAATCTCACACATTTGAATGTTGGTACTTAAAAAGAATATAGGATTGGTTAAGTCTTAAAAACTTTTTGTATTTAATACTTAAAATGAATCCTAAGTCTTGAACATTTCCAATTTTTTCTTTAAAATAAACCTAATACAAATCTTGAACATTTAAAATTTCGGCTTAAAATGAATGTAGATATTTTTATTTCATTTGGTTTTGTGTAATTCTTTCTATTTTTATACTTAATCCAAGGGGAAAATTTTCACAAAAAAATTCATTTTGGTGCCTTAAAATGAACTTAAAATCATGTAGTTTTCATGATTTTAAGCTAGTTCATTTTTATGCCATGTATGTTGATTATTATTTTAACAAAAAAGATAGTGCATGCATGCTCTCCCCCCATCCCCTTTAGGGAAATCATTGGAAAAAATAACCTTTTCATTGAATTTTAGTGCCTATTACAAGGCATAAATATAATTTTTCCTAAGTTTTCCCCAAACTCACATAATATTGGGTGATCTAAAAGCAACCCTAAAGTTTTCTACTTATCTTTTATTTTCATGCTTGTGAAGGGGATATCATTACCTCTCATAAATTATTTACGGAAGAATTAACCTAGGGTTTCATATCTAAGTAGTGTTTCAACTAATATCCATAGGGGGTATACAAATTGATATTTCACTACTGAAATAGTGGTTTGAGGGGATAAACCATCTTCATTAGTGGCATGTTAAGCCAAGATGTATGATCGATATGGACATCACACTACAATGAGTAAGTGATCGATGTAGTGGTTGTGAAAAGGGCAAGACCTTTTCACACAACAAGATAATTGATGTGGACTCAATTGATTTGTTTCTTATCTTTGTACATATGCAAAGGTTTGTACACATGGGATCAATCTAGACAGTTGAAAACTTGTAGATTTTAGTCAACCCCACTTTTTCACATCTTGATAGGATTTAGGATGATATACTTAGTTTTATTTTTTCATTTTATTTATTAGTGTGTTATAACTAATTTTTTTTTTTAAACCATGTCATGAATGATTCTTGTGTCCAACATCACTCTATTATTTGAGGAGGAATTATGTCATCCATTTAACACCTTGATTTAATATTAGAAATTTTTTGTGTCAAAAAATTATGAGTAGCACTTGATCGCAATGGGTAATGTTATGCTACCCAAATAATTTCAAATCTTATGCTTTTGAAGTATTTGAAACATTAACCATTTCCACATCTTTTGGGAGTAAAAATACCATTATGTTGACCAAATTCTTTCACAAGACTTATCTTATCTTGTATCCAAATTATCATTAACTAAACCAATCATTTGAGCCTTGTTATATCTTTGTTTAAAATAGTCATGCTATTCAAATTTACCTAGCTTGTTGGTCATCATAACCCTAGTTTACATTAGTTGAGTCTTTGATTAACTTTACCAAGTTTAGATTAAAACATTGATTAATTTCTATTTAGGCCTTATCATGTAGGGACCAATACATAGATCTTTTTATTTTTGGTTATGTAACTTAGGTTAATACATTAATCAAGTTTGGAAACTTTATTGTTTGTGCCTTTGTTTCATATAATCAGTTCATTCCTTTTGTTTAGTGTTTTTCACCAATCAGATCTTGTTTATGTCTAAAATTAAGTGCCTAGTGTTTTTCAAACTATTCCATGTTTTTTAGATCAATCATTATCATCATCCTTTGTTTTAAGCCTAGATTTTATTGTTGTTTGGCAAAAAGTCCTAAGCATAGCCTATTTAAGCCTAGATTTTGACTCCATGTTTGGACAAAAGACCTAACAACATTTCCTTTTTCTAGTTTAGACCTATTTGGAACATGTTTAGACATTAGAGTTGGCATATTATTTTTAGTTCATTTTATTTGACCTTATTTGTGTATAAATTTAATGTTAGACATTTGATGTTATACTATTTTTACCAAATCTTTTCATTATAATTTTTGGAGATACAATTCCACCATTGAGTAAGCTAGATCAAATTTGAACCCTTTCTCTTTTTAGACATAGTTTTTTAGAGTTTACAAAGCTCTAATCCATATTGTTACAAAAAAATTGTCATTTGATTTGGCCATGGATCACTATACACATAGTGGAACTATATACAATCTAAGATATGGAAATGTTATCACACAAGAAGACTTTGTTCAAGACCCTTATGGAGATGAGGTTATTTGGGAGATAGATTCCTATCCATCATAAAACACTTAAATAAGGGAATAGAGTAAAGATCATTTGGATAATTATTTGGTTAGCATGCCTCACTACATGGATCAAGATCAAAAATATACAACTCAATATTTGGCTAGTGTATCTATAGTCAAAAAAAATGTAAAATAACAATATTATTATGGTACAATATCATTGAACTATGAGGTAGGGCATGATAATTTTCAAAATATATCAAGAGGGCCTTATAATATGTATTGTCAAAATAATGACTAGACCTCTTCTAGCAACCATAATGCCATAGTACCAATACCATATCAAGATCTAAATATGATTGTCATGTAAAGAGGTCTTATAGAGGACCACTTAATTTAAATTCAAATAACATACTAGACATATCAATACCTAGCATGTAACTTTAATCAGATAATCATGTTGAATAGGCCTCTTATTGATTTAGATCTTTTAATAGGAGTTTTAATGAAATTGAATGGTTAATAAAATTAGGCTTTAAACCAATTTATATAAAACACTTTGGTTGAGAACATGTTCAATACCCTAAATATCAAAAAAGTGCCTTCTACTTCTATTCAGAATAGTGATCAAAATTTAATGGACAATACGTAAGTAACATCCAATCCAAACCAAAGTGGTGTTAGTGTACAAACACATAGTCAACAATAAATGTTCCTTTCCAACACCATTAGTGGTTTACATACTTAGGGTGCAATATTTTCTACTTCCCAACCTCAACCAACTACCTCTAATCTTTAACTAGCTACTTCTTCTATCACCCAACAATAAAGATTATGTAGCAAGCCAATGCATAGTATCATCCCATAATAGAATGTGACAAATCCTACTCCTTCCAAAAAGGAAACTAGTAATATTCCATAATAGTAGGCACCATCCAATCAACCCGTACAATAGAGGTATAACATCATGCCACATCAATAGGGGAAACCAATGTTCCACCTCACCAGGTAGTAGTAAACATACCTCTTTCATCATAGACTAACATGCTGATCCAAAACTAAATGATTCCTAACCAATAACATATAAATATTGGTCAGTGATAGATTTCAAATATCCAACATGCATCTACTTCCCAATAAGGATTTACAAAACAAAGAGGTTTTAATGTTCTTTAAGTACCTACTAGACAATATTTTCCTTTTATGCCAAATGTGTCACAAGTTTAGAGATAGGGTCTTCGTCCACAAGTCCCTCTTAATCAACTAGGTATGACTAGTCAACAACATGTACCTATTCAACCTCAGTAGGCATAGTATGACCATATACCATCATCCTAACCTCAATATTCCCAACATCAAGCATATATACCTAATCCTCGCTAGAATATCACACAACCACAAGTGAAATTTCAAAAATTTCTCCCTAACCCATGTATGCATATTCGTATTCCATTTCATATCCAATCCAACATACCCCAACAAATACCTCCATCATACCTTGGTCAAAGTAATTGATTTAGGATTTCTCAACCATTTCCTCAGGTCAATGTTCCCACATGTTTCCTTGAATAAGAGATAGAACAAATGAAGGATCTAATTTCTACCATCTAAGATGGGAAACAAGTCAAAATATTCAAGTTGGATGATGTGTGTTCTTACCCTTTCAACATGGAGTACTTGAAGATTCCATTTCCTCTAGGATATGAGCCACCAAAGTTTGACAAATACAAGGGTAAAGATGATGCCAAATCAAATCTAACATAATTCTTTATTTCATGCCAATAAGTGGCCTATAGTGACATATAATTGTTGTTGTTATTTCTAAGAAGTCTAACTAGACAAGCCTTGGAATGGTTCTTGAAGTTATCAAAGAATTCATTTTTGATTTTGATTATCTTTCAAACAAATTTGTACAATTCTCTTATAATCTCAAGCATGATATGTCACTAGTATACTTGACACAAGAAAAGTAGAAACTAAGTGAAAGATTCATTACTATCTTCAGTGATGGAAAAAACTTGAAAACCATTTTACCCATAGTCTATTAGACAAATAACTAGCTATTGTGTTTACCAAAAATCTACATAGTGAGATATCTTACTATCTAGAGTTATAGTGTGCACATACATTAAAATAAATCATTGATAAAGGTTTTATTATTTAATGGGCACATATTAAAAAAGGGATAATTAAACTAACATTGTTAAATTAGAACAATAGCTAGAACCAAACCCAAAATAGTGGCCAAAACCAACATCTAATCCAAACACAAGCATCATAACCGACACATGCCAATAAAAATAATAGACCCAAACAATTCAATCATAATAATAATGTTTTAGGTAATAGAGTAATAGATTCACAACATGTCCAAATGGTGAAATCACCATCTACTTAGCCTATGTCACCTTTTTAGATTAATTCTAACTAATAACCTTTTTAGTAGTCACATCACATGTAACAAGTGTAATAAACTCAACCAACATAACAAATATAGTAACCAATGCCTTTTCAAAACCCTCTACCTCCAAGAGGAACCATGCCTACCAATCATGATTTTACTAACCTTAGAGATCCCATTAAATTAGTATTTCACAAGTTTATAACAACTAATTTGATTATATAGTTTTTTTGAAAAGAATAATTTTGTAAGGGTGCTGACATGCCAAACTGGTATAGGATAGAACAATTATGTGATTTTTATACGATCAATGGCCATAATTTATAGCATTGTGTTCAAATTATAAATGTAATTTAGAATATTTTTTAAAATGGAGAGATCACATTGGATCATGGAACTTCCACCTCCAATCAAATCCTTAACATTTACCAATATCCTTTTCCCCAACATAACAACCAACAATAACCACAACAAACACAATAATGAATAGTGTCACATCAACAAAAATAATATCAACAACCAAGGCCAAATAAACTAACTCAATAGAATGAACAATAGAACCAATAACATCAAAATAATGGACAAAACCAAGGTTAGAATGGTAACAAACAATAAACCTACCATGTATTTGCACATGACTATAACACAGTTGTAAGCCATATTATAGGAGGTCACATTAAAAACATTTCCATTAATCCTAGACCAAGTACCAATCAGACAAGACCATTAGTAATCATCCTAAATCAACCAAACCATTTTGGTAATCCTTCTTTGACCTGGGACCACACATAGGTGAACCAAAAAGTAGGGATTCCCATGTTAGGACCTTATACTGATAACTTGTCATTTGCCTATGACCATGCCCAAGTGCATTGATGACTAAGACTTGTCTTATCTATTACCCCTCCATCATCATTTGTTAGAAACATTGGTCCTATATGTAATCTTGATTGTGTAATAACAACTCAGTGACCAAACATCACCATACTAGACCCACAATCATATGCCACTTCACTCATTATCCTCTTATCCACTCTACCTCAGAACAAACCATTTACCACTATCTCATAAAAGATTTTTGACATTGTGGAATAATTTCAAAAAATGCTATCACTAATATCCATTTTAGAGTTTTTTACGTGTGTCTACTATCCATAAAAACATCTTGATAGAGTTCCTTGGTCAATCCATAGTTCCAAATGACACATCCCATGATAAATTTCAATCCTTGGTTAGACACTTAGCTCTTGATCAACAAGTAACCTTCAACCAAAGCGATATGTCATCCCTTGGCCTATTTTATAATAATACATTATATATCAAAGTTTACATAAAAAGGTACAAAGTGAAACATATCCTCATAGATAATGGATTGGGTCTAAACATAGTGTCTTTAAAGCTTATCAAAAACTTCTCAGGTATACCTCAACATATCTTCAAGTAGAAATAATCACCATCAAAGCCTATGACAATAACGAGAGATAATCACAAGTCACCATTAACTTGATATTTATCATTGGGCCCTTAACCCATGATACACTTTTCCCTGTGCTAGATCTCAATTTATCATATAATATGCTTTTGGGTAGACCTTGGTTACATGAGATTCATGTGGTCCCATTCATGTTGAACTAGTCTATCAATTTCTCCAATTCAAGGATGGAAGTTATTATTCTAGGAGATTTGAATCCATATGAGTATTAAAAACATCTAGAGGCCAAGTTCAAGAGCTAAAATTACCATTTTGTCATGAATCTAGTCACCAAGCAGGATAAAGGGAAAGCCATATTTGTTGATTTAATAGAGGCCAACTACATTGACCCTAACACCCTTGATTCACTTTCCCACATACCACCTCCTAAAATATCCAATCACTATACTATTCTAGATAATGTCCCAAGAGATTATTTAATGCATGACACCTTTCAATATAACCCAAAGTCATTTAGAAGACTAAAAGCCAAACCACTCATGTAATGGAAAAGAAATGAAAAAATCCATCTGCATAATCTAGCACCCGTCACATTTATATCAACCTCTAGACAAGGAAAGGACCCTCTTGAAGGTAATGAATCATGGTTATATAATGATAAATTGGTTTATTGTTGCAAGAATTCCAAGTATCCCATTCGTAATTGGATCATGCAAAATCAAAACTATTAAAGATGAGGCCTTAGGATAAATTAGTGGGGAACACTCAATCCAATTTATATTACTAAGTATAAATGAACATATAGACTTGGATATATACCACCTAAGGGTGACTTCACATATATTATTTTTATTCCATCACCGATGACTAGTGACAATGATGTCAATAGCAAAGTAGAATTTGATCATAGCCAATTTAATGACTTAACGCAAACTAATATATATTAAAATAATTCCATTTGTACCCTTCAAATAGTTATTAATTATAATCCACTACAATTATATTATCCCCAATTGACAGACTAAAACCAACAAGAATCCAACATGTCAGTTGATGAGTTTAAAAATGATGAGGCCTTTTGCAATTCTATAGGACTTAGGGACAATGTTCTATTGGGAGATCATAAATTGGGATTATAAATAAAGTTATATCTTTAAGCCTATTTTGGAGAGTAGGTGAGCACCCTTAGATAAAAAAAAATCAATAAAACATTGAGTCCCCAAAGTGAAAACCTCTTTGAGGCACTTTTAAACCATGGAAAAAGTAAAGAAAAAGGCCAATTGAGTGGTGAAAAAATGTTTTAGGTGCCACTAAATGAAGGTGTTTATCCTTCTTCAAATTTATAATAAGATCCTAGAAATGATGAACTTATCTATGAGTTTAAGTTTAGTCTTGAAGAATAATAGGCTTTTGACCAAATCATTTAGGATACCAATGTCAATGAAATTATCTATGAATCTAACTTTAGTCTTGAAGAATAATAACAAGCATTTGATTGTATAATCCAAGAGTTTTCAATAACATTTATTACATGGCCATCGCTCCCATTAGGGGATTTTGATTCATCATGTCTAGGAGAACTTGAATAACATTTCTTAATAGAAGACTTTGACATAGCAAAATAGTTCAAATCTTTGCCTACTATTCTTGAAGATGGTTTGACCCTTCTAATGGAAGACACATTAGGACTCCATATGACCTAAAATTCATTAAATTAGGCATGTCCATCATTTATGAGGATCATGAATCTCTTACATCCCTATTGATGTAATCTTTTAGTGTTTTTGCCTAGGCATATTCTGACATGCCTTAGTTGGACCCCACCTTGGTTGTTCACCAACTTGTGGTACATCTTGATGTCATACCTATGAAACAAAATCTACACAAGATGCATCCTCACATTGTTGTATTAGTAAATAATTTTTTTGAAAATATCTTGGAAGTGAGATGTATTAGGGTAATTGACTATTCTAAATGGATTTCTAATGTTGTGTTGGTTAGCAAAAAACTAGAAGGAATCAAAATCTTCACTAATTTTAGAGATATTGACAAATATTTCCCTAAGTATGAATTTCTATTGATAAAAATTGACATGATAGTTGACTCCACAATAGGTTATGAGATTATTTCACTAATGGATGGTTTTTCAAGTTATAATTAGATCAGATTAGCACTATAAGACCACCACAAAACAACATTCACCATTCCATGGGGAACATTTTGTTATCAAGTTATGCCATTTGGTTTTAAGAATGTAGGGGCCACTTATCCAAGAGACATGATAGTCATATTTCATGATATGATGCATGAAATTATCAAATACTACGCCAATGTCATACTAGGTGAATCAAAGACTAGGGTCGATCATCCATCAATATTGAGGAGGATATTTGAGAGACTAGGTGAATACAAAGCTAGGCTCAATCCTCAAAAAAAAAAATTGGCATCACATCAAGAAAATTTATTGGCTTCATTATGTCTCTTAGTGGTATAGAATTTGATCCAACCAAAGTATGTGTCATAATAGAGATGCCACCATCGACCAATCTGAAGCAGATCCATAGTTTGTAGGAAAAAATTTAGTCTATTCAACTCTTCATATCTCAATTAGATGACAAGTGCCACCCATTTACATACCTATTGAAGAAGGGTGTAACATTTATTTAGGATGATGATTGTCAAAAATATTTTCAATATATATAGGACTATCTTTTGAACCCATCAACTCTATTACCTTGTATACCAAGAAAACCATTCTTTTTATATCTATTAATGACTAACAAAGCCTTAGGGACATGTCTAGATCAACACAATGATAATATAAAAGAGAATATATTATATTATCTAATCTATACACTAGTCATGTATGATCATAATTATATGCCCATAAAAAACTTATCTCTTTATGGTATTCACAACTCAAAAACTATGACATTACATGTTGAATAATAATATGTTCATTTAAAAAGTAGATCCACTCAAGTATCTAGTATCAAAAATAGATTTATAAGGTTTTATGGCCAAATCGATGCTTCTCAGTGAGTTTGAGATGGAATATGTGAATTAGAAAACCATTAAGGGGAAAGTTATTGCATATCAACTTGTTAAAGAACCCCTTACAGACATAGTTTCATTGACATTCCAATTTTTTGATGAATCCATCACGACCATCATTGAAACACCTCTTTAAGAGTAGTACTAGAAGATATATTTTGATGTTTCATTTAATACACATTGATTATGGGATAGCTTTTTATTTATAAAACCACAAGGAGATCTAATCCCTAAGTCATTTAGAATCAACTTTCCTTGTACCAATAACATGGTTGAATATGAATCACTCATGATAGGGATTAAATAGGTAGTAAAATAAAACATAATTCATTTCAAGGTTTATGGTGATTCTCAGTTAATCATCAATTAGGCTGTAAACCATTTTTAGATTGTAGGTGATAAGTTGGTTCACTATAAGGAAATGGTTGACACTCTGAAATAGTAGATTAATGATATCAAATTTGAATAGATACTAAGACCAAGTAATGGAACAATAGATTCTATGGATACCATTGAAATTTTGAATTGAAATGTAGACATAGACAAAGAGTTTTATTTTCTCATTGAGAGTCTAACAATGCTAGCTCACAAACCTTCAACTATTGTAATGATATATGATATTATTTGTTCCAACTCCACTTGGTATTTAGAATTATATACATATTTACATGACCAAATACTACCACCTAACTTATCCAAAAATCAAACCAAATCCTTCATTCAAAATGACTAACTTAATAACTTACTCAGACCAACCCTATACCATTATAGTTTTGATGGAACTTTGCTTCATTTTTTACCTTTGGTAGAATCTCTACTAGCATTATAGGAAGTTAAAAAAGGGGTATGTGGATCCCAAACTAATAAGGTCATCCTATCCAAAAATATCTTATGTACTAGGTATTATTGGCCAAAAATCGATGTAGATGTAGCTACATGTGTCAAAAGATGCAAGAAATTTTAATGGCATGCTAATCTTGTTCATGCCCCAACCAAGACTTTGAAACTAATATTGACACCATGGCCATTTGATACATGGGTACTCTATCTCATGGGTAATATAAACCCCACCTCATCATATGGCCATAAACATATCCTTACCACCATAGAATATTTCCTATGTGGGTTGAAGCTATAGCCCTCATGTGATTGGAAAGAAAATTTACAAATTCATCTTCAACCATCTCATCTATCACTACGGTATCCATTCTGACATTATATCTAATAATGGTAGATCATCCAAGAATAAGGATTCCAAAAACCTATGTACTAAATACAAAATTGAACAACACTATTCCATGGCATAATACCCTCAAAGTAATGGCTAAGCCAAAGCATCGAATAAAATAACTGTCAACATTATCAAAAATATTATCAATGATTCCAACCATGATTGTCACCTTCAAATATTCCATGCCCTCTAAGCATACTATACCAATCACCACACACCAAAAAGAGCCACTCCATACTAACTTGTTTATGGTATTAAATCCATTATTGAAATTGAGGTCAAGTTACCTTCATTATTCATCTCTTTTAAGCATGTCCTGGATGATGATGACTATCAAGTACCTCACCTACAAGAGATGGAGTTTTTTGATGAGAAATACATAAATGTAGTGAAAAATTTAGAAGCATATCAAAATTGACTCTGTGGCCAATACAATCAGTGTGTAAAACCTATATAATTTAAACTTGGTGATCTAGTCCTCAAAGAGAACCAAAAGAATACCATGACAAAAAAAGCATAAAGGTAAGTTCAAACCCAACTGAGTAGGTCCTTTCATCATTGTTATAAACTATGGTACATGAGAATAGAGGCTCACCACACTATATGGGGATGAACTTGATGAGCATATGAACATTATATACCTCAAGTGGTACTACACTTGATTGACTCTATGTATTGTTTATGAGGACCATTTCAAGTTGTACCATATTATCAATATTCTTCTTTATACCATACCATCCTAACTTCCTATCATTCTAACAGCCTATCATTATCTAATAACTTATACATTCTACCATCCCATTCTATCCACCAAAGCATGTTTTGATCCATCCTAACCTATCTTGTTGGAACTTGGTTCATCCATTGGTTTGACACTTTCAGCACAAAGAATCAGATTAATTTTAGTAGCTGTTTCAACCATTCCAGATAGAGGTAATATTTTGGATTAGTATAATATAATATTTGGCAATATCATCCTTAATTTTTTTATATTCTTATATCAAGTTTGTTTATGTGAGCCTAATTATATTTGCCTATAGGGGAAAATTAGTGTTTCACCAGTCTTACTACTAATTATAACCACCTATGGGTAAATTAGTATCACTGATCTGATCCATTGTATCCTATTTATAACTACCTATGGGAAAACTAGGGCCAACATTTGCTTAGTATGCCTTGACACACTAACTTTTCATTCCTATGTTTTACTATGCCATCATACCAATTGTACCTATTTTATTTGAATTGGCTTCTATACTAATCATATTCCTCCACTGTAAAGTGTAACTACTATGACCTAAGGCCATTTCATGACTATGTGGGTCATGTTTTATTCATGTTGAGGCCATCTCAATCACCTTTCCATCATACTCTTACCATTTTGTGAGTATCCATTTCAAATTATCTACATTCTTTCCATTTTACAAGCAACCTAAATGATGCTTTCACCATTTTATGAGCTTGGACTATTTATTATCTCATCATTCTCATTCAAGTTGAGATACTCAAAAATTCTAATTTTTTTTTAAAATCATTTATAAAAAACAAAATTATTGACCACTTCTTTACCTTAAGGATTATGGGAACCCTTACTAAGTCACAAGAAACCACTTGTCACTTAGTTTCTCCATCTTTTTTGGATTTTTATCCCATGCACTTTCCATTTTTCAAGACTATTCCTATTATTCTATAACATCCATCATGTTTTTTTTCATCAGTTATCATCTTCTTGCAATTTCTTGGGATAACTACATTAAGCCTAAAGTTTTTATTGGATATATCATCCATGAAACTATGTAGGTAGTGTTTACTTGCCTAGTACATGTGGAGATAGCTTGGTCACCCCTTCCTTTTCTTTTATTCCCCCATCATGTTTGTTTTTTAATTTATTGCCTATTTTATAGGGGAAATGTTTGTTACATTATTTTTACTAACATTGGACTAACTATTATTTATTTCTATGTTTGTTTCTTTATTGTTTATTTGTTTGTGTGCCTGCTTATTTGCTTTCTGCATTTTTGCCTTGATTCAAGTCTATGTATTCATTAGGTGATTTATTTCATACTTATTATTGAATTCATCCATATTAATATGTATATATTATCGTCATCATTTTCATCATTGCTACATTATGTTTTATTGAGTATTGGATCATGAGAGTTAGTACTTATGCATATTTTAGCCAAGTCCTCATGATTTTCTATCATGATGCCTACCATTAAGTGTTGTAGCAAAAATAAGCTTCAATAAGTCTATATAGAAATGGAATTATCAACATCTCCTCAGCACCAATAATATTATTAATCCCTATACAATCCAAATAATACCCAAAATAAAGTAATTAAACAACAAAATAATTTTAACCTTTGTTAGTTTAGATGAACATCTCCCTACTAGTAGGTTGTCCCAATTCATCTTTATCCTCTATATTAAGTTATCATCATCATGTTTTTAATCATCAACTATAAATCATGTTTACCATAATTAGGTTCCTATCATTTTAACTACCTTTGAAAAAACCATTGTAAACCATCCCACCTGTATTCTTAGTGATTATAACTACCTTTGGGTAAATCATTATGTTATCATCAATTCTAATAATTTACTTCCTTTTGCCTATAATGGGCATGTTATTATCCTATTTACCTATCCTAATTGGGGCAGCTCCATCTTCTCAATGAAAATAACCACCTTTGGGAAAATCATTGTGTTATCATACCACTTTTAGGCAAACCATTGGCCACCATCTACCTACATTCTCAGTGATTTTGACCATATTTGACCAAATAATTGTGTTATCATCCCATCATTTTAATTTGTTTGGTCCCCTTGTCTTACTTGTTTCTTTTAGGGGATTATTTTCCAACACTTTTTCCAATCGCTCCCTCAAAGGGGTAGCTATAGTTCATTCATCACCATTAAAGTCATAAGCACAAAAAGACCATTTTATTCTTTGAAAAGACATTGCTATGCTTATATATTGTAATGCCTTCCCAAATAGAGGTAAATTATAGACATCTAATATTATCCACTAATGGATTTATACCTAACTTTAGAGAAATTCTTACCTACCTCTAAAAATCTAGCCTAAGAATCTATAAAAGTCTCAAATTTAGCTTCATAACTATTTAAATAAATCAACTTGGCCCATAAATCAATTAAATTGAACAAATGCATACATTAAATTAAATCAAATCAAATAAATTTTCAAAACCCTAACAAGGATTAATTAAGATCAAATCCTAATCAAAGCCTAATTGAATTCATCCATGAATAAATAAATCAATTAAAAGGAAAATTCAAATATCCACAAATATCTAAAAATGTTAATCATTACCTTTTGTGAGTTGTCCAAATACAAAATATCTCAAAGCACACCTATTCCATCTAATTATGATATTTTGGACACCTTTTAACCCTACTAGGGTTAACTAAGCCAAAGAAGGTTGAGATTTAACCCATTCCAAGTCATTTCAAAGCTTAAAAAATCAAGCCTAGAGATCTTCATTTATAGAGACTGGATATAACAAAGTTATTATGCAGGAATTTGAGCATGAAGAAAATGTGTAGAGTTATAATGCCAATATTCTAAGCCAACCCATCAAGCCAAGAATGAACATGGTACCAATAGGAGATGGAGACATCCAAGACCCATTGATGAAGATCTTTTGAGCACAATCCAAGCAAGCCAACAAACACATCATCTTGGAGCAATAAAGGAAGGTAAGGAGAGTTTTCATTTCTTTGCACTTTACTTGTGTCTTCAATTGGTTTTGTTCACTAATATCCTCCTATGATCTAGGCCTAGATATGTTATCTTGTTTAGTGTGTTGATTTCATTTTCTTTGGAAATAACACCATACTAACCTCTTATCTTGAGTCAAATTTCTTGTTCAAAAATATCATAATATAATTACACAATACAATCTTCTAATTCACATTATTCAGGTGTTTTTAGTTTCATATAAGAATCAAAAGCTTAGCATACCAAATAATTCAAATGGCCTATACGAGCTAAATGACAAAGAAGTAGATTTTCATACTGAAATGATTTTACATATAAACCATTTCAAATGTTTGGAAAAAATGGCTCCACTTAAAAGCAATAATGAAAATACAACAGTTGATGAGGTGGATTTACCTACACAAAACTATCTGCTCCCTACTTCCTGCACCATGGTTTTTTTCCATGGTTTTTAAGCCTTGGCTCATAGTTTAGTTTAATGATTTTTTTATTTTTTATTTTATTTTATTTTTTTATTTTTATTTTTTTATTTTTTAATTTATGTTCTATGGTTTTATAGATGGGCAGTAAATTATTTTAGATTCTAGGTTTTCAAGATTACAATATCTTTTTTCCTGTTAAATGAAAAGTAGTTTTTTTTTAAATGTGCTTTTCTAAATAGTTCATGATTTTGTAAGGAGTCCACGTTTGAAAAAAAATCATGGTTTTAGTTTTTGTAGTTATTATTATTATTATTATTATTATTATTATTATTATTATTTGGTTAGTTTAGTTTTAGCTTTATAATTTTTTTAAAAATTAATTTTCAGTTTTATATTATATATGTTATTTCATTTTTTATTTTTCATTTTTCATTTTTTTTTATATTTTGAGTTTTTATTAATTTTAGTGTTTACTTATAATTAAGTTTATTTAGAAATATTTTTTTATCTTTTGTCATAATTTAATTATTTCATAATTTTTAAGTTTGTTATTAGAGTGAATTTTTATAGTTTTATTATGTTATTTTTTATTTATAGTGTCTATAGTGTAGAAATCAATGTCATTAAGGAGTCTTATTCCATTGTTTTGAATCAATTTTTTAAGTTAAAAAAATTCAAATAAAGCCTATGTTGATAGGCAAATCCAAATTTCAATAAAATGTGTAAATTTGATTTTCCATATACATCAACTTGCAATGTAATAAATTACTCAAATGTTGTAATGAACACATTTTTGGGTGAACCCAACATCCATCTTATGAGGAAAATATAGATGTAAATCCCATACAATTTATAGTTCCTCTTCCCATGTTCAAACTAAGGTGGGAATGTTGAGGAATTAATCCCCACATGGGTTCTTATGACTCAGGTTATATTAATGTGAGAAAAATAATAAAGTGAGTTGCATCTCACTAGTATTTTTATTTGAGAAAATAATTATGTATGAGTTGATAATGTAACTCACATAGATAGGATTATGAGAGAGAAATAAGGTGAGTGTTTCATGGGAGAGATAAGTGGTTCAAAGATTAGTGGGATAAAGAGATTAATGTTGTTTCCTTGTTTGTAGGAGATGATTTTATATATATTATAATGTATTTCAAATGTATAATTAATTGAATTTTATTGACCAAAAAAATGTGTTGTGCACACCCGAGCCTTTGGCTCTTTCAAAATAAATAAATTATCCAATATGGAGTAATTTCAATATGGAAAATGGAAAGTGTTTTCCAAAACTTGTACACGGTGACAATAAGTATGTTTTACAATGTTACACTTAGATTTTAAAAAAAATTATGTCATTATGTGATTGGCTAATATATGGTAAAAATATGATAAATATTAAGTATTTTTTGGATAGATATCAGGGTTGGTGGGATCCCTGCTTAGATATATTTTAATCGTAGATAAAAATTGGATCTAGGGTAAAATTAGGGGGCCTAATCCTTGAGAACCATTGAAAAAACACAAATAGGCATTGTTGACCACTGAAATCATTATGTCAACTCAAACAGCCACATCCAGCCTATAAACACCTTGTGAAATTCAAACCTGGGTGGCACTGAGCACAACCAACCCACATAACCAACCCTTATACATCTCATTGGAAAACAAATATTAAGTATTAATATAATATCTATTAGGTAATAATATGAAAATTATATGATCACATTATGTAAATTATTAAGACCCATTTCAACTATTAGACCATCCTCACCTATTTTCCAATTTCCCTTAAATATGAATGTAAAGATGAAAAATTAGTTAGGATATAATTGTAATATTATTCCACACTAGACATGGAAATATAATAATAGCTATATTAGAATCCAAAATAACATAATTATAAATAATAATAAAAATATTAAAAATTGACATATCACTTGTTAAAAATAAATAATAGAAATATGGAAATCTAATTTTAACAACTATAAAACCATAAATGGCAATACTATAAGTAAAAAATATTGGGAATATGTATATATTTAAGGAAATTATGGTTATAAATATAGATATTATAAGTGTTCTTGAATATAGTGATGAGGAAGATAAAGTTTTTTTTGAAATATTACAATATTTGGTAACAACTACTTCATAATCAATCATTAGTTTTTTGTTTTTTGGTAATGTCATTACAGTGTTGTATGATATACTAATTTTGAGACATCATAGAAGAATATTTTGGACTTTTTGGTATGCATTTATTTAATTTGGATGATTTTTAATACATAAGTGAAGATGAAAAATGCCACATAGAACCAAGAGGTGTAATAAGTCAATTGAAAGGTTAGATCCTCTTGGATCACTCACCTCTCCTCAAAGAGAAATGTTCCCAATTATGTATAATTGTGGAATAAAATGTGTAAATATATTATAATTATTTATTTATGTAAACCATTTTCCATATGAATGGTCTTTACCAACTTTGATGATCTCAAATAAAAATATCTCTTATTGATGTGTTCATTTGATCTTGAAATCAATTACTTTATTTGATTATATTTGTCTGTTGTATTCAAGATTAATATATGCTTACTAAAATTTATTTAGTCATATGAACTATACAAAAAATTTGGAAAATAATGATGAAAGTGTTTTGCATTAAATATTAGATGCAACACAAGATAATAAGGAAGATTAAGATCAAAAGTGGTGCGTCCTACTTGATTAGTGATGGTGTATCAGCCATACTAAAGTGGATGAATATCATGTTAATTTCATGTCAATATTTAATTTTACAATGGAAGCCATACATGATCACCAACTTGAAAGGTATTTGGTGTTGAAAAGTGTTCATGGAGTTACATGTACTTAACACTTTCCCATTGTATAATAATTTGATCTTGATAATCACATCGTATGTTTAGACTTAATTTTAAGCTAAATGAGTTATTGATGTTGATGGTGGTAAAGGATAGGATATGATAATGGGTTATAATGTTTATAAATCAATGTATACCTAAAATTATCTATTTGGTATATTTATGTAAATATGTGTAGAGTTTTAGATCTGGAACAAGTTGAAATCAAGTAGGAAGTAGATTCTAGAATAGTCATTATTATTGCCTGTGGTGGGTTATTATTGGTTTTTAGTGAGCCAAACTCATCACATTTTATGGGTATTTATTTTTTTATCTTTATTTATTTTAATTTTAATTTTAGTATTTATACATTCTCTTTTAATGATGTATTTATGTCACATCTCCATGATTGAGCTTATAATCATGACACCATCTCTAGTGTTTTCACAAATGTATTAAAAAATTTCCAATCCATATTAGTTTAAAGGGATGAGATTAGTCCAAAAATAACTCATTTGGTCATTTTATTTTTAATTTAATGGTTTCTCTAAGTTCTGCACTATCAATTTGAACCCTTGATCATAATCTTTTACTATCTCATTTTCCTTCTATATTAACTCTCTCATCTTACTAACACTTTTAGTCAAAATGTTAGAATAGTGAAAATATCATTTAAAGGATTTGTGTATGATAGCCCATGCAATTTCATGGTTGAAAAAAATTTTAATATACCATTTAAGTGTATTACAAATAATTATTTAGATGAAGTTAAATAGCATTACCCTTTCATCAGTAATCTTGTTAGTCCTCCAATATGAGTCTAGCACAAACAAGTGTTCTTCTGAATCCTTTGTATCTTTGTTGAATAATGGAAAATTTATCCTATTTTATGCCATTTGGTTTTTTTTAGGTGGTGTATGTATGTAATTAACTATGACTAACCTAAAACTATCCTATATAAATATCTACACTCGTATAAGGTAAATAAAATAGATCCCATTTATACTTAATGAATCGAGATATGACCAACTAGATCTATAAACCAAGAAAGAAGAACACCTACAACATAATGTCAATATAAAGGGTTCCAATGCCTCCTGGTAATCAACATAAGGAAATAGATTTATATAGGTTTATTTTTATTATTAGTGAATATAATAAGCAAGTAATGTAAATAAAGGGAAGGGTTAGAAACATATCAAAATTATTAAGGAACTGTGTTAGGAAAATGTGAGTGTAGGTTACATAAGATGCATAAATGGAATGTTTAAACATTCCTATAGCCATATTAAGTATAAGTGTATATAAGGTTTAAACAAAAAGATATACATTCATATACCAATAAATTATGTAACTTATATTTGTCAAATGAAGGTAACTTATATCTTTCAAATGAAAGAGCTATGGCTATAATATACTTACCTTAAACAAAACCTATCGATCCTCAATCTCCCCCTTGTCTAATGGTTGTTTTCAAGAGAGTGTTGCAGTTATAAGAAACTTAAAGGATGAATCAAGATCTAGCATAAAAGGACTCATCCTATTGCATCAAACTATCCAAAAGATAATTTTTGCTTCTAATATAATATTTAATCAATTACTCCTCCAAATATATACTTATGGTAGAAGTGAGAGCAATAGAAATTGAAAATGAATGTTTCTCTACATTGTATTGAAATTATAACTTGTATTTATAGTGGTGACTTATCTTAATCCCTCTTGAAGATTAAGTTGATGATATTAGCCAACTCAACTTAGTTATAAAAGTGTATACTTACCTCAAAATATTCAAACTAGGAAGAATAATTATGAAGATTTCATCATAACATTTGGAAATACATCGATCTAACCTATGTAGTTAGGAAGGGATGAATTAAAATTAATGATACATCAAACTGGTATAGATAGAAAGAAATTATTGGTCTTGGTATATATAGAGGGTTCAAGATGGAGGAAGCTAAATTAGGGGATAAAATATGAATAAGCTATAATAAATGTAGGAATGATAAAAAATCAACAATATATCTTTCAATGCACCAATGACCTACCCACCCCTTTCTTGGTGCACCTTTTAAGGTGTTCATTCAAAGATTGAAACTAGATAGGTTGAAACAAGAGATAAATTTTAATTTAATTATAAAGTTTAAAAATATCATGTGTATACATATATGTTGAGTATTGTCATTGATGTCAAATATACATTTTACATAAGGTTGATGTCATTGAGATAGTGTGCCTAGTTGGTAGTGTGTTGATGTGAAAATGGGCATTGATGGAATTTTATCACTAAAGGATGTTTTAATGAAAGATAATTTATAGGAAACTAATGACTTATGGTTTCATGAAGGTACAGGTCTTTGAGCAACCTAAGGCTAGTCATGACATGAAAAGACCTTGTGAGAAGGTATGACCATGGTGGATTAATGATATGAGTGAACATAAGCATGATTGGTTATATAAGGTTGATTTATAATTCATATGAGGTATTATAGCACATATGATAGTATCAAGGTGAGCGTACAGGGGTAGGACCTTCAGACCTAGTTTGCACCTAGACCACTTCTAGACCCTGCCTAGCCTAATAAAGTGTCATGATATGTTATCAAGGCATATAAAGGATGTATGGAAATTTTTAATCATGATATAGGTCTCTTGAGTATGTCAGTGTGGTGGAGAGTGCATGGAAAGAGGCATAAAGGTCATTTTAAAGGCCTAATATGGTTTATAAGTCAAGGTTTAAAGAGAAAAGAGAGAGAGTGTGTGGCTTAATGAGGGGTGATGATCAGTCAGATTTAAAAGTTTTTGAGATTATGTAAGCATTTTAATAGGTGAATCATGTTGTTTAAATTTTATTCATGTAGTTTAAGGTCAAATTTTGTAATAAAAGGCATGATTAGTGGTTTTTAGGTCTCTCAAGTGCACATAATTAAGGGTTCTCAACCTAAAAAGGATTTTATTTTGCTCATTACCTAACAAAACCTTTACATGGTAACCTAATTTATTCATGTTATATGGGGAAGGGACCTAGATCAAAATTATAGGAATTAGGTTTTTTTATTGAGGGGTTATACTTTATGAATGATTGCTAAGAATGGAAATAGATTTAAACCCTTTTAGAACCCTAATAAGGACATGATGTTGAATATGTTGATCAAAAGTTACCATAATGGATGATATGATCGAGTAAGATATTTGAGATTGTATTAAACTCTCCCAGGCACCTTCAAGTGTGATTGAACTATCAAGTGTGTGATTAGACCCTATAAGAAAGTGTTAAATTGTCAAAGATTTGTTGTAGTTGTTAGACTTGACCAAGTCAAAGTATGAAAATGGATGGAGTATGAATTTTGACATTCATGTTTCTTGTATATAATTTTTTTTATAGGTTCTATCCTTCAAGTGTGTTAAACTAGTTATCCACATTAGCCAGTTACTAATAGGCCTAATGGTGTAAATAGTGAGAAAACCAGGCAACAGTGAGAAGATGAATTGGAATGTGTTATCATGGTAGAGTGATAAAATAAAGTACATAGAGATTTTTCTATGGAATGTTTATACTTGTTCATGTTTGGTATAAGTTTTTGAGGTTAGTGAATATAGTGAAAAAGTTTCTCACAAGTTGAGTTGTCTAGTTCAAATGAGATAGTGAGATATAAGGTCATGAGATTGGTCTTGAAGAACAATATTTACCATTTGAATATATTATAATTATATCTTATAGGGTTTTAGTAATGTGGAGAGGGTCATCATAGACCTCAAAACATTTACTCCAAGTTTTGAGATCAAATAACCAAGCCTATAAGAGCAATTTCTTCCTCACTACCTTCCACCTAAGGCAACCCATAAGTAGAGATTATATAGTCAAAATATCATAAAAATTTGTAATTCATCATTAAATTCCAATATCCATGTGTGCAAGTTTTCATGTTTCCCTCACATGTGTAGGTATGGATTATAATGTACCATGTGTTATAGGAGGTTATTATGCACTGTAAGACTACAAATTTGTCTTTTTACGAGCTTACACATGTGGTAAAAATCTAAGAAAGGTTGGAATAGGATTAAGATATATGTATTCACATTACACAAGAGATTGGAGGCTCAATTCATCTGAAAAGTATTGACTATTATAATAAAATCCCCTAAAGAGACCTAATTAAGTCTATGTCTAGCTTTAGAAGTCTTATTCCATACAAAGGAACACCACCTAGATTTCATGTATGTTGTCAAAAAATATAAAGGGTATCTATAAATGTTCAAAAATATGTTTTTTACTTAGATTAAAGGGAAATATGTCAAAAAAACCCTTGAAACAAGGGTACTAGCCTTTAGGCCTGTGAATAGGGTAGTAAGGAGATAGATACTTTAAACCAACAAAACAAAGACTTGTATCAACTTATTCAGGCTAAGTTATGTATTTTAAGAGTGGATATATTATTGAGGAGAGTGTATAATTTGATTTACCATGTTATTGTGATTTGTAATTATTCAAGGCATCAAGTGACTAATGGTAAGAGAATATTTATTGTGTTATCTCAAAGAGTGTTGAATCTATACTAGCAGACTATAAATTAATGTCCATATGGATACATATAGGGTGAATTAAAGCTCTAAGGTGTATTTTTCACAAGGTAGTCATTGTAGGTGATATAGGTGTGGGTAATGTGCCATAGGTGGAAAGACTAATGGAAATAAGTTGCACCAATATATGACATAGGATTATATATATATATATATATATATATATATATATATATATATATATATATATATATATATATATATATATATATATCACCATCATGATTGTGTTGCATCGATGATGTTCCTTATGCCAATCATTGATATAAAAGAAAGGTTAAGAGAATAGTTGTAGTGAACAACTAATATTGAAGAGTATTTCCATTAATAGAGAAGATCATGTTGTACCCCCTTAATGGTGGCATCATTTTTGAGATCAAAGCTCAGCTCAGTTTATGGTAATCAAAGACACAAAGAAAGAATAAGACTTGGAGGTGTGCTTATAGGTTGTTTGTGAAAGAACACAAAGATTGTGAAAATTAGAGTTAAGGAAAGGAATGGTTGATAAATCTATAGAGATATTTCATATATAGATCTAGTGATAGCAAAAGGGAGAGATAGAGAATCAAATATTTCTTTATAGAGTGGTGATCTAGTTGTAGATATTTATCTAGCTATATGGTGAAATCAGTTTGGAACTAGTAAGTAATGTAATGTATGTTTTCAGATCAGGTTTACATGAAGATTTTTAACAATAATTTAAGTTATGCTTATGTTTTATGTTTTGAGTGAGGAGAGATGATGCAAATGATAGACTATGAAGTGAATGAGTTATTATTGTCATAAACATGTGGAGTAAATGTAGTGAAAGAGTACAATAAAATAGTTAGTGATAGTTATAGATGTTGAGAAGGAGTGAGAGGCAAGAGAGTGATGGAGACCTTAGGAAAAGAGAGTGAGCAAGTGTGGAAAATCCCTTAAGCCATAAAGGCTTGAAGAGAGTTGTTGAAAGCTTAGGGAAAGCTCAAGGAGAGATTATAAATAAGAAAAGAAAGTGAAGTCAAAGAAGGGACTAAAGAATAAATTTCTAAAAGGCTAGGGTGGAAAAAACCTAGATGAGGTGATAACTAGTAGGGTGAAAAAGACTTGATAAAGGGGAGAGAAAAAGAGTGAAGAAAAAAGAGAAAATGAAGGGCTCAAAAGAATTTAGTTACCATATGAAGGTGTAAGACATCAAATGAAGAGAGATAGAGGTAGCAAGTGAGATTGCAAAGATGAATATGGCCTTAGTAGCCATGGAAAGGTCCTAGAGGAGTCAAGACTAAAATTTACTATAATAATTAGGAAGAGGATTTAGTGGCCTCTCATAGAGATATTTGAGGAAGAGAGAAGGAAACATAAGAGATTGTAAGCCAAGAAATACAAAGAGGAGGAAGGGGAAATCAAGCCTCAAAATGATTATAAATTTTATATTTTCTTATCATGTATGTATAGAATAAAAAAGATAGAAGAAGGAGAAGCTCAACTTGAGGGCCTAATTGATGAAGAATCTAAAAATATGGAAGCAAAGGAGAAGCATGATCAACATGCTTGTATGGTGGAAGAAGAGAACATGCTATGGGAACATGAAAAATTGTTTTGTCCTCTAAAAGAAGAAGAGTTTCTTGAGGAAATGGAGCTAGTAAGAAGATCTTTAGGAAAATTTCATCAATGATGTAGAGCTTATTCTAGAAAAATAGGAATTTGGGGAAGTAGCCATGGAAATACTTCATGGAGAGGTACTTGGAATAGAAAATGGTGAAGATGAATCTAACAAATAAAATTAGTTGGGCATCCATCACAAAAATTTTATGGAACAAGAATCAATCCTCATATAACATTATGAAAAAGATGGAATACAAGTCAAAGAACTAGAAGATAAGCTACAAGGTAAATAATAAGGTCTAAAGAAAAGGTATGAAGAACAATTTATATTGCATGAAGCAATCAAATGTGTAGAAAAGGAATGTTTTATTTTGAATGATGAAAATGTAATTTATATTGATAAGAATATGTTGATTACTGATGAAGGATATATCTTGAGAGAGATATAAGAGTTTGATCAGATTTTAGGTGCTAAAGAGTTGCTATATGAGTAAAAAAAATAGACTTTTTGTTTACAAAAGTATGGAACAATTGTAAGCTGAAGTGGAAACATTAGAACATACTATACATGATGTGAAAGAGGATAAGGACTGTCCAAAAATATAAAATGAAGATATTATAAAAGAAAGAGGTGTGATTATAGTAGACAGTACATATGGAGTGGAAGAGAAGATTGGGGATGATGAAAGGAGAAAGTATGAATATGATAGTAGTCTGATTTGTGATGGAGCAATAGTCATGAGTTTGTTGAAAAATGAAAGAATATTGACATTGAAATTTTGGAATGGGTATTTTGGACTCCATGACAACAATGACGACTTTGAAGAAAATAAACTTAGGGGGAATGAAAAAGAATGGAATCAAGAGCTTGATGGATATGTAATTTTACTTAACATGTTTGATATGAATGTGGGTGTAAGGTATAGCCATGCAATGAAAAAGATAGACACAAGTTTCTCATTTGAAGAGCATGCTAAAACAATTCAAGTTTCATTATTCCAAATGAAGATATGGGATCCAAGACAACATGATGATCAGAGATGAAGAATAAAGGATGAGCAAATAGCTATTAGAGATGAAGAACTATTGAACAACATGAAAAATAAGACCAAGAGATAACTAGGAGAGATGAAGAATCATGATTAGAAGCCCATGAAACATTAAATTTTGGTAATATGATGTAGGATAATCAATAATTATTTCATTTATCCTAAGTGGTTAGGAGTGTTTGAGTCATTTCCCCCAAAAAAAACTAGTGAAATTCAAATGTTTGAACTTGTAAATTGGCCAAAAATTGATAATGGGCCAAATTTGTGTGTTGTGATTATAATTTGGGGACTAATTAAGGCATATAATCCATTTAATTATGTGATGCTTTTAGAACAAGTTATTTAGGATGTAGATTAAGAGATAGTTGAACAATTCTAAGTTTGAACATGTTGTTGAGCTTTTTTAGGAGTTAATTGAGTAGTTTGAGGAACAATATAAGACTATTTAAAAGATAATAATTAAGTTTCAATTAGGAGATTCCATAAAAGGACTGAGGGTGTGTGAGATTGTAATGAATTTTAATAATTTTACAAGAATGACAAGAAGGATTGTAGTGCAAACTATGAGGTTTTTATGCTTTGAGTGTAGTTATCAAAATTTGTTGTAGTTGTTTCCTTGTGTAATGTAAAGGATTAATTTGTTGTAGTTATGATAATAGACTCTATGAGGATTTTTTTAAGGTTTAAGATCTTGTTAGAGTTAATTTTAATTTGATAGAAAATTTCCAAGTGTAATTTGTGAGTTTTTATGCATTGTATACATTTTACAAAAGTTGTCTTTGATGTTTCCTTAGTGCAAGTAGCTAGCTCAAACCCTATATTCATGTTACCAAGTTATGAAGGACTTATTATAAGGATTTGAGACCATTTTGGAGTTATTAATAAGCTTATGTAATAGTTTTAAGACCTTTTTAATGCATTTTGTTGAGTCTATCCAAATTGTCTAGGTGTACACCTTGCAGGACAACAAGTTCAATTTTTATAGTCAATGTTGTAATGGTTTTTCAACCTCTGTAGGGTTTTATTAAGGTGGATAGGGTCATCATAGACCTCAAAACATTTATTCCAAGTTTTGAGATCCAATAACCAAGCCTATAGGATAAATTTTTTCCTCACTACCTTCCACCTAGGGCAACCCAGAAGTAGAGATTGTATAGTTAGAATATCATAAAACTTTTTTATTCATCATTAAATTCCTATATCCACTTGTGTACAAGGTTTGAGGTTTCCCTCACATGTGTAGGTATGAAACATAATGTACCCTATCTTTTAAGAGGCTATTATGCACTGTAGGACTACAAATTTGTCTTTCTACAAGCGTAAACTTGTGATAAAGAGCTAAGAAAGGTTGGAATAGGATTAAGATATATGTATTCACCTTACACAAGAGTTTGGAGGTTTAATTCATCTGATAAGTGTTGACTATTATACTACAGTCCCTTAAAGAGACCAAATTAGGTCTCTGTCCAACATGAGAAGTCTTATTCCTTACAAAGGAACACCACTTGGATTTCATGTATGTTTTCAAACAAGATAAATGGTATCCAAAAATGTTCAAAACTCTATTTTTTTCTTATATTATATTGACATATGTCTAGAAAACCCTTGAAATAGAGATACTAGCCTTTAGGCCTTTGAACAAGGTAGTAAGGAGATAAATACTTGAAACTGATAAAACAAAGACTTGTATATACTTATTCAAGATAGGTTAAGTATGTTAAGAGTGGATAAAGTGTTTAGGAAAGTGTATAAGCTGATTTACCTTTTTATTAATATTTGTAGTTATTCATGCCATCAAGTGACTAATGGTAAGGGTATATGTATTGTGTTATCTCAAAGAGTGTTAAATCTAGACCAGTAGATTGTAAATGAATGTCCATATGGATACATATAGGGTGAATTAAATCTCTAAGGTGTCTTATTCATAAGGTATTCATTGTAGGTGATATAGGTGTGGGTAATGTGCCATAGGTGTCAAGAGTAATGAAAGGTAGTTGCACTAATATGTGACATAGGATAATATATATATCACCATCATGATTTTGTTTCATTGATCATGTTCCTTCTGCCAATAATTGATATAAAATAAATGTTGAGAGAATATTTTTAGTGAACAACTACTATGGAAGAGTACTGGCCTTAACAAATAAGATCCTATTATACCCCCTTGATGGTTGCATCAGAGTGAGTTACAAAGGCATTTTTGAGGCTCTATGCCCTATATGATAAAGTATAATGCACTTGATGGAGTTTTTTAGGTCTTTTAGGTTCTTTTTATATGATTTATTGTCATGTTTTTAAGGATAAATATTATGTTATATTTAGTTATTCAAGATAAATCTTTCTATGTGAGTGAAGGCCTAATGTAAACATAACTAATGGTGTGCTTAAAGTGGTGGATGGAAATAAATAATGTCATATCAAGTGTTATTTCCATGTGTTAATTTTGAAATTGGTCCGAGGAAATAAAAGGGTAATGTGTACTAATGAAGGCCTAATTGAATTAGGTTTTCTTAAGGCCTAAAAGAGGTTTTGGTTTTTTAAGTTGTGGATGACCTATTGTAATGATTTATTAATGTCTAAAAAGTGTTATAAGGCATATTTTAATGGTAATACAAGTTTTAAAATTTTTATGGATGACCAATAGGTGTGTGATCTATAGGATTGTCTAATAACAAGGCCTAATACGCCTAATTATTTTGTTAGAGAAGAAATGAGTGAAAGTGAATGAAATAACACATTATTGAGTTGAAGGAGGTATTTTAGTCCATGATAGGGGTATAGAGAAGAATTAATTAATAAATAATATGGATAATATATATTCATATCAAGGTCATATGACCTATTTTATCTTGAAGAGACCTAGTTGAGTGAAGAAGCTTAGAAGGCAATTTGAGAGGGATAAAATAATGAAAATAGACAAAGAAGGTGATAATAATTTGTTGGGTAATCAATAATTTTTTTGGAAGGTGATCAAAATTATCAGGTGGTTGAGTCATCTAGGGGGTTTTTCCCTCCTTTCAAGTTGGTGTTTGCTAAAGTTTAGTTCAGTGGGTGTTTAACTAGTTTGGTTGGTGTTCAATATGGAGTTTGTGCTTCACTAAAGATTGGTTTTTATCTTATAGGAAGGTATTACAATTGCATAAATAAATGGGTTTTATTTTTCTTGAGGGTTTCTCATATATATAATGTGTTATCTTGTTTCATGCTTTGGTATGGTTGTATATGCTTTACTAGATGTTCATGCTTGTATGAATGGTTCATATATGTTTAAGTGGAATCAAATAAATGTTTTAAAGACATTGATTCACCACCCATCTCAATAATTATGTTTCTAACAATTGGTATCAGATCTTAGTTCTTTGAAGCAATTCTAACAACTTAAAGGTGATCCTAAGAATCATATGATGTCTACCGATCAAAAATAAAAAGACATGTATGATGAAGAAGTCTACTATGAAAGTGAAGAAGGAGAAGATGAAGTATACCTTAAATCTAAACTCATAAGTGCCCTTGATGATTTTTATCATCAAAATAAGACTATAAAGGATCTCAAGTATCAATTAGAAGGTTTCAATACAAGGTTTAGATCAAAGGAAGTTAAGTATGACCAATTGAAGATAGATCTTGATTCTTTGAAGGTTGAGCATGATCAACATTGATAAATAATGTGAAATGTTAGAATAAGTCAAGAGTATGCAAATGAAAAGACTAATTATGTATCACAATGCAATAAGGGAGAAGTTATCATGGAACCATGGGAAAAGGAGTGATCAGTAAAGAGGTAAGTACATAAATGTTTTTTATTACAGTCGTCATAATATGGGACATATTGAAATATTTTGTTCTAATAGAGTTAGAAGGACCTCAAGATTCAAAAAAATATATGAATATACTATAGTACATGAAAAGGTAAAAAAATTAGTATGGAAGCCAAATCAAGTTAGGACTGATCATATTAATCCCAAGAGTCAAGATGGACTATTTGCTATGGAGGGACAAAAGACTAAAGTGGATCCTATGATAGCTCAAACTACCTTTCACATTCAATATGAAGGCATGAAATGGTATATATATAGTGGTTTATTAGTCCACATGATAGGAGACAAAAATAAGTTCATCTAATTTAAGAAGAATAACATAAGAACAATGAGGTTTAGAGACAACACAATTGTCAATATAGATGGTAAGGGTATCTTGAGTTTGGACAATGGGAAAACTAATAAACAAAATGTGTTATATGTTGAGGGTTTGAAACATAACCTTCTTAGTGTAAGTGAAATTTGTAATCAAGGACACATATTATCCTTTCATGATAAAGGGTGTGAGATAAGGAGAGTCAAATCAAGAAGGCTAATTGCCAATGTTAAGAGGATTGAGAACAATCTATATGTATTTAATTAGATCAAGAAGGAGAGATGGTTTATGATCAAGATGGATGAAATTTGGCTATGTCATAAAAGGTTAAGCCACCTAAACTTTTATAATTTGTTTAAGATAATCACTAATAATCCTATAAATAACATTCCTAATATCACCAAATGCATGTCAACATGGTAAGAATACTAGAAGAAGGTTCAAGTCTAAGGAGTACTCTAATGCAATACCCTTGGAGTTAAAACACACTGATCTCTGTGGGCATATAAAAATTAAAATCATTCAATGAGATGGCTACTTCATGTTACTCATATATGACTACACAAGAATGACTTATGTAGCATTATTGAAATAAAAGACAAAAGATCTTGACAACTTCAAGGCATTCAAGGCTATTGTTGAGAGTCAAAATAATGGGAAGATCAAGTGTCTAAGATCTGATAGAAGAGGAAAGTTTTGGTCTAATGAGTTTGATGAATTCTTTGAGATTCATGGAATAAGGAGATAGTACTTAGAAACTAGGGCACCTCATCAGAATGGGGTAGTGGAAAGAAATAATAGAATAGTTCAAGAGATGGATAGAACTATGTTAAATGAGTCTATATTATCTTATGGATATTGGAGAGAGGTAGTAAGCATTATTGTCTAAATTTTGAATAGAGGATATACAAGGACTAATAGAAACAAGACTCCTTATAAACTATGGAAAGATAGACCTCCTAATGTGGAATAATTTAGAGTGTTTCAAAGTAAATGTTTCATCAAGACAGATGATGAAGACTTGAGAAAGTTTAATTCTAGATCTGATGAAGGTATATTCTTAGGATAATCATCAATGAGCTCATACTATATATGTTATATTAAGAGGCTATAGACTATAGTGGAAAGCACTAATGTGAATATTGATGAGCCAAAGAAATCACACTCATAGTCAAAGGATACTTCAGAGAATCTAGACTTCAAGAATGAAGAGTAAACTATAAAGGTTGATGATGAAGAATAAGAAGGTGAGGAGAGATATGAATCAAAAGGACCCATAAAATAGATTCAAAGAGATCATCCTGAATCTCAAATCATTAACAACAAGAATGTCAGTATGCAAACAATGAGAATACTGGTAAGTAATCTAAATCAAGATAATGTTTCTCTATTATCTAAGGCTAAACATAGTAATCTTATAAAAGAAAGAAAAGATAAATTTTGGATAGGAGATATGAATGAGGAGTTAGACCAAATTAGGAATAACGAGACTTGGGAAATAGTTCTTAGCCTTAATGATAATAATGTCATTGGCATAAAATGGGTTTTTAGACACAAGTTGAATGAAGATGGATAAATCACTAGGAATAAGTCTAGATTGGTATGTAAGGGATATACACAAGTTAAAGGGGTACTTTGAGGAGACATTTGTACTAGTAGCAATATTGGAGGCCATCAAATTATTTATAGCATATGTAGGCCATCAAATTATTTATAGAATATGTAGGATTCAAAGAATTCAAGGTATACCATATGGATGTCAAATCCACATTTTTGAATTGGAATTTGGAAGATGAGGTGTACATAGAGAAACCTGAGTCATTCTCACTATCAAGTGACAAAGACTATGTTTGTAGATTGAAAAAGGCTCTTTATGGTCTAGAGAAAGCTCCCAGAGCTTGGTATGCTAGGTTAGATAGGTATCTATTGGATCAAATATTCAAGACAAGAGTTACAGATAGTAATATGTATATAAATATAGAATATGACCACCATTTGATAGTTTTGGTCTATGTGGATGACATCATCTCTGGTGGAAACAATGATAATATGACCAAGGCCTTTGAAAAGGTGATGGAGAAAGAGTTTAAGATTTTCATGTTAGGATAACTATCATTCTTTCTTGAGTTATAAATCACTCAATTTAAAAAAGTTATATTCATTTCAAAACAAAAGTACATGATATAAGTGTTGAATAATTTTGAGATGGAACATTGCAAGGAAGTTAACACACCTATGATCACTGGGTGTAATTTGATCAAGGAATATGAGTCTCAAAAGGTAAATTAGACATCATATATGATAATTATTGGAAGTTTACTATACACCACTAACCATAGACCTAACATCATGTAAGTAATAGGTCTTGTGGGAAGGTTTCAAGCAGATCCAAACATAAATTATCTGTAAGCATTCAAAAGGATACTCAAGTATCTCAAGGGGATTATGGAGTATGGGATATGGTATCCAAGGAGAAAGGAGTTCATTTTGATAGCCTATATAGATGTATACTGGGTAGGAAGTCTAGATGATAGGAAGAGTAGTAGTAGAGGAGATTTCTTCTTAGATGGATGCCTAGTTTCATGGATAAGAAAGAGGCAACCATCAGAGGCATTATCCAATTTTGAGGATGAGTAAATTGAAATGGATTAATATATAAATTATATCATATGGATGATATATACCCTAAAATACTATAAGGTGGAGTATGATGGTCCTAGCCCTATCTATTGTGACAATACAAGTGATATAAACATCTCAAAGAACCCTGTCATGCACTCAAAGACTAAGAAAATTCCCATTGGGTATCATTTTCTAAGAGAAAAGGTAAGTGAACAAAGTGTCCTACTTTAATATGTTTCTACACAAGATCAAAGTGTATACATTTTGACCAAATTAATTCCAAAGGTAAGATTTGAACACCTAAAATATGAATTAGGTGTAATTCCTACCCTTAGTAATCATTGAAGAAGATAAATACCTAGGGGTAGATAATTAGGGGGTTAAATATCTACAATATAGGGTGAGTTGTTATAAGAAGTTATTCATAGAGATAAGGGGAGAATGTTTGTATTATGACTCATAATCTCATAATCCTTTGTGTTAAAAAAATTGGCTGCAAGGAGTGTGATCCAAGGAGTTTCATACATCACTATGTAATTTATATCAAAGGGGGAGAACCTTTATAATGAGGGATAATTTGATTATTTAGATATTTTTTTGAGATGGGTTTCCATCAATGACAAAGGGGGAGATTGTTTAGTATTGTCATTGAAGTCAATGGTACATCTTTCATAAGGTTGATGCCATTGAGATAGTATGCCTAGTTAGCAGTGTGTTGATGTGATAAAGGTAATTGATGGAGTTTTTAACTAAAGGATTTTATCATAAAATATAATTTTAAGGAAAAATATATAATTTTAGGTCAACTAATCCCTTATGGTTACATGAAGGTACAGGTCCTTGAGTAGCCTAATCCTAATCATGGCATGAAAAGACCTTGTGATAAGGTATGAGCATGGTGTCTTGATGATATGAGAGTAAAAAGGCATGAGTGGTTGTATAAGGTTGATTGATCATGTATATGAGTTATTGTATCACTCATGAGAGTATCAAGGTGAGCCTATAGGGGTAGGACCTTCAGACCTAGTCTATACGTAGACCACTTCTAGACCCTACATGGCTTAATAAAGTATAATGATCTATTTTCAAGGCTTATGAAGGATGTATGTAACTATTTAAGCATGAGATAGGTTTATTTATTATATTAATTTGGTGTATAGTGTATGGAATAAGGCATAAGGGTCAATTTTAAGGCCTAATATGGTTTACAAGTCAAGGTCTAGAGAGAAAAGAGAGAGAGTGTGTGGCTTGATGAGGGGTCATGATTAGATTTCAAAGTGTTTGAGCTCATGTAATACTTTTTAGAGGTGAGGTATGTTTTTTAAATTTTTTTAATGAATTTTGAGGTCAAGGTTTACAAGAAAAGGCATGAGAAATGTTGTTTAGGTTTCTCGAGTGCATAAAATGAAGGGTCCTCAACCCGAGAAGGATTTAATTGTGCTCATTATCTTATCAAAGATTTACATGGGAAAATATAATATTCATTTTATATGGGTAATATTCCTATCTCATAATTACAAGCATTATTTTTTAGACTAAGGGGATATGCTTTATGAATGATTTTTAAGAATGGAAACATGTTTAAACCATCTTAGAACCCTAATAAAGACCCAATGTTGAATATGTTGATAAAAATTTAACATAATGGATTTGTATGATCTGGTAAGATATTTGAATGTTTATTAAACTCTCCCATACACCTCCAAGAGTGATTGAGTCCTCAAGTGTGTGAGTAGACCCTACAAAAAAGTGCTAATTTCTCACATATTTGTTGTAGCAGTCAGCATTGACCAAGTCAAAGTATAAAAATGCATGGAAGATGAATATTGAAACTCATGTTTATCATACATTAATTTTTATGGATAGGTTATATCCCTCAATTATTCTAAATTGTTTATGTAAGTTAGTTAGTCAGTAACATGTCTAATGGTGTAAACAGTGAGAAAACTAGGTTATCATAGTAGAGTGATGAAAAAAAGTGCATAGATATTTTTTTCAGGTATTTTAATATTTTTTCAGTTTTTTATAAGTTTTTTAGTTTAGTGAATATATTGAAAACATTTTTCACAAGTTGACCTATCTAGTTCAGATGAGACAGTGAAATATAAGGTCATGAGATTGGTCTAAAAGACCAATATTTTCCATTTTAATATACTATATTTATATTTTATAATGATATAATTATATCATAAGATCATATAAATTCATAAAAAATAATTTAATATGTCTATACAAGTGTTGGAGGTCTAATTCACCATGACTAGTCTTTGAAGAAAATTGGCAATTCAGAGTGAGTTATAGAGGTGTTTTTGAGTCTCTATGCCCTATGTGATAAATTATAATGTACTTGATTAAATTTTTTATGTATTTTAAGTTATATTTATAATATTATTTTCACTTTTGTGTGGATAAATATTGTTTTATCTTCATTTGTTCAAGATAGACCTTCTTATGTGAGTGAAGGCCTAATGTAAACAATATTAGTGGTGTGCTTCAAGTGGTGGTTGGAGATAAAAAGTTTAAAGGACCTAATATGAGATTATTAGGGATAAATTTTAGTTAAATATAAATTTTTAAATTTTTCCAAGGAGATCAAAGTGTAATGTGTACTAATGAAGGCCTAATTGAATTAGGTCTCCTTAAGGCCTAAAAGAGGGTTTGGTCTTTGAAGTTGTGGATGACATATTTTAGTGATTTATTAATTTATTAAACATTTTATAAGAAATATTTTAATTTTAATAAAAATTTTCATTTATGGTTGACCAAGAGGTGTGTGAGCTCGAGGATTGTATAAGAATGAGGCCTAATTATTTTGTTAGAGAAGCAGTGAGTGCACGTAAATGAAATAGAACATTATTGAGCATAAGGAGGTATTTTAGACCATAATATGGGTGTAAATAAACTATAATGAATATATAAAATGGATATTATAGATTAATATCAAGGTCATATTACCTAATTTATCTTGAAGAGACCTAGTTGAGTGAAAAATCCTAGAATGCAATTCGAGAAGGATAGAAGAGTTAGAAGAGATAAAGAAAATTATCATCATCTATTATGTAAGAAACAAGGTTTTTTTAGGTGATCAAAATTATTAGGTGGATTTTTTGGTGTCAAGTCATCTAGGGGGTTGGTGTATCCTTGCAAGTTGGGGCTTGCTAGAGAGTAGTTGGGTGGGTGCTTGACTAGTTGGGGTTGGTGCTCCATGTGGACTTGGTGTTTCACTAAAGATTAGTTCTTTTATTATATGAATGTATTTAAATTTCACATATCAGTGTGTTTTCTTCCCCTTTATGTTTTTCCACATATATAATGTGTTATCTTGTTTCATGATCATGTATGGTTGTATATGCTTTACTAGATGTTCATTCTTATATGAATGGTTCATGTATGATTAAGTGGAAGTGAATGAATGTTTTGAAGACACTTAATCATCCCCCCTCTCAGTGATTATTATTCCAAAAATATACCCCACCTAAATATCATCATGTGTAATCAGAGTTAACATGGTATGGTGCTTTGGGAAATACCATAACAACATAATAAGTAAGCTAACTCAAAAATTAAATAATAAGATACATAACTTAACATAAATTTATAATTGAATTTTCACATTCTATATTTATAGTCTTGATTTTGAAGGGCACAATAATTGCATTAGATAAAAACTAGGAATAAAAGGATAGAAAGCAAGACAAACAATCATATGAGGGCCAAAGTAAATGAAAAAACTATTTAAAATATTTAATAACTTGGGAAATTGGTAATTTAGGATTATAAAGGCTATTTTAGGACCAAAAGACCAAAGAATGTGAATTAAAAAATTGAGGTAAAATTAAGTAACCAAAAATCCAATGTTATTAATGATCGAAAGGACAAAATATGTATCCGAAGTAAGAAAAGTGAAAAAATAAATAAAAATTAAGGATTTAGGGAAAAAATAATGTAATCACCATCAACTAAAGATAAATAATAATCCATGATAAATCAAATATGGAAAAACAAAAAAATATTAATATAAGCAACACCAATGAAAGAGGAGTAACAATCCATACTCAATCAAAGATGAGAAAAGTGGAAATTATTTATATAAACAACATTGACAAAAGAGAAGAAAAAATACATACACAATCAAAGATATGAAAATAGGAAATGATAATAGAATTTTGATGAAATTAGACACAAAAATAATGAGTAAAAAATTCATGATCCCAAACATAACTAAGGTAGATCTAGAAAATATAAGCCAATAACAAATATAGTATTTCATAATAGCTTAAAGATGCAACTTCTACTCTCGTGACAGATAAAATAAAATTATTGAATCATGAACATGTCAAAAATATATGGAGAATAGTAAGTATAGAAATTGGTAAAGGATTTATAAGTAAAAATTCCTATCAAATGGGGAAATGAAATTGTTAGTGGGGGAGTGAGTACGTTACCAAGGTTAAGGCATAATTTTTACCAAAAATAAGACATGCCAATTAATTTGGCATGAATAAGAGAATTTTTAAATCAATGACCTTTAGAGATATCAACCTAAAAATGAAATTTTTGGATTAATAGTGTAGTATAATAATAATCCATGAAGGCTAACATGCATGAAAAATTAAAATGAACCTACCTTCCCACAACATGTTCCATGTTTCTTACGACCCCTTACAGATATGCTGGTCTATTACAAAAATTAGGTACTTATGTGATAAAATAATTTGTAACTATGAATATATATGATAATGAGACCTCATATCCCAGTATACTAGCCTATCACACCCCAATGGACCTCATATCTATCATGATTCTAGCATTGGAGTTTAAGCTTTGACTATAATATGAGATGTGCCAAATATTGATCAAATATTTTAGTGTGATCTAATTTTTAATTTTTTTTTTCCTTTTAATCATTTGATTTTTATTTTATGATATGGATTTTAAATTTTTTGTATTTTTTTATTCCTCCTCTTTATGGATTCATAGAACCAAACATGGGTGCTAAAAACTACTATCATAAGACATCTTACACTTGGTGTATAAAAGAGAGAACTAAAGGACCCATGGTGTTTGAGACTCTTATATTTACACATTAAAATATAATTAAATATTTAAACTAACATTATTGTGCCCAAATAGGATAGTGAAATATAGAGGTTGATGGAAATGAGCATAAAATGATTGGGTTTTCCCACGTACAAAAAATGTGTATTAAAGATGGTATCTATGAATGAAGACATGAGAATACACATCTAAAATTTTACAAAAAAATAATATGACTAATTATAAGTGTATAAAAACACAAATTTTAACCATTTCATTATATTTCAATGAAGACACATAGTTAAGGTTGGGAGAAAAAATAATCTATGAAATGAAATGATGAACATTTGTGAGGAAGGATTTTTCCTATCTGAGGTATCACACTAAGATTCATAAGGTAAAAATTAAGTGGTGTAAAAATAAAAAATTATAAAGGACCATGGATATGAAGTAAGGTTAATGTGTAGATAAATAAAACCCAAAGGTTTATAGAGAACTTAATTTGATGTTATGATATGCAAAATAAAATATTTAATAATTTCAATAAATGTTAGCTCTGTAGTATATGTATAGAACTAACTGAATTAATGATAGTAATCACATACTATAAATAGAAAATATAAATATATAAATTAAAATAGAGAAATAACATATAACTATGTAACATATTTCTATAAAAATTGAGTATTGTCTAGTTCTTTAAATATATGTCCTTTATTTGTTTTCAATCTATAAGTTATAAGTCCAAGGATGTATTTGAATAAGTAATCACGCCACCACTTTTTTATGTACATTAATTATTTGGTATGGGTGTGATATATATTAATCACTAACTATCCAACACTAAAAATATGTACTTTAACTTTTTTTATTATGTTGTTTATTGATTTGAACTTTATATTGGTGATTATGGTGTAACACACCCATACACTAATCATATATAAAATATAAGGCATTAAGAAAAGATTCAAAAATATATTCATAAATAATGGTACCATAAAGAGAAATAAAAAATTAAGGTAACTCATCTTATAATTTTAAAATAAATTCAAAACCATAAACTAAAGAGAAAGGAGTTTCCCTAGTGGTAATAAAGATACTAGTACGATAAGCTAAAGTGAGGTATAAAGCTTGATATTCCTTTCAAAATGATAATAGTGAATAATATTTTGAAAGATATTATTGAATTATTTTAGTGACTTAATCTTGACCATTACATTGAGGATGGTAGGGTGTGGAAAATTTGTGTGTAATTTTGAACTTTTGACATAGTTATTTCATGTACTTTTTTGAAGTTCCCACCATTGTTAGAGATGTTTGTGTGAGGAATTATGAAATGAAATAATATTTCATTAATAATTAATTTTGATATAGTAAATGTGGTGAAATTTACAATGGTCATAAGTTATAACCATTTGGTAAAATATTTTATGGTAGTATGATGAAGACATGGTCATCTTGGGATCTAGGAAAATTCCAATGAGATCTAGTCCCCACATAGAAAATGGCCTAGGAGATTCCAAGGTTTGAAGCTTAGCTAGAAGAGAGTAACATCATAAATTTCAAATGGATTACACTTATTATATAAATTTATGGCATATTTTTCAAGAGTAGGCCTAAAACATCCCATGTATAAGTATTTTTGGGTATTACTGTGTCTACTGTAGTGACCACTACAAATGCCCCCATGTGCTTTCTCAAGGAGAAAGTTAATTTAGTCTTGAGTAACATAATGTATCAAGGTACCTTTAACATTATGATAATAAATGATGTCATATTGAAGGACATATTTTCAATATTTCTTGTGAAGTTGAGTTTTTTCATGATAATCAACCTTTGGAGGATAAATATGATATTAAACAAATTGGATGATATTTGTGTGCCATGGTCTTTGTTGAGTAGTGATAACCTTGATGTGAAAAATATTATAATCATATTTGGATTGTAAAATATAAGTTGATTTTATCATTTGGATGATAAATTATGAATCATGAAGTGTCTGATGAGGGTGAAAAAGAGAGGTTGATGAGTCAAGAGTATCAACTATAGCATTTTCTTAAGATAGAATTACTTCAATAGTGAAATATGTGAATTATTTATCAATATTAGAATTAATTTGATGATATGTGATGATATTTTCACTTTTGCATTAATAATCTCCATTAAATTTATGATATATGAAGTTTAAATATCCTAATGCATGTAAGTATAGGATGCCTATGTTGATGGAGCTTGTATGCATAAGATGAAGAGTTCATATTTATTCATGTTATTAGTGAATTCAAAATTTAATAAAAAAAATCTAAACAAATGATTTTACCATGAGCTTTAGCTAAAATATAGCCTGTGAAAACTCCTTGAAGGTATTTGACTCAATCAAAGTGACGGATCTAAGTGTATTCATGCAAGTTGATTGTAACCTCAAGTAGTTCTTATATATTGAACTTAGGTTTGGGTTTGGAGGTGAAAATTTTAGTCTCTTCAAGGGATTGTGGATTGATATTAGTGGTGAAATTGTGAAAAAAATATTTATGATAAATAGCTTGACTAAGACCTTAGATTTACATGATTTATTCATCATGAAGAGTGTCTTGAAGGTGATTAGTAGCTGGTGTAGGTGCACCAACAAGTTGATCAATAATCAATTGCCCTTTGACTATTTTTTTTAATAATTATTAAATCAAATTCCATTAACAATACCATCCATTTTCTAATTTTATCTCTATGTAAGAAAGATTTAGAGAAAAAGTGATGAAGAGGATCAAAATAGATAATAACGTAGGTTATTTGATAAATCATAGAACGTCTAATATTTTTAACTATAAAATAAATTTCAAGATAGTCATGTTCTAATTTTGTATTGTGAGTCTCATAATCTATCAAAACATGAATAATGTAGTATATGGCATATTTTTTGCATGTTTCATAGTGTTGAGTGAGCATTACCCCAACTGATAAGGGGGTAGATGAAGTATAGAATATGAGTGAGTGATCATTGGAAGGTGTTAAAAAAGTATGAGGATGAAGTAATTAAACATGCATTGGCCCATTCAAGATCAATACCATTCTTGAATAAATTACCAAATAGATGTGGTAAGCCATTTTAGGGATGAATCAACAATCACCCCAAGTTTTTCAATATAGGTAAGAATGTATTGAATAGGAGGATTAGGCATGTAGAAAATTTCCTTTTTAGTGGTATCTACTTAAATACCACATATGGAAATGATAAAACCTAAGAGTTTACCAAAAGTGACACTAAAAACACATTTTTAAGGATTGAGTCAAACTTTATATTAGAAGAGTTGATTAAATATGATAGAAAGGTCATGGAGACGGTTTTCATGATGTTTAGTTTTAGCAGTAATATCATCTACATAGTCTAAAATTTTTATGGATCATTACACATTGGTATGTAGCACTGACATTTTTAAGATCAAAATTAATTTTAGCATAGCATTAGGTTATTGATTTAGTCATGATATTATTTTTATGTTGATATTCAATATTTATGTTAATTTAATTTAATCCTAAGAAACCATCCATGAGAGATAACATCTCATATCTGGTTGTAGAATCAACAATGGCATCAATTGATGCTAAAGGAAATTTATCCTTAGGATATGAGAAGTTGAGATTAAAAAAGTAGATACAAATAAAAATGATCATGGTGAGTTCCTTAAAATTGGGAATGATGTTGGATACCCATTCCAAGTAATTGACAAGTTTGATGAAATTAACATCTAGAAGTTTTATGATTTACTTAGGACATAGGGATAAATTTTAGGAGGAAATTTTTGTAAATTTTGGTGCTCCAATTTTGCATTAGGATAGGTGATGATATTATGGAAAATGATACTAGAGTTTGTATTGGGCATGCCCTCTATGAAAAATAAAAGTCCTCATGATATTCATCAAAGAAGAGACCATAGTTATAATGCTTTGTAGGATGAAGTTTATTAGAGAAAAGATTGGGTCTAGGATAGGTAGTGGTGTAGTAATTAATTACAATATTTTCTTTAATAAGCATGACATTTACATATTGGAAATGATATAGAGTTGTACAAATCTTGGAAGTAGGATGACTTTTAAGATTCAATATCAGTATAGTTAGATGATATATGAATGACATGAACATCATGATTAGAGGCATGCATTTTGGCTAAGGTATTTTGAGAATGCATTACATAAAAGTCTCATTATTGGGATTGGGACCTAATGTAGGAATCATCACAAGATGGATAAATAATAAATGTATGATAATTAGGCTAATTAATGTGAGTTGGAATGCCACTAGTGGAGATACCCATGTTAATAAAAGTCCTAGGTGACATGGTTAAAAAGTCTTGAAAATGTTTGAGTATTCCATATTAATTTCAAGTGAAGTATTATTTTGTGTAAGAGGCCTCATGAGCATGACATGGGGGATAAATTTTAGTAGTATCATCAATTAGAAGAATGGCCCTATCTCATGGAAGAATATAAGCATATATGTACCTTGAGATATAAGGAGGCAACTGAGTGGTATTTCAAATGTTTTAAAATTCAATGGGTTCATCATCATCATAATATGTAATAATGACATGAAAATCATGATGCATGTTGAAAAATTATGGAGAGTTGGACTAATAATATTAGTATTAGTGGGAATGTGATATTGAGATTTTGTATTTATAAGTTGGATGCTACATGGATTATGATCTACCTCATGGTTATAACATTTTACATTGTGGATAAATTTGATTCATTGGTTTCCATAATATGTGATATCTCTCATACGATGAGTCAATCGATGATATAAGAGCATGTTGTGAGTGTAATATATATAACCATAAACTTGGTGAAAATAGTTTTTGGTCCAATAGTGAGAGGGATCCAAATACAACCAAGGGGGTTTTGATTGGTTTTATCAAATCCATGACAAGTGAGCCAAGTTTTAGATTGAGGTAAAAGCAGGTTTTGAAGGGGCCCTGAAACCAAGTTACAAAGAAAGAAAGAAAGATCATCCAAGACCACAGGCAAAGCCTAAAAACTACTACAAGGAAGTAGAAAAAATAGGTTTTAAATGAACCTAAAACCACCAGAAAGATTTTTGATCAAAACCCAGATTAAACAGAGATCTGGTATCACCAAAGGCAAAGGATTACAAAAAGAAAACAAAAAATAGGACCAGTTACTAAACCAACCAGAAGAACCAGATTATTCATCTAGTTCTAATATCATTTTCATAGTTTATTTTCCTTTCATAACAGTATCCTGGGCAGTGGTTACCGCCTGCATAGCTCCTTTTTGTGTAACCTTCTTTCTAGAACTTTGTCTCATCCTTTTGCTAGGTCCCTCCAGGGCTTTGGTCTCCTCATTGGCTCTTTTACCTATATTGACAGCAACAGCACAAATATTGGACGTAACTTCCTCCATTTTCATTCTATTGTCCTTAATAAGTTCTCGGAGGTTATTTTCATAGGCTTTGAGCTAGACTGGGATCTCCCTTATCTAATTTTCCATATTGTTTATTTTGTTCCAAATAGCTTTCAGGGAATCTTCCATAGTTTTCACTTTCCTCTTGAGATCCATAATCTCCATACATGTCTAAGAATCAAATTGGGATGATGCCTCTACTTTACAATTAACCCAAGCCATAGGTGTGTGTGTTTCATCATTCTATTTTTTCCCTCTCCATTCCTCAGAATTTTTATTGGGACTATTCCTGGCTTCTTCAAAGATATCCTCTCGACTCTTTTGTTCCCACTCTTTAATTCTAGTTTGAATTTCTATATCCATATCTTGATTATCATCCTGACCTGAAGTTTCCTTTTCATTCTTTGAAGTTGGGTCCTCAACAGGGTCAACCTGGACAAATTCATCCTCTGACACTTTCTGGTTTTCCTCCGTATCTACTATTCTATTTGCAGAATCCTCCTCTGTGTTGACTTCATCTTTTTCATTCTTCTCAGAACATTCTTCATCCTCATTAGAGTTTGTATCCCAGCTTTCAGTTCCTTCTTCTTCTTCCAAGTTTTCCTCCCTGGGGTTTTCAATTCTCTCCCGTTCCATATCTTCTTCTACATTCTACTTTTTAGCACTAGGGAGCTTTATTTTGCCTTTCCCATTTACAATTTCACTCTTTCTATTCCCTGACACCTTAATTTTCCCCTGTATGGGGTGCTTTACCATTACACTATTCTTGCAGTAGCCTTCGATAAGCAGAATAAGGCCTTGTGCCTGAAGTGGTTAAGGAAGACAAAATGGAACTTGTGCACGCGCTTGCTTCTTCCATCCAGGATGAAGTACTCCCTTATGTAGCTTAAGACATCCCTCCATATCCCTTTTATTTGATCCAATTCATAGAAATCCCCATTCTTGACTAGCTTCTGTTCTTCCTCATCTGTTTTGGGGAACTTACAAAAGGCCTCATTCGAGATGCTTGTCTGCTTGGAAAATTTGAGTCCATCCGTAGGCAGCCCTGTAACCTCAGCTGTAAAATCCTCTGTTAAGTTCACTGTGATACCATGCAGGGTGACCCTTTCATCAGACCAATTTTTGAAAAAAGCTGTAGTGATATGCGGCTTTGATCCATGGAGTCTTTCCATGTAGCTCGCAACTTTTCCTTTCTACAAAATTCTCCAAACTTCTTGTTTCTCTCTCCATTCATCACAGCTCTTGGGTTCCTATTTTTGGGGTTCTCCCTTCCTTTCACGTGCCATACTCATTTTCTTTGAATCCCAGTTGCAATGGTTTTTCCAGTGAACCCACCTACTATCAAATTGATTAGAAAGTCGGCTTTGTTTGTGCTTTTTCAGGATCCACATCTCACTCTTGAGGGCCTTCCTCTTTAATGATTGTTTTCCTTTCCCCGCGCTGCCACTCCTCCTACTCATTATATATTTATTACTCTCCAATCTTTCCTTCCTTTGCATGGGTTGCATCATGAAGGATGAGCACCCTCAATTCCACGTTCTTTTCTAATGTTTCATGCCACCTCACTGTTTGACCTTCCCGGACTGCACAATTAGCTATCCAATCTGCAACACCATTGGCTTCATGAAAGGTGTGGGTTATAATCACTTCTTCAAATTTATTTAATAATGTTTTCATCTCCATTACCTTATCCTCTATGGTCCAAGACATAGTATGACAAGTGAGCCAAGTTTTATTAAGGTTTTATTTAGAATATTTGATTTTTTAGAGTGACCAAAGTGAGATAACATTAATTATTGAACCATCATCCACCAAGACATTACTTATTAAGGTATTATTTATTTTATCCTTTATGAAGAAAGGTGGATCATCAATGCAAAAAAGGATTTCATCATTAATCATATATTATTTTTGGAACTCTATATAGGGTTTCATATAAGAATAAGGTGCAAAAATGGTTTCAATATAATGAAATTTCATAGGTTTAGGATCTTCAGTGAGATAATTGGGTATATCAAAATCAGTAAATGGGGGTTCTTCCATGTCTTAAAATTATTGCATAAGGAATTTGTGATGATAGGAAGAAGTTATTACTAATTCCATGAGTAGAATTTTATAAGGCATATAATTAAGTTCATCTCAAAATTTTCAATGTGGTTTGGAATAATAATTATCATGAGGCTTAGGTTTATTATAGATGGTGTTCTTAGAAGGGATGAATGAACTAGGTTGTGGTTCTGATTATGGATTCAACTCGTCGTTAATGGGTTATTGTGAAGAAGAAGTAGGATTAGTTTTAGTATCTTTAAGAAGTTGTTCCTCATTAACATGGATTATTAGGTTTAGTAAAAATATATTTGTGATTGGGATTATGATCATAATTGACCTTGGCCACATTCACATATTAGGAGTTAGTTTAATATTTATCATAGTTGGCATCAATAACACAAACATATTCATTAGAATCATATGTATTGGGATTTGAATAATAATTTTGAGATTTATATTTGTATTTTTTGAAAAGGTTAATTTTTTAGAAGCTTTAATATATTCATTATGTAAAAACTTTATCATAGGATTGAGATCAAAATATTGTCCTAGTATGAGGGAAACCACAAATTTTTGAAGGGCCCAACATGTCTCATGAGAGTGGACAAATTCGTCAAGAAACGAACAAAAAAAAAATTAGGATCATAGGATGATGGAGGAGCAGTAGTGGTAAGAATAAAATTATTATATGGATATAAAAAAAAATAATTTATAATGCACTAAAGGGTGGGTGGGATGGAGATTTAATAACTAAGTTAGTGGATTCTAATTTGGTTAGAGGAGGGTTGAGTTGAGAATTGGTAATGGTTATTTCATTAGTTGAAGCTTTTAAAGATAAATTTATGAGATTATGTGAAGGTTCATAATGAATCATAAAGAAATATTGTCTTTATTGTTGACCAAATACCTCTTATAATGTTTGGGGATAAAATATCCTAAACTTGTATTGAATAGGGGATTTGAGAGTAGTAATGAATGGTTTGAAAATATTATAGTCACTCATAGTATGGTATGTTTTATGTTATAAACACTTTCATCATTTGAAAAAAGTGTGATCAAATTCATTAGGAATTTTTTTAGCATTGATGAAATGGATAAGGTTATTTTTAGTAAGATCATTATGTTGAAATTCGTTGACTAAAGCATTGACTAAACCCTATAGATGTAAAATAGAATGTATAGGGAGTTGATTAAACAATTATAAGGCATATCTCATGAATGTTTTGACAAAAAAATAGTACTATAAAAGGTATTAGTATAGAACTAGTCCTTAAATATTACATAAACATTTAAGAAAAATAGTAGGATCTTTCGTACCATCATATGTGATAGTTGAGTAAATGTTTCTAATGTATATGGACACAATGAAGGGTATTAAAGGTTCATTTCAAAGATTTTACATAAATTTATTATACATGAGAGGTTGAGGGATGATATTCTCATTAACATATCTAATAGGAGGGGTGATAAAATTATGATTTTGTGGAGACATAATGACTAAAGTTTGACTATCCATTTTCAAAATGTGATTTTGAATTTGGAGAATTTAGGAATTATAATTTGTTTACATGAAGTTAAATTTTTGAACCATCTATGAAATAATTTGAGTTTTATAAAAATGAGGATTTAAATTAGAATTAGTGGGATGAGGATTACTAGTATTGGTATTGAGAGGTAGATTCTCAAGATTGGTATTAGTTGCTCATATTGTGAAGTAAAGAAGTTTAGATAAAGTACCATTGTTTTTAGTAGTGTAAATGGTATTATCATCAAGGTTTCTAAAGATTTTTTAATTATATATATCATAATTTTGATTTGTTTCAAACATATTACATGAAATGGATCTAGATGTATTTTGGGAGTACTTGTACCATGAAGTGTTGTCTTTAATGGTGGATAAAGTAGGTAAGAAAGAGAAACATGTGTGAAACATGAGTGGGTTTGAGATATCAATAATAATACTAATATGTGACCTCATGATAACTTATTTTATTCAAATTATGATAGGAAAATGTGATTGGTTACTTGAAACATACATTATCAACAAAGCCAATGTAATTGTTTACTATGTTTATCAAACAGAATTGAAACAAACATCCTAATGTAGTTGCAAGAGAAAAAATAACACTATTAGTAGCTAATAAAACATAATTTATCATTATGTTTGATAGAGTTTAGTATGAAAAGTTATAAATTAATTTGAAATTAAATATATCATGTTGTTTAATATACTTACACATGTAAGTGATAAGATAAAAATTTTATCAATCTACTTGATATAATTTGATATGGGAAGATTATAGGTAATGCACTGTATTGAGTTTTCAATATAGTAAAATAGGAAAATATATGAAATACATAAAAATAAATTTATCTAGGTGTTCCATAAGCTAGGGATATAAACACATAAGACTATATCAAGTTGGTTTATGTCATCTCCATACACAGGTAACTATATGATTGTTTCCCAATGTAGTAACATCATGTATAATAGAAATGTATTAATGATGTTTGATACAATATTTAATACAAAATACAAAAATAATAATTAAATTGAAATTTAATTATTTTTTGTTAAATATTTTTTTCAAAAATAAGATTAGGTAGATGTGTCAAAAGATTTGACTTATTCATAGGATCTCATAGGTACTGACTCATTCATTGAATAGTGTCAAACTAATATTTTATAGAAATAAATATAAAATAAATACCATGACCATATACCACTAAACTTAGTTTTGAGGGTATACTGAGAGTAAATTCTCTATGATAACTACTAATTGGTGTACTATAGAATCAGATGGATGGATAGCTTCGTAAGGTTTAAATAAAAAGGGAATCCTAAGTGTTTCTTATATATAATGAGGCACATGGAAAATAAAATCAATGTTTAGATTTATATTATGGATATTATTATTGGGGAAATACCCTCACACTATGATTTATATAAATAATAAACAAGGATTGTAAATAGAACACTACATAACCCTTCAAGGTAGTAGCTAAGTAATTTGAAATTTGTCAAAACATAGTTTCTAAGGAAACCTAAATAAATAGTAAATAAAGATCAAATATAAATATCAAAAAATAATTTGTGACATTCATTGAATTAAAATAAATAAAAATTCAACAATAAATGAAATGTGTGATTAAATTCTGAAATGAAAAGCTAATTTTCCTTGTTTATGCTTAAATAATAAAATAAATAGAAATGTATTAGTGATGGATGATGTAGTTGTAAACAGATTGTAGAACTATATTGAGTAGATTGATAAAGTTTCTATTAAAAAGTGTTATAGATATAAATTAATATTAGATAAAATAAGTTGATATAATTTGTTACATTAATTTGATAAACATAAATAGATCGAATAGTTCAATACACTTGATTAAAATTGAATTTAACACAAAAATAAATAAAACAAATCAATGTAGTTTATTAAAAATAAAAGTAACACATAAGTAAATAAAATATATGGATGTAATTTAATATTAAAACATTAAATATTTAGGTACATAACTTTGTCAAATTGATCGATACAGTTGACTAGAAATATGAATCTAAGACAAAATTATATCTACTCATTTGATATAGTTGGTTGAAAATTTGTATAATCAAAAATATATCAAGTGATATGATATAGTTGGTTGAGGGAAAATTTAGATCTGGGAATAGAATTATGTTTTACTTACAAAAATAGTATACTAATCAAAATACAAAGATAATAGTATATCAAGATGTTCGATATAGTTTCTTGTAAGTAAAAACTATGACTGAGTTGTATCAATCTATTTGATATAGATTTATGATATAAAAATTAAATAGAATAGTATCTATAGATTTAGTAGAATTCACTACATAGGTGAAGACAATGGTTAGCTTCATGTCAGATTCACTAGAATGTATGCAATGGGCTAGGACTAACCTACAACTATCCTATCTAAATATCTAGACTCAAATAAGGTAAATCAAAGAGATTCCAATGATACATAATGAATTGGTATATGGCCAAATGGATCCAAAAACCTAGAAATAATAACACATACAATATAACGTAAATAAAAGGGTTCCAAAGCCTCTAGATAATCAACATAATGAGATAGATATATCTATATTTCTTATTATTGTAAGTAAATATCACAATAAAAATACTTAAGTAAGGGGAAGGGCTAGAAAAATATTAAAATGGGAAATTAACCATGGTAGGATAATGAGGGCATCGGTTACTTAAGGTGGATAAACTACTTGTTCAAAAAAATCTATAGCCACACTAGGCATAATTATAGATAAAGTTTAAACAATGATATATACATTCATTCAATAGGTAATTATGATATATATATATATATATATATATATATATATATATATATATATATATATATATATATATATATATATATATATATATATATAATGAAAGAGCTAAGTATATAATATAATATACTTGAATAAAATTTGTTGATCCTCTATCTCCCCCTTGGCCAATAGATCTTCAAAAAATATTATTTTGGTTATAAGTATATCAATGTTTAAATCAAGATATAGGATAAAATTACTCCTCATGTTTTATCTAAGACTACACAAGACAAGCTTTCTTTATAATATAAAGTATAAGCATTAATTCCTCCAAAAGTAGACTTAGGATAGAAGTTAGAGTAATAGCAATTAAAAATGAATGTTCATATCTATTGGATTTAAATAGTAACTTATATTTATAGTGGTTACTGATCATAATCCCTCCTAAATATTAAGTTGATGATATCATCTAGATGGATTTAGTTCTAAATGGGTTGACTAACCTCAAACTATGTTGGCTAGGTTGACCTAACTACAAATCTTATGTTGTAATGTTTGGAACTACATTGATTTGATCAATTTAATTGATAAGTGATGAATGATGGTTTAAACTAAATTGAACTAGTTGACATATTAGGAAATTTTAGGTCCTAATATAGCTAGAGGATTTAAGATGGTAGGAGATATCATAGGGGATTAAATTTGAAGAAGCTAAAACAGATGTGGGAATGATAAATAATCAATAATTTCTCTTAGAAAGCACTAATGACCTACCCACCCATTTATTGGTTTATCATTTAATGAGTTCACTTAGGGAGAGTGAAAATAAATTAGATAGTATAAGAGATAAATCATCATTAAATGATAAAGTTTAAAAATATTATGTGTATAAAGTGTATGAGTATTATTAGTTGTATTGTTATTGTTATTAATCATATTGTTTTATGTGATTGTTCCTTCTATAATATTAGTTTTTTTTGTATATATTTGTATTTTTTTGATAAATTATAATATCATCCCTTATATTTATTTAATTTTTCTTGTAAGTATATTTTTATTTATGATTATGCCTAATTTCTTACAAATTCTCTTATTTTCTTAATCTCTTCACTAAAAATTTAATATTTATCTACTAATTCTTCTCTAATATATATTTATCCATATAAAGTATGGATGTTTGAATCAATTTTGAAGAGGCATTAGCAATGGTGATTAGTCTAAAAGTTTCATTTCCTCTAAAATCCTCTTACAGTTGGGGTTTGTGGGGTTTGTGTCACTACAGGTTTTTTCTTCATTATCTTATATCTCTAACTAATTTTATTACATTGATAAGTTTTCCTATATTGGCATCTATGGGAGGTAGATGGGAGTTGTAAGGGCATGAGAATGTTAGAATTTATTTATTTGAAATGAAATAACATTAAAAAAATAATAATAATTTAATCATATCAAAGTTGACATGATTAAATAAGAAAATAAAATTGACATGATTAAATAAAAAATAAAGTCAACATGATTAAATTAAAAAATATATAAATACAAATAAATTCAAACAAAAAACAAACAAAAATATAAATTAAAGTGAGAGCAATAAAAATTAAAGAAGAATAAAAAAGGAGTAAATTGAACTATCATTCCATATGTTATATTTAATGTTTTAAAGATTTCTTCTTTTCTAATTTATTTTTACGATACAACTAACCTCATTGATTTTAGTGTTAAATTTATTTCCATTTGATTGGTTACATCATATTACAACATCATAATTAATAAATACAATATACAAATAATCATAACAATTAAATTGTAAAAATAATTAATTTATAAATAATATATATGGATTTTATCATAACCTATTTATAAATAATCATTTCATAATAAAGAATTAGAAAAATAAATTATCATTAAAAATATTACCACATCATAATAAATAAATAATATACATTTATTCATAATTATTAGTTTATTTATCATAAAAAATATAACCACATAATAATAAATAAATAATCATAATTAATTTATAGTTAATAATTAATTCTAATTAACTTATAAGTAATATATAAATTTTACCACAACATTTTTGTAAATAATCATAAGAATAAAATTTTAAAAATAAATTATTATAAAAAATATCAACACATGATAATAATTAAACTAACATACATATATTAGATAAATATATGTAAAATACATGATGCATATAATTTTAAAGGCACATATTCATATTTATTATATTTATTGTGAGTGCCTTAAGAATGATATATATTGGTGTATTTTACATAGATTTATCTAAGATATATATTGTTGACCAAATTTGATTTTGTAGGTCAAATTGGGCCTCCTATAGGTAAAAACATGGTCTTTAAATGTTTTAGGGGGTATATAATTTGGTCATAAGGTGTATTAGAGGTAATTGTTTGTATTTTAATGTCACATTAGCCTTGGTCATTAGTCATTTTAGTCCTTATATAATTTTGAGGTTAAAATATGGAATTTAATGAGTTGTATGGATTCATAGGGAAGTTTGAGGGTGTAATAAGGGTTATTTAACATTAAATGTATCCTAAAAAGTCTTAATAAATTGTCATAACTGAAAAGTGGTAGGTTCTTCAGAAGAAAGGGTAATTTTTTTGAGAAAAGAGAAGATTTTGGCACTTGTACAACCTATGAGAGATATTTACATGTGGGATAAGGTTTTAATATTAATCACACTAATATAAATGATTTAAATTATCTATAAGTGATAAACATTTCCCAAAACCATTCTACCCCTTTCTTTTCTTTCTAAACATGTAGAAGTGATCAACAGGTTCTTGCTTGGTATGATCAGTGGAAGAGGTTTTAGGTCAAATGATTTTTTGAGGTGGTATTAAAATCATATATATCCATTACAATATAAATATATTAAATATTGGTCAACCATGATATATGAATCATCCTTTACAAGTTGACTGTGTTTTTCTACTGACCAATTTGTACACCCTATAGATTTTTCTCTAATTTGGACAAGTTCGTATAATATAATTGATAATATTGGGTAAAATCCATTTTTAGCATTTTATAAAATTCTCTCCATGATTTTTTTCATGTTTCATGATGTTTGGATATGCAAATCATCTTAAGTTACATGAGGAAGCATTTTGTTGTGTAATAGACAGTTTTTCACCATTTTTTAGATTTTTATGTTGCATTAATGGTTTTGTAGGGTATATATTATTAAATTACAATGTTTTTAATATATTATAAATCCCTTCACCTTTAAACTTTATTATTAAAAACAATTTTCATAGTTGTAGTCATATGCAAGAAACATGGTTAGGTAGCCATAGAAGTACATTGCAGGCATCTTTATAGAGGGATATCACATTGTAAATGGGTTGTGAAAGTTCTATTTAATTTTTTAAAACATCTTAGTGTTATATTAAAACATCATGATAAAGATATAAATGGACTATGAAATCACATTCCTTGAATGCATGGACCATTTCATTGTTTGTCTGCATACCTTTCAAAGTGCATCTATAGGTGTTCAAAATGAGAATACCATGTTGAATAGAGGTTTTGGAGAATGTTTTCAAGACATTAATGAATATGTATGCCTATTTTTAAGATTTTAAAAGAGTCCATGTCTACCAATGGGGTCAAAACATGCACATTGTCCACTTTCTCTTTTATTGTGTGTATACATTGAATGACCACCTTTAGTCAGCCTAACAGAGAGTAAAAGAACCATTTTAAAGTGTTAAAATAGATGATGAAACTCTATTTGAGTTCTTTTTATTAAATAAAAATCTATATAAGACATATTTTCAAGGTTAAAAGAGAAAATGGAGGTTTTAAACCATGTTAAAGAGTCAATTGACTGTGTTTAGGACTATTTTCCCTAAAAATGTAAAACAAAGGCTTGAGCCTCTTATGAAGACTATGTAGCAAGGTTATCAAGTGTTTTGTGACATATAGGTTACCATATATTATATTATCCACATATTATAATAACTCTTTATTTTTAAGGACAAATGATCAATGGAGATGGGTTTTTGGAGGACCTAAAATTGCCATTTAGACAACTAAATTGCTTCACTATTATCTACATGATTGGAAGCTTTGAAGGACCTTTGTTCTTCAAGTTGGTAGAATAAACCATGTAATAATGTTTTAGGAGTAAAAATTATTTTAAGGTATTAACTTAAATCTAAAATACACTTACGAAGAATGATTCATTGTGTTTTGTTTCCTATACACACCATTCATCTGTATACAGGCCTGGGGAACACCTAGAGCCAGCCAAGGGTAAACTTTGAGAAGATGTCCATTTATTGTGAACCTAAAGAATATTAAGATAGATTATAATGTAAATTTGGTGAAACATGAAGACCAAAATGATAATTTATATTATGGATTGATAAGTTATAGTATGTATTTTTGACCCTATAAACACCTTCAGATGCCCCTTCATTTGACAATGAGCACCTACAACCAACTATGTTTGGTTGTCTACAATAGTGAGCTAGAGGGAGATGTTCCTTGGTGATTGGTATATTAAAAATATTAGATAATAATTTTAAATAATTTAAAATTATATTTTAATATTTTTAATGTACTTCTAATCATGGATTCAAGCTAAATTCTACAAGTACACCATAAAATAGGTCAACATAGTAAGAAATTGTGCATATAGTCTGGGCTAGGTAGGAGTATATGGAGACATGTGAGAGGTTGTAAGGGTTAATTAAGTTTATAAAACATTAATAAAATTTATAACATCCTAATTAAACCATTATGATGCATTTTGAGTAGATAAAGGGTTTCCCAAAGGCAATATATAGTTAATTTATGATTATCATACACATAGTCCATCTTTCATACAATCCATATTCAATATTGGGATAAATAGAATGTTTATTGACCTAAAAATAATCTAAAAAATTGTATATAGGGTATCCATCATTTGTAAAACCCTCTAAAATCTTCACCTTGTCTGAGAAAATAAAGGGAGTGCCCTCTATTTTGTCTCAGATAGAGGGCACTCCGTTATGAATAGTGACCAAGGAGCTCTTTAGACATGGAAATGAGGTGTGTGAAGTGGTAATATATATAATAAAAAACATGTAATATTTCACAAAATTTTCAAAACCAATAATATGGTCTAGGTGGCTAGGTTTGAAAGCAGGCCTAAAAGGCAGAGATTTGTTTAGTGTCTAAATGGAAGGTCAATGCTACTTCTAGCCTTAGGTATGCCTTATAACTCATTTTTACATTTTTTTAGGCTGAGTTAAGAGGTTTTAAATATTTTATAGTGTATGGGAATCCACAGAAAGTCATTTTGGGCTTTAAGGTGAAGATAGGCTATAAGACCAACATTAGGCCTAGTGCCCAAAGAAGTAGTCATCTTCATTTCTAACATGAAGTAAGCATATAAATGGATTAAATAATGTTTATAGGGTTAATTAAGATGTATAAAAGCCTCGAAATTGTAGAGGAAACACAAGGAAGACATCTTTTGGCTCAAAGGAAACATTAGGCCTATGCAAAGCAAAGGAAGAGCTCAATAGGCTAGGTTGAAGTGCTCATATATTCTTGGAGGATTTACATGGAAGATAGAGGAGTCTTGGAAAGTTATTGGGGGTCTTAAAAATCAAATTAGTGTAATTTTTATGCAAATTCAATGCCAAAATTTTATGAACAAACCTTAAGGACCAAAACTACCTAAAATACTTGCAAACCATTGGTCAAGACATGATGGAGAAAATGAGGATGGAAAGTTAAAAAAATAGAATAATTTATACATAATAGTGATTGGAAAATTTATAGGACTCTTTTATGCTCCACCCCACCCTTTTGAGTTGTATGGAATTGTACAAATAGGTTAAAAAATAAGGTACATTTGACTATTTTATGTGTTTTATAGGTTCTAGGAGTTTAAAGATGAAATCAAGTTTGGGAGAAATATTAAGACTTGTAATAAATAATTATGGTCTTTTAATTCCTTGTCAAAACTCCTAAGTTTCTCAACCAAATGCTTCATCTCAGCTAGTCAAAATTGGCATAGTGACCAAGCTAGTGAGAAGTGTGAAAACTCTAAGTAGAAGTGATTTTAGAGTGTGATTGATGCTTCTAAGACTATGGAGGGTATTTAAACATGTAATAAACTAAATACCATGAATTTTAATGGAAATTTTATGCCTTTTTCAATGGAAAGTGTGCAGGGTGCATGAAAGAAGAGTTTTTTAGACTGTAGATGGTGATGACTCATCTCTAGAAGTTTTCAAAGGACTAGGGATACAACAAATGCATGGAGAGGTATGTCTAAAATACTTAAAATTCATTAAAATCATAATAACTATCCCTAATTAGTTTTTGTATGATAAAATAGAGGTGAATCATGAAGGTATTTTTGAACCAAAATGAGAACTTTGATGCCACTTTGCAAGAATTTCATGCCTTATATGGACACTTGTACTTCTTGACCTTGCATGGTTCATCCCACATCCTCTTATCATGCATAAGTAACTCCTTTTATTGGATTTACAAGTGTCATTATGAACCTTGGACTTCTCTCTAATCCTCTCTCTCTCTCTCAAGTTCTATATGAACTAGCCATTTTGGCCTTTATAATTTATGTTCCACCCAAGTATGGAAAATCCATGCTCATTTACATACCATTTGATCAATAATACTACTAATTTTTACTTCTTAATGACTATTCATAGTGTGTTTAACTTGGATGATTGATATTACTTAGTGATAACTATGATTTACTTAACATGTTGTCTTATTCTTTCATCCTATTTGCAATTAGAAAGCATCTTCTTTCAGGGCATATGAAGTGTTTTATGAAGTGTTAAGGTTGAGTGAGTTAGTATATTCACTAGTATCATTCATTGTCTCTTATTTATTCCTCCTATCCTAAACATTCATCCATAACCTCATAATGTAATATTGATGTGAGAAGATGCAAATTAGAGAAGTGTATGTTTGGTTAGTCTCTTGGTTTCATGTGTAGCATGAATATGGTTAGAATTCATCAACTTATTTGTTGTATCACCTCCCTTAGGATATGTTGATTTCATTTTTATCTCTCCCTTCCCCCCCCTAAAATTTTAGGTGTAGTAGTGATCCAAATGAGTACATTAAGGGATCTAGCCCTACCTAGAGACTCACCTCATCCTTAGGTTACCCATAAGCCTAGATTTGTTTCAATTGTGCCATTTGGATGAGGAGAGATGAGACATCTCCTCAAATGGTGAAAATATAAGTGACAATAGTTTTTGGCATGCCCAGTGGGACTCTCCAAGAGGTTAAAATATTTTTGATGTTGTATTTCAATAATGACCCTTTGGAGGAATCTATCCAAGCATGAATGGAAACTCCAAAGTTATATCAGTTGGTCAAGAAACCCAGGTTATCCTTTGAATACTATTGGTAACATCCTTTGTTTTATTCATTGTAATGAAGTTTCATGGCTAACTTTGGTGTTGAATACTATTTTACATAAGTTAGTGAGACATATCCATCTTATGGTACTCCCTATCAGCCTTACTATGATTATTACCAATATTTTCATGATCCTTATCAACACTATAACCAGCCTTATCATGAGTTATATTAGTCATATATCCAACCTCCTCAATATCTTGCTTCTCCTAGTTAACCTAGCCACTTCTCAACTCAATCCATTTCCACCTTCAATCAAACTCTTTTGGGGTATGAGACATATATGTTAGATCTTGATACATGAAGGGGACATGGTTAAGATGTTCCTAGTAATTTAATTCATCAAGTGAGTGAAGCATTATATCTGGTTAAAAGAGAGTGGGCACATATTGAGAGAGCTAATTGGTAAAGCTTTACAAGTGAGATACTAGATGTGAGTGTTCTAGTTTCATCCTTGAAAGATAGGATAAACATTCATGAGAAGAAACCTCATCAAACATATCAACCTTCATATCCACTTCCCCAATATTTCTATCAGTCTTACATGATTCCCACTCAAACCCAAGCAATATTATCAATGTCAATCTTTTCCCAATGATTTGGAAGAGATAGCTGAAAAGAGAAATGTTGTTTTTGAAGAAGATCTTGATAGGTAGATTGAGTTAGCTAATATGCATATTCAATAGTCTATGTAATTAGTAAAAGAAGTGGAATATAATCTCTCATTTCCCTCTCCAATTACATCCCCACCTCAAGAAGTGATGTCTAGATATGAAATTCTTAGTTGGAGACAAAGTGGAGATTCCAAGCCTAAGGAGGTCCCAAGATTCTTAAACACTTCACCCACTCTTCAATTTTCATTACTACCTCAAGAAAAGACTCATAATCACAATATCCTAAGATATAATAATGTAGTGGAATCATGGGAAAAGAAAGAGGAGAAGATCCTTGATAAATAATGTGAATTTGAGAAAGAGATTGATCATATGCAATTCCCTCCCACCCTTACTCAAGAGACATTTTGTCCTCCATATGAACCCTATTATACTACACATCCTCATGATGATGCCTATTAAACTCAAGAGATAATTATAAAAGATAACCTAACCAAGGAAATTTAAGAGTTAGAGTCAAGGATGAAATTGCTAAGTCAAGGTATGTTGGGAGGTTTAGACCCAAAAGAAAATCATACACCTAAACACACCCTATATAACCTTCATCAATAGATTGATCAAACCAAATCATATTGGAATGAATTAATTGACAAATGGAAGGAAGAAAAATAAGATATTTTATCCCAAGATCTACCTCCCCTTCCTCAAGATCTTTGAAAAGAACCCCCTACATTTCACTCTCAATCTGATTTTGAGTTCTATGTGCCACCTCCACTAGTTAGTTCATCATGTCCTCACCCCATCACACTTTGGATTGATGTACCTATGGTATGGGAACATAAAGAGGTGAAATTTTCTGATAATAATTCATAACTCTTTCTTGGAGAAAACATACCTCCTTAATAGCCTCATTGGGATAGGTCACATGATTTCAAGATGCCTAGTCTTATCATCACCATCAAGGAGAAGGAGATAGAAGATATTTCAGCCCTTGAGAATAAAAATAAGGCTATGGGAGTTTAGATACAGCTTTATATCCCTTAATATGTCCTAAATGTTGAAGATTAATGTGTAATTAAGGATGGAGAACAATTTTAAGTCATCCCCAAATAGGTTATAGTCCTAGAAAACTCTCTTGAGACCAAGGTAAAAGATGTTATTTAATATGAACCAATACCTTATACTAATATTGAATCACCATCAGATGCATTGGAGATTGAATAACACTACGTTCATGACATCATACATCAAAAAGAGAAGATTGAAGAGGTAGTGGTTTTAGATGACAAAGGACAAGGATGATTGGCAACTATAAATAAATTTAATTCAAGAGCTTGAAGAGAATTTCAAAGTTAAAGGTCAATTACATGAAATTTTGAAGAAAGATTCTTCCATGGAAGACAATGACCAAGATTGGGTGGAGTATGCAAAGCTCCTTGATGAGCTAGAAGAACTTATAGCTAAGAAGAAACCAAATCTTATTGAAAGTACTATATAAATCTAGAAGGTATGCATTATTGAACCACAATTAGAGGTTGTAATTGAGGGTCCATATGAGAAGGTTGAGGATTTTTGGATGAAATAATAATTCAATTCCATAGCTAGTATATTTGGAGTTGCTTGGTTCTCATTGAACATAATGCCAATGAAGTTGACAAAACACCATGAAGAAGATGGAGGCATCAATGTTAAAGGTCAAAAGGCTACATATCTCATTAAATAATTCATTTCATGATAAAAATAAGGTTTAAAACTTCCCATTTGATCTAATATGAAGTTATCATCTTAGGTTAGTTAGTTTTTGAGTTAGTTTGTTTAGTTTCATTTGTGCGTTCCATAAGTACTCATGAAGCACATGTGTGTTGCTTTTGCTTTGTGTGTGTCTTTTGATTTATGTGGTTGAGGTAGTCATTGTTATTGTATTGATAAAATATTATGATAAAATTCCTCTTGTGGTGTCTCAAGTTTTAGATGACTCCATAATCCCAATGGATAAGGTTACTAGTCTAGTTAGTATTGTAGGCATACTACTCCTATGAGTCAGTAATTTGTTAACCAAATTTGACCCTATAGGTCAAATTGAGGCCCATATAGGTAAAAAAAATGGTATTTATATGTTTTAATTGGTCTAAAATTTGGTCATAATGTGTATTATAGATCATTTTTTGGAATTTAATGTCACATTAGCCTTGGTCACTAGTCATTTTAGTCCTTATATCATTTTGACATCAAAATGGGGAATTTAATAATTTGTATGGCATCCTATGGGAGTGTGAGGGTATAATAATGGTGATGTAACATTACATTTGTTCTAATAGGTCTTAATCAACTATTATAACTAAAAAGTGGTAAGTTCTTCAAAAGAAAGGGTAATTTTATTGAGAAAAGATAAGAGTTTAGCACTTATATGGCCTATGAGAGAGTTTTACACATGGGAGAAGCTTTTAATATGAATATTAATCTTCATGAAACTAAACTAAATGATTGACATGCTATGTAAGTTTTGAAAAAGGCCTAGAATTGTTCTACCCCTTTCTTGCCTTTTTAGACATGTACAAGTGATTAATAGGTTCAAGTTTGGTACGGTCAATCAAATATGTTTCAAGTTAAATTATTTTGGGAGGTATTAGTAAACTAAAATATCTCCATTTCCATATAAATAATTATAATATTGGTCAACCATGCTTTATGAATAATCCTTTACAAGTTTACTATGTTTTTTTTGCTTATCAATCTATGTACCCTATAGGTTTTTCTCCAATTTATACAAGTTCGTATAATATAATTACTGGTATTAGTTTTATAGGATGTTGAGTATATTATCTAATTATATCCATGCTTATTTTCATGTTTCATGATATTTTGATATGAAAATTATCTTAATTTTTAGGAGGAAGAACTTGGCTATGTCACAGGCAATTTTTCATCATTTTATAGATTTTCATGCTACATTAATGGTTTCAGAGAGTGGAGATGAGTCCATTACAATTTTTAAAATGTAATATCAATCCTTCACCTTTAAACTTAATTCTCCAAAATAATCTTCATAGTTGTAGTCATATGTAAGAAACATAGTTAGGTAACCATGGAAGTAGGTTGCATGTATATTTATAGAGGGATATTATTAGTGTAGGTTTTTATTTTTACCTATTTATTTATTAGGGAAATTGTATTTCTTGTGCTTACATGGAGTTTTTATACATTTGTGGGATAGGCTACCTTATGTGAAGGTGTGTGTCATAGGTGTCATAAGAATGTCATAAGTAAGTCCCTTGATGGGAGTTACTTCTCTATTCTTAGCACCTTGTCACCACCTTTCATGGAGGAGTTATAGTCTATTCTTGGGGTGCCTTGTCCACCTTTTATGGAGAAGTTACTAATGTACTCTCCTATATGTATTCCTCACTTTTTCCATCTCATGTTAATCAGATTTTGGTTTTCTCCATTTTGTCTTGTGCAATTTAGCTTCTTGTATAATTTCAAATTGCTTTAGCATCTATGTGGTGTGCACTTGCTTCATCTCATGTGATCACGTCTCCATTGCATTCGCATTATCTAAATTCTAGAAACAACTCTAATATGGTATCAGAGCAAACCTAGTAATCATGTGTTTGGTTATACTTTTAGTTTATTTTGAAATCAAGAGGAGTGGAGTTCTCTTTATTTTTTTATTTCTAGATCTGATCTAAAATAAGAAAAATCTTTCAATATCATTTCTTGCATCTTGGGATCCTTAGCCTTTGGGTGTCTTGGTTGTCTTCACTTTAGGTGCTAGTTTTGTTTCTATTCTTGGGTGCCATTATTGTGTGGAGTAGTAGAGGGAGGAGCAGTAGTCAGCACTCCACGTAGTCAGCGCTTCTGGTTAACAACACTCATTCAGTCCACTCCAAGCTTTTGTAACTCTGCACCAACCTTCTTTTGGTCTGCACCTAGCTTCTGGTTAGTAGTAGCAGTCCTTCTAGCACACCAAGCAGTAGCAACAGTCCTTTCTCTAGCAAGGTGCCATCAGTTGTACGTCATCCAATAGGTCTACAATTTTTATGTCTTTTTTGCCATTAGTCTTGTTTGGAAAATGGTGCTCCTTTTTGGTTTCCAATGCCCATGTGGTGGGCCCTTCCTCTCTCTCTTGCTATTTAATTGGTAATCTACTTTTAAAATTATTATGATCTAAATCAGTAATTTGAATGTTTGATCTAAAATTAAATTGGAAATTAGCATTCAAAAAAAATAGTTTAGAGGTTTTTTTAAAACTTACATCTTCAACCTACGAAGACGAAGGGTAAGGCCCGAGTTCGCGGGAGGCCAATTCCTGCTCACACAAACCTCCTTTGGATTCCTCATTCTATGCCAAATATAATGAGTGGTTGGAAGGCCACTTTCTCTCTCAAAATAGATATTTTTTTAATGTTTTAGTGTTTTTTTGCAAAAACACTAGTTTACGGGAAAATTGAACCTTTAATATCTTGCAAATGGTAGCTCAAATTTGGGTGCCATTTTTTGAAAAAGTGTTTATAATTAAATTATCCATAGTGTAGGCTTGTTATTTGTCAAAAATGCACTAGTTTATAAAGTGCCAAAAATTTGGGTCTCCCAAGATGCATTTTTGGCTAAGTTCGATGTCCTGTTTGCTTTAAGTCTTGCACTGATTGCTCTAAGACGCATTCTCAGTTGAGTCCAATGTCCTTTGAGCATGCAATTGCATATTTGGGGGGGTGTGATTTCTTTTCACAACTTGTATATCTTTGATTTCATTCTCCTTTTTACATAATTTCACAACTTGAAATCAACACGACTTCACCTAAATTCAGCTTAAAATGGATTATTTTCAACTTAAACCCCTAACACCCTTCAACTATCATGAATGTAAGGTTAAAATGTCAGTCATTATTAGAATAAAATGGTTGTATAGGATCACCATGGGTACTGAAGTAGAACCCAACACTGATGCTAAAAAGGTCAAGTGGTAAAATCATAGTGATGAAGCCTATGGATTACCGAGCTTATCTATGTCTCTAGAAATTCTCTTCCATTTAGAATCCTCTAAGACTCCCAATGACATATGGGACACCTTATAAAACTTATTTGGGAAGCTTGATGAGATGAGAGGTCATGATCTCGAAAATGAACTCATAATTCTAAGTCCTAACAACTTTGACACCCTACAAGACTTCTTCACTAAGTTTAAGGCCCTTAGATTGCAATTGAAAGAATTCAGGATAGAGAAGAAAGATGATCAACTCATTCTTTCTATTCTTGTAAAGTTAGGTCCAAGCTATTTAGTTTTTGTCTCCACTTTCCATGCCATAAAAAGTGCCCTTGGCACTACATGGAAAATGCCTTCTTTGGATTCATTCATTGCTGACTTGACTAGGGAGCAAGATAAGCTAATTCAAATGGGCACAATGAAGTCTACTCAACCCCAAGCCTTGATAGTTGGAAATGGTAAGGATATGACTTCAACAAAGGAGAAGAAGAAAAAGAACAAGGACCAGGAGAAGAAGAAAGAAAACAACAATCCTACCAAAAACAACACTGAGTCTTCCTCCTCCAATGCTAAACCTAAGAAGGAGAAGGTTAAGTGTGCCTATTATAAAAAGACAGGGCATGATGAACACAAATGCATGAAGAAACAAATAGATCACCTAACTCATCTTCTAGAGAAGAACAACATAGGTGTTTCTGAGTCCATCAAGCAAAATTCATCTACCCAAGATTCTACCAAGGCAAAAGGCAAGGGTAAGGAGAAAGAAAAGGGCAAAGCCCTTGTAGCTACTACAACTTCTACATCATCATGGGTCATTGATTCAGGTGTTTCTCACCACATGGGCCTTGTAGCATAAATTCAATTAGTTTGGGTGATGACACATCAGTTTCTATTGCAGGGAGAGGGTCAGTTGAAATGGAAGGAGGAACATTCAATAATGTTCTAAGTGTTCCTTCTCTTTCAACCAATCTCCTATCAGTGTACCAAATCACTCACATTGCTCATGGCATGAGAGTTGAGTTTTCACTAGATTTAGTGGCTATTAGGGAGTTGCATAGTGATACTACAATGGTAGTGGGTAGGGCAGATCACCAAGAAATGTTATACACCTTCTCACATTTTGCATTAGATTCTTCTCCAACAGCATTGCTATCTTATTTAGATGGAGTTAGCAAATTGTGGCATGAGTGGTTTGGCCACCTTAACTACCACTACCTTAAGCAACTTTGCAAACATGACATGGTCATTGGCTTGCCTCGTGTCCAATTCTCAAAAGGACTTTGCGAGGGGTGCTCCCTTGGAAAGCATCTTGAAGCAAAATTTAACAAAGGCAAAGCTTGGAGGGCTTCACAACCTTTGGAGTTAGTCCATAGTGATGTATCAAGACCCTTTCCCAAACCATCTTTCATAAGGTCCAAGTACATCCTCACTTTCATTGATGATTTATCTAGGTACACTTGGATATATTTTCTCAAACAAAAGTCTAAAGTGTTTGAAATTTTTCTAGACTTCAAGGCTCTTGTTGAGAAATAGAATGAGAAATCCATCAAGGTTCTTCGAACTGATAATGGAGGGGAGTATGTCAGCATCAGGTTTGAGTAGTTTTTCACCACAGAAGGAATTGATTTATAGTGCATAGTCACTTATAATCCTTCACAGAATGGGGTTGTTGAATAGAAAAATAGGTTCTCGAAAGATATGGGTAGCTATATGATTCACTCCAAATCCTTAGCACCATAGTACTGGGCTGAAGCCATCAATTATGCTTGCTAAATCCAAAATAGGGTTCCTCACAAAGGTTTGAAAGGGATAACACCCTTTGAAGCTTGGCATAAAAGAAAACTTGATGTTGAGCACCTTAGAGTTTTTGGATCCCCAGCCATGGCCCACATTCTGAGGAAGAAACCCAAAGTTATGGAATGTCAGTCTAAGCATTACATCTTTGTAGGATATCTAGATGGTGTTAAGGGATATTTCCTTTTACATCCAGTCACTCATGAGTTGTTCATCAAGAGAAGTGTCCATTTTTAGGAGAGTCCTAGAGACTCAACACTCGACACTTCTCCTTAATTAGATCTACTTCTTCATTATGATTCTTCATCGAATTCAAATCAACCACAACAGGTTCTTAAGCCAGAGACATCTTCTTCTTTAAGTTCAGACAGCGAGGACAATGATGTAGAGGCATCCACCTCTAGTCAGTCAGAGGATGAGGAGTTAGCACCTGACTCACCCACTTCTGGGCCACTTTGGGCTAGACAAACACTTGAGAGTACTGGCACTTAGGTAGGAGATCTTGTAGGTGACAGATGTACTAGGGGGAATTTTCAGAGAGATCCACATGCCTTTTTTGCTTCAGTTTTGGATCCATAGACTTTTTGAGAGGCATCGAGGGTACTTGAGTGGGATAGTGCTATGGAGGAAGAATATTATTCCTTAATCAAAAATCACACTTGGGATTTGACTTCACTTACTAAGGGAAGAAACATGGTTTGATGTAGGTGGATATATTAGACCAAGTTTGCAGCAGATGGGTTGGTTGATAAGTACAAGGTACGATTGGTCACTAAGGGTTTCTCACAAGTGGTAGGCATTGACTACTCAGATACCTTTGCACCCATTGCAAATATGACTTCTATCTGACTCATCTTGGCTATTTCCATAGCACATGGTTGGTATGTGCATCAGATGGATGTGAAGAGTTCCTTTCTTCACGGAGACCTAGAGGATGAGATCTACATGGAGCAATCGTCAGGATTTGTTTAGGATTCTTCCTTAGTATGCAAACTTAGGAAATCTATCTATGGCCTCAAACAAGCCCCTTAGGCTTGGTATGCCAAGATGGATTCCTTCCTTCTCATAGCAGGTTTCACTAGGTGCCATTCTGATCCCAATGTCTACTTCTTGTGGCAGGATAATTCGCTCTTGATTCTGGTTCTATATGTTGATGACCTTTTGATCACCAGGAGTTCTTCATCAGCTATTGTAGTGATGAAGGCATCTCTCTAGGATAGATTTGACATGACAGACTTTGGTTTGTTGCACTACTTCCTTGGCATCAAGATCTCACAGTTATATTCAAGGATTTATCTTACACAGCCTAAGTATGCTCTTGATTTATTAGCTCAATTTCACATGGCTGATTGCAAGCCATCTTCGACTCCCTTTCTATCAGGATTAAAGCTTGAGTCTAATTGTTCTTCACCATTGGTTGATGCCACTTAGTATTGACAACTTGGTTGTAGTCTCATATACTTGAATCACACTAGGCCTGACATATCATATACAGTGGGACTTGTCTCCAAATTCATGCAGGAACCTCATGAGTTGCATTGGAAAGTAGCTAAGAGGATCTTGCATTACATATAGGGTTCACATAGATATAGGATTCATTACAGATTTGGCATAGAGGTTGACTTGGTTAGATATACATATTTAGACTGGGTTGGCAATTCACAAACTCATAAGTCCACTTCTGGTTATAGTTTCTCTCTAGGTTCTGGTCTTATCAGTTGGTCTAGCAAGAAGTAAAATGCTATTTATATATCATCCATAGAGGTAGAGTATAAGGTAGCTATTAATGTAGCTATTGAGGCTATTTGGCTTTAGGGGATACTTTTTGAGTTTGGCATTCTTATTATGCAGCCCACCATCATTTATTGTGACAAGAAAAGTACCATTTAGATTTACAGGAATCTAGTTCAGCACCAGTGGACCAAGCACATAGAGATTCACATGCATTTCATTCAGGAGCTTATTCATAGTTAGGTCATTGACTTGATATTTTGCTATTCTTTGGAGTAAGTTGTAGATATCTTCACCAAACATTTCACCAAGAGTAAGTTCATTCATCTATGAGCTCTTCTTGGGGTGCGGTCTACATCTACAACAACATCATCTTTAGGGGGCCTTCTAGCCTCTTCATTTCTTTTATGTCTCTCTTTTGGGGGGGAGGTTTTTCCTACGAGTTTTCTCCTTTTCTCTATATTATGGGAGATTGCATTTGTACATGGGTACTTCATCAGGCCTAGTTGTTGGGACTCATTTTATATTTCCACACTGCCCACCTAAGCTACACTTATGTTGGGGTATTACTGTAGGTTTTTTTTTTTTCCCTATTTATTAATTAGAGAAATTGTATTTCTTGTGCTTACATGGAGTTTTCATACATTTGTGGGATAGGCTAGCTTATGTGGAGGTGTGTGTCATAGATGTGTCATAAGTTTCATAATAATGTCATAAGTATCTCCCTTGATGGGAGTTACTTCTCTATTCTTATCACCTTGTCACCACCTTTCATGGAGGAGTTACAATCTATTCATGGGGTACCTTGTCCAATTTTTTTGGAGGAGTTACTTACATACTCTCTTATATGCATTCCTCACTTTGGCCATCTCATGTTAATCAAATTTTTGTTTTCTCCATTTTGTCTTGTGCAATTTAGCTTCTTGTATAATTTCAAATTGCTTTAGCATCTATGTGGTGTGCACTTGCTTCATCTCGTGTGATCACGTCTCCATTGCATTCACATTATCTGGATTCTGGCAACAACTCTGATAGATATCACATTAGAAATGGGTTGTGAAAACATCCAAGTGTTCCATTAAAACATCATGATAAAGATATCAAGTGAATATGAAAGCACATTCCTTTAATGCATGGACCATTTTACTATCTTCCTACATACCTTTCAAAGTGCATCTATAGGTGTTCAAAAGGAAAATAACATGTTAAATAGAGGTTTTAAATATTGGTTTCAAGACCTTAATGAAGATAGACACCTATTTGGATGATTGGAAAAGAGTCTAGGTTTGCCAATGGGGTCAAAGCATGCACATTGTCCACTTTCTCCTTTACTACATGTATACACTGAATGGCCACCTACAAGTATCCTAAAAGAGTAAAGGAACCATGTTGAAGTGTTAAAATAGATGATGAAACTCTCTTTGAGGTCTTAGTGTTCAATAAAATTCCATGGTAGACCTATTTTCAAGGTTAAATGAGCAAATATAGGTTACAAACCATGTTAAAGGGTCAATTGACTATGTTCAAGACTATTTTCCCTTAAAGTGAAAAATAGAGGCCTGGGTCCTCTTGTCAAGACCATGTAGCAAGGTTATCAAGGGTTTTTTGAAATATAGGTGACCATAGATTATATTATGCACATATTAAAAGAATTTTGAAAATTTTAAAGGATAAATGAGTAGTGGAGATTTGTTTTTTGAGGCCCTAAAATTACCATTTAGACAGTAAATTATTTCACTATTATCTATAGGATTATAAGCTTTGAAGGACCTATGTGCTCCAAGTTGGTAGCCTAAACCATGTCATCATATTGGAGGAGTTACAGTTAGTTTAAGGGAGTAATTTTAATCTAAAATTCAGTTAATGATAATTATGCATTGTGTTTTTATTCTTATACACACCTTCCATCTGTACATAGACCTAGTGAACACCTACAACCACCCAAGGGTAAAGTTTGAGAAGGTGTCCCTTTCTTATGAACTTGAAGCATAGTAATCTAGAGTATAATGTGAATTTGGTGGAACATGAAGACAAATTATAATTTATAATATGGATTTTTAAACCTATAAACACCTTTAGATGCCCCTTTATTTGACAATGAGCACTACAACCAACTGTGTTTGACTATTTGCAATAGTGAGCTAGAGGGAGACATTCCTTCATGATTGGTATATTACAAAGATGGGATAAGAGGTTAAAATAATTTAAAATTATATTTGGAGATTATATATGGACTTATAATCTAGAATTTAATAAAAAATATATAAGTACACCTATAGGTACACCATAAAATAGGTCAACACAGTCAAAAATTATGCATACAGTCTGGGCCACATAGGAGCATATAGAGACATGTGAGAGGTTAGAAGGATGAATTAAGGTTATAAAACCTTAATAAAATTTAAAAAATATTAATGAAACCATTATTATTCATTTTGAGTAGAGAAATGGTTTTTTAAAAAGTAATATATAGTCAATCTATGACTGCCATACACACAATCAACATTTTGCACAGTCCATCTTGAAGATTGGGAGAGTTGGAAGGTTTATTAACCTAAAAAAAAGACAAAAATTGGTACATATTTTCTACACAACTTGTATAACCCTATAAAATCTTCACTTTATCTATGAAAACAAATGGAATGCCCTCTATTCTATCTCAAATAGAGGGCACTCCCTTGTGAATAAAACTGGTGGGTTTTGGGGAGAAGGGGATGAAGAGTGACCTAAGAGTTTTTTGTAAATGGAAAGAAGGTTTTTTAAGTGGGAATAAATATATTAAAAAATTATTAATATTTCATAAAAATGGAAAACCCAACAAGATAGATTGGGTGGCTAGGTTTGCAAGTAGGCCTGAAAGGCAGAGTTTTGTTTAGTGTCCAAATGGAAGGTCAGTGCTACTTCCAGCATTAGGTATTAATTATATCTAATTTTTAAATATTTTTATTCTGAATTAATAGGTTTTAAATATTTTATAGTGTATGGGAATCTATAAAAATTCATTTTGGGCTTTAAGGTGTAGATAGGCTATAAGACCAACATTATGCCTAGTGCCCAAATGAGGAGTCATATTACTTTATAACATGAATTAATAATAAAAATTTATTTTATAATGTTTAAATGGTCACTTAAGATGTATAAAATCCTAAAAATTGTATAGGAAATACAAGGAAGTCATATTTTGGCTCAAAGGTAACATTAGGCCTGTGCAAAGCAAAGGAAGAGCTCGATAGCCTAAGTTGAAGTGTTCATATCTTTTGGAGGATTTTCATGGAAGATATATGAGTTTTGGAAAGTTATTTGGGGTATTAAATATCACATTAATTTAATTTATCTACAACTCCAATGTCATAACTTTATGAACAAACCTTAAGGACAAAAATTGCCAAAACCCTTGCAAACCGTTAGTCAAGACCGAATGGAAAAAATGAGGATGGAAAGCTAATAAAATGGAATATTTTATATATAATAGTTATTTTAAATTATATAATAATATATTATACTTATCCCCACCCTTTTTATCTATACGTAATTATATGGATAGGGTATAAAACATGGCACTTTTGACTATTTTTTGTGTTTTGTAGGTTCTAAAAGGATTATGAAGATGAAATAAATTTTGGAGGAAATATTATTAATTTAAAAAAATAAATATTTTAAATTAATTCCTTATAAAATCTCTTAAGTTATTTAATAGGATTCTTCATCTCAACCAGTCAAAACTAGCATAATAACAAAGCTAGTGAGAAGTGTGAAAACTCTAATTAAAAGTGATTTTTAAAGTGTGCCTGATTCTTATAAAACCATATATGGTATTTAAAAATTTCATACACTACCTCCCATGGATTTTAATGGAAAACTAATGCATTTTTGGAGGCCAAGTGTGTAGGGTGCATGAAAGAAGAGTTTTTTAGATTATAGATGGTGATGGCTCATCTCCAGAAGTTTCTAGAGGATAAAGATTAAAAAAATAAATGGAAAGGAATTTATGAAATCCTTATAATTAATTATAATCATAAAAACTATCCCTAAATAGTTTTGGGATGATCAAATAGAGGTGAATTCTAAAGGTAGTTTTTTGAGCCAGAATGAGAACTTTTATGCTGCTTTGTAATAGTTTCATGCCTTGTATGGAAAATTGTATTTATTTAAATTGCATGGTTCATCACACATCCTCTTATCATGCACAATTAAATTATTTCCTTATCTTGATAAGTGTCCTTGTGACCCCTTGACTTCTCTCTCTCTCTCTCTCTCTCTCTCTCTCTCTCTCTCTCTCTCTCTCTCTCTCTCTCTCTCTCTCTCTCTCTCTCTCTCTCTCTCTCTCTCTCTCTCTCTCTCTCTCTCTCTCTCTCTCTCTCTCTCTCTCTCTCTCTCTCTCTCTCTCTCTCTCTCAGTTCCTATAATAACTAACCATTTTGACCTTTGTAATTTATGATCCATATGAGTATGGTGAAGCATTACTCATTTTAATACCATTTGATCAATAATAATAATTATTTTTATCTCTTTATGAATATTCATAGTGTTTTCTACTTAGATTATTTATCTTGCTTAGTGATAACTATGATTTCCTTATCATGTTGTCTCATTCTTTCATCCTATTTACAGTTGGAAAGCATCTTATTATAGGGCATATAAAGTTTTATTTGAAGTTTCAATGTTGAGTGAGTTATTCTATTAACTAGTGCCATTTATGCCTCTTTTCTATTAATCCTATACTAAAAATTCATCCATAACCTCATAATGTAATATTATTGTGAGAAGTTGGAGACTAGAGAAGTGTATGTTTGGTTAGTCTCTTGGTTTCATGTGTAACATGCAACTGGTTGGAAGTCATAAAATTATTTAGTGTATCACCTCCCTTAAGATATTTTGATTTAATTTTTTTTATCCCTTTTACCCCCTAAAATTTTAGGTGTAGTAGTGATCCAAAGTGGTACATCAATGAAACTAGCCGTACCTTGAGATTCACCTCATCTTTAGCTTACCCACAAGCCTAGAGGTGTTTTAATTGTGCCACTTGGATGAGGATAGATGAGACATCTCATAAAAGGGTGAAAATCCAAGTAACAACATGTATTCTAGTTATTCAATATTTATATTAACTAATCTCTCTTCTAGTAATGTATCTTCCTCCTTATCTATATTATGCACATATCTAGTATGACTACTAACAATTATTTCTAAATTGCCTTTCTCCTAAAGGTTAATATTTTGTTCCACATCTATTAATTATTATATATTATTTATATATATTTCATCTTAATTAATTAATATTTGACTTCCTTCAATTGTTAAAATATCTTCACTTGGTTTTACTATATAACTAACATATCCTATTTTAATATTATTCTCCTTGCCTCTTCTTCTAGTATTTTCTAGGCCTCATCTACTATAGGCTAAAATACTCTCTATCAGTTGGTCCTCCATGAACAAGGTTTTGAATAGGTTGGGTGTTAAAAATAGTGTGACTAAATATGAAAATCCTTACCACATTTCATTAATTAATTTCAATAGTGTATAATATAATATTTCATCTATCCTACTTATCACACTAGCATCATCTATGCCTTCTCATAATGTGAATATTAACTCATCTACTTGTGGAAGATTAATATTATCTAGGTTTTCAATGTGATAACTTGAGATGGTATAGGTCATATTATCTCCATCAATTATATTATTTCTTCTTAAAAATATTTCTTATCTTTATTTCTTCTTCATCTCTTTCCTAATTTTTGACTTAATTTTCTCATCTTATATATGTTTATTGATCTCTTGGTTCACCATTTTCTCTTGACTAAGTTAATTTATCTTCTTACTATTTTTTTTTAATTTTTAAACTAATATAATATTAATTATATACTTAACTTTCTATCCCTTATGATCTCCCCAACCATTTATACAAGATACTTTTATTTATCACATATTATGAGGATCCCCCCTTTTTTTGCCTACTATCCCTTAGGTGCATGTACCCTAAAAGAACTATTTACCTTATATTACCATATTATGATCCAAAAATATATTTTTAATGAGGAACAATAATTTATTTCAATAAATGATGTCTATCACCTTCAATAAACTTAAATTTTTTTGTGTCAAAGCTTATCAACCATGTATAGCCAAAACTACAATAAATGAATTAAGTGTAGTCTTGAACCAATAATCAATAGGATTAATTAAAGGTGTGTCTACTATTAGAGATCCTTAATATTTTACATCAATCCACTTTATAGGTTTCTTAATGCGGAATCTACAACCTTTTTTATGTTGTGATTACCACAATATCCAAGGCAATAAATTTTGTGTGAATGTGACCTAGTATTATTCTTTCTATGACTAAAAGAAATATGAATTTACTATAGATAAGGATTCACCTATTTTTGAATTCAGAGTGAAAAAATATTATTTATTCCCACCATTATTATATTTAAATTAATGTTGTATTCTAAAACTCCAATGGATACTTTCCACTGGACATCAGTTAACTGAAGACTATGTGGTGCCACTAAATATTGACATAAAATATGAAGTTGTTGGCTATAAATAGCTTCTGTTATTTAAGTTAAATTCACTTAATATTAATGTTATGAAAAGTTTAATATTGTTTAGACAAATTTATCTTATGCATTCATTAAAAATAAGTAGGTGCTTTCATTCCCTATAATCAATACATAATACATAGTAATTCCTACTCTAAATTATATTTATTTATATTTATATAATAATTTAGGAATACAATATTCTTATATCTATTTATAATATACCACCATATTCTATTATAAAGGTTACTCTACATTATAATCTATTTATTAATATTCTCTAATATACATTTGCTCTTTTGTATGCTATATTTACTTTATTATAATATTATAGTATAAATACCGACTAAATAACTTACAATTAAATGGTCATGTTTATGTGATACATTAATTTTCTTCAATCAAGTTTTCTTATTTTACTAAAAGTACTAATCCCTTATAGCATGTCCCAATTGGTAGAAGCCTATGTTCTATCAAACTAGAGATGTTTTGTTTTGTTACAGTAAAGATAAAGAGTCTGTAGTAACTATAATTTCATATTTTTAATAATGAATAATCATACCAACACACACACACACACACACACACACACACACACACACACACACACACACACACACACACACACACACACACACACACACACACACACACACACACACACACACACACACACACACAAACACACACACACACACACACACACACACACAAATAATTATTATAACTTTAATATTTAATACATCCAACTCCAAATAGGTTAAGTGTGGCTCAAAATATCAATAAAATCAAAATATAATGTTTGTACATACATGTATAATATTATTCATAGGACCTTATCATCTTTCTTTGAGATGGCCCTAATTTAAAATAATGTCTTAAATTATGGATCCTAGGCTACCTCCTACTATTCCATCCCTAGGAGGTTCTATATCCCCATGTCTATTAGCTTAAGGAAGACTAACCCCCTCTCCCAGCCATAACATTGGCAGTAGCCTACACTTGAGTCTTTGTTGTAGTGACATTCACCTCTAGACTATTTTTATCTACCCTTAGACTATATAGTATCATATAATCATGGTATTTTTAGGTCAAAACATCCATGTACCATCATATCCTATCAATTATAAAAATTCAATTTGAATATATGCAAATGCAACAACTAAAAATTGGTTGAAATATTTTCTTGGTTGTTTATGCTCGTTGTTGAATTGGAATGCAGTTATCTTTTTTTCAATGTTTTTTTTCAAAATTAATAATACTTCTAAGTCAAGAGAAAGAAAATATTGTTTGGAGTCACTAAAAGTAATAAAAATATTGAGATTCAGTTTTACATTGCATTTAATTTTATATGCCACTTAATGTTTTACTTACATTCCTAGTAATTTCCACATATTGTACATCATCTCTAGTTAAATATACATAATAATTTAAAATAATAATTATATAATGATTTAAAAATAGATTCAAACCAAATTTTTTAAGTAATAGAGTTTTCAATAATTGATAAGTAACACTTAATACTTGTTTGAAATCCAATTGTGAAAATTGATGGTGCACAATTTGATGTAGTTATTATGTTTACCATAACCAATTGGATAATTTGTTGAAGTTAAAATTATTGGTTATATTTATCATTAGGTTTTTTATTTGTGTGAATATGTTGTTAATTGGAGAATGATATCTCCACCTCAGATGAATTCACACACTAATTTAATTCCTCGTGATTTAATTACTCATCCAAATTCATCATTTTTTGTAATGGATTAAAAAATTCTAAAATTAACAATATAAGTTTGGAATGAGAATTAAAAATTGGTTAGAATGGGTTATAATCTATTTTGAAACACATGGAGAAGTCAAATATATAGGAACAATTGGATGTTACATCCTGATTTCCTCACTAAACTTGATTATATCTTTAAACTAATATTAATGTGGTTAATGTTGGTTAATTTACTATTGTAGGAAATTGATTTCATTTATGTTAATGTATGGGAAGTCATGTAATGAATATTACATGACTCATCACTTATTGGTTAGTTGTACATGATTTTCATATATATATATATATATATATATATATATATATATATATATATATTTATATATATATATATATATATATATTGATTATGTTCATTTGGTACTATTGTGCTTTAGCAAAATTTTATTGGTTATTATTGATGTGGGCTAACTACAGTTTGTGTTTGTTGAGGTGGATGCAAGAGATAGTCCACTTTTTAAACTGATATGGAGGGAGAGTATCATCATAGAGAGTGTAAAAAATCACTTTGTTGGGTGTATAGAGATTGATGAGAAACCTTGTACACACAACTTAGTATATTTAAAATGCATGTTGCTTATGAGTTTATGGTTACATGCTTGATCTAATCTTAGTTTCATTTAGTTGTTCATGTTTGATAATGCTGACTAGTTTTGATCCATGACTAAATTCTAATATTAACATGTTTTTAATTGTGATTATTCTTTATGATGGTGATATTTTATATTGTTAAATAATACAAGGAAATTTATAGTTAAAATTATCTCTTAGATTACTTTGTTGTGTGGTTTGTTGACTACATGATTGACTTTTCAATAAACTCCTTACTCTATCTATTACCTATAAATAATAAATAGAAAAACTTATTGTCAATATAAGGTTTATAATTTTCAAGGATATGGATCACTATTCATATTTTATTAAATTAAGTTAATTATTTAAACATTGAAAACCTAAGTCATAGTTGAGTTGGGTTTTAGGGGTATCCTTGGTGACCTTGTTTTAAGTACCAAAAAGGTGTTAAAATAAACCTTTGGTTTGTGTATTTTAATTATGTTAATATGTTTCTAATTATTAATGAATTATTGCATTATTTTGAAATTTGAATGTCAACCTTAAATTGAGTGCATGTTATCATTATGTTATTTGGATGAGTCAAACCATGCAAAGTGGAGAACTAGGGTTTGAATGAGGAAATATTATTGTAGTTACATGATTCACTATGTTGTTTAGACTTTTTAGATGTCAATCATGCCATGAAATTTTGGTGTTTATGGTGATTATTTCTTGAGTTGAACATAATTTAATCATAGAGAAGGGTTCACCATGAAATTAGGGATTTTTTGTGGCATGAAAATAATAAAGGAGATGATAAAATATGGATGGTAGTCATCGATGGAAAAGGGAGAAGAAAAGGGGAATAATTTTGGCAAAGGAAAAGTGGATAGTCTTCACCTGAAGTATATTATTGAGGTAGGGTTTTATTATTTGATTACCCTATATAGCCATGTTCATTTTAGTTTAATGTTGAATGTTTTTATAATGGTTATAAAATTGGTTATATTATAATATAATTAGGGATTCAATCTTGTGAAAGGAGAAATCCATCCATAGGATTGAATCATTGATTCAAATTTGATTATAACATAGACACAACTATTTTAAATAATTTAAATGAACATTGTTTTAGTTCTGATTTTAAATTACTTAATTATGTTTATTTATTTTTTTGAGACTTAGGTAAATTTCCTAGCCATAGAACTCTAGTAAAAAACTGCAGGTATCCATTTTGACCTCAAAGAGTATATGGAAATCTTAAAAAAATAACAAGGGATTTGATGTTAAACTCACCTTAATCTATAAATGCATATCAACTATTGGGGTTACTAAGACAATGATAATATTTTTAATATAGTTGAGGATTCATGTCTAGTCTTGGCCATTTCATATAAATTTCAATAAAAAATTTATGGCTTATAATTTTAAACAAGACAACATGGATGTATATCCATGAAGTTAGTTTCATGTTGGTTGACTAATCTTAACCTCAGGTATACTTTTAATATGAATGTATAGGTATTATACTAGTAGGTTTTGGGTGCTATAACACCATAATATTGGATACATATTCATGAACTTAAGTGTACCATATAGTACACTTTAGGATAGTCATATTTAAGTGACTCTATCTCTTAATGTGTTATGTTTTTTAGTGACTTGATTCATTGTGAATATAAGTGTATATGGATCTTTGTTGAAATTTCTAGTCTTCTAACTGAGTTGTTAAATGTTTGTAGATTTTATAGAGGGTGTTGTTTGGTGTATACTCTTGGTAATGTCATTTTATTTTTAGACTACTAGAATAATAACCATTGGGGAGATATTCCTACATCAAAGTAAATCTTATATCATTATAATTTTGCATATATAAATTAATGCTTGGTTAGAAAAAATTTAACTATACATATAACTTATGTAGAAAGTAACCATGTGATACATCTCAGAGTGGGGTATCACCAATTGATAATTTGAGAATAATATATTCTTAAAAAAACATTCAAAACTTGGTATGGACACTATGAATTTTTAATGCTTCATTTTAGGTTAAAGAATTCTCTATTATCATTCAAAAATATCATGAATAGTGTGATTACAGATTATATGCACCATTTTTTGTTAGTTTTCTTAGATGATATATTCATTTATTCTAAGAATGAGGAATAACATATGAACATCTAGATTTGGTTTTGAAGGATTTGTGAAAGCAATAATTATATGGTAAGTTATTCAAGTGTGTGTTATTTTAGAGTAATTTATAATACTTAGGGTACATTATCTCTATAAATGGAATTTTAGTTGATCTAGTGAAGATAAGAGCCATAATGGAATGGCTAACAATTAAAAAGGTGCATAAAGTAATGAGTTTCATGGGGTTGGTAGGTTATTATAGGAAATTTGTTCTAGATTTCTTGAAAATAACTAACCTAATTACCTCTCTTCAAGAAAATAATCTGAGTTTTCTTCAATTAGACATGTGTGAAGAAGCATTTTAGGAGTTGAAAATGAGGCTTACTTTGAAACCTATGATAAGAACTCCCAATCCTAATGGACAATTTTTAGTGATTACAAATGCATTTGTGGATGATCTTGGAGGATTTATTATGAAATATGGTTTAACTGTAGTGTATGAGTCTAGGAAGCTGAAGCCATATGTGGAAAAATTATGCTCCACATGATTTGTAACTTGATGTAATAGTGCATGCCTTAAAATTTTTGAGGCATTATCTATTGGGAATGTCATTTGAGCTCAATATTGATAGCTTAGGGCTCAAATTTATCTTCACCCAACCAAACCTAAATTCTCATTAGATAGGATGGTTAGATTTTTTATCTAATAATTATTTTAATATTAGGTACATCAAGGGTAGGTAATATAGAGTTGCAAATGCCATTAGTCATAGAACTACATAGAAGCTTTGGATACTATCTATGGTACTTTATGTGATTAGGTAATTAAATTCTTTCTTAAGGATGAATTCTATGAGTAGGTTCAAATAGCTTTGTTAGAGTATGCTCAAAATCTTAAGTTTAGAGGATTCAATTTAGAAAATGATGGTCTTTTGAGGTATAATGGTAGAATTTATGTACCTAACAAAGATAATTTGAAGAAGATAGTGATTAAAGAATTTCACAATTCCCCTTATTTAGGTCACCTTAGAGTGACTAAGCCCATGGTTGAACTAAGACCTATCTATTTTTGGAAGAGATTTAAAAATGATGTAGAAAATTTTGTGTCTTAGTATTTAGAATGCCAATGTCTAAAGGATAAACATGTGAATCATGAAGGATTGTTATATCCTCATGATATACTAGAATGGAAGTGGTAGGTAACTAGTATGTACTTTGTCTAAGGTTTTTCATTATCATAGAATCAACATAACATGGTCTTGGTAGTTGTTGAAAAACTAACCAAGGTGGCTCACTTCATACTAGGTAATATGATGATGATGCACCTATACTTGCAAAGAGATTCATGAAAGAGGTGCATCAATTACATGCGTTTCTAGAGAAGGTCATTTTTTATTGAGATCTGAGAATGACTTATAGGTTTTCATTGATCTTAAATTTGGTTCTAGGCACATATTTTAATTTTAGTACTGCATATCATCTTAGAATAGATGGACAAATAGAGAGGGTAAACCAAGTTCAAGAATATATTATTTGAATGTATTGCATGGATCAACAATAAAAGTGTGAGGATTACCTTCCACTATTATATTTTATTGATAACAAATCTTACCAATCAACATTAAATATGGCTCCATTTGAAGCTTTCTATATAAGAAGGTGTCAAACACCAATCAATTGGGATAAGCTTGAGTATAGGGTAGTCTTTGGTCTTGAAATGCTTGTGTAAATGAAAGATCAAGTCAAATCAATAAGTCAAAGGTTGGATGAGGCCAATAACAGATAGAAAAGTTATGTTGATCTAAAAAGGACAACAAGATAGTTTTCTATTGGTGATAAAGTGAATTTGCAAGTTAATCCTCAAAAAAGGTTGATTAAGTTTGTTAAATCAATGAAGTTATCATGAAGATATGTGGGGTTATAACAATGGTTGTCCATTATAGGAAACAACCCAATGTATAAAATTTATTTTAGTATATGTCATCCATATTATTGAATTTAACCATGACAAAAATTGTTGTACATAAATTTTACAATATTATCAAAAATGTACTTATTAGGAGGTGTGGTGAGATATTTGTAGTAATGTTTAATCATCATTTCCTAGTTTTTATTTTATACTATACATAAAAATAAAGTTATAATTAATTTTTTCAATTCTTATATCACATTTGTACCTCTATAAAGTATTAAAAATAGGATGAGTCTGTGTTATGTCTTATGATCATGTGCTACCAAAAATATATAGATCTCTCATACTTAAATGAATATTCTGATAAGACAATCCCAAAATCAGTTACCTTTATAATACCCAAGGGATCATTGTGTGATCGATCTATTTCTATTTTCACGTATTCATTGAGATTTTATTTTTAACTATGGACACCATAGATGCTAAAAATAACCAAAATTCCATTCAACCCACCTTCTAAATTCAAAATCCTATAACATCCTTCAAAAATGATTTAATTCTTATATTTAGATCTATTTTATGTATGTGTATATAACTATGAAAAAATTAATCTTTGGCAACTATAATAATCAAGATCCACAAATAATTAATTGTTCTATATCCAATGTAGGAGAGTATATCTATTATTAGAAATGTGGTTGTCATTGATGTATAAAGGGACATTATGATCATGTCCCTAATGTTTAAGACTAAATATAGTGATTAGAGAATATTAAAAGGATATTATTAGAGGTCAAATATGAGTGGAGTGATTATTTTCATGAGTATAATTCATCTGGTTCTTCACATTGATCATCTATACATTTTGGGTCTAAGACAAGAAACTATGAGAAGACATTTTGCTAATGTCATAATTACCACGTTTGAATGAGTTTGGGGAGATAGTCACATGGTTATGATAAAATTAGTCCCTAGTTATTATGCACCATATTTAAGGACATGAAATGAAGTTAAATTAAAGATATGGGGATGAAAATTTGGCTACTCAAACAAAAATCACTAAGTTTTTATACTTAGAAAAATTTGTAAAAGGGTTCAGTAGATCCAAGTAATCATATTGATGAGGTCAGTGTTTACACATATGGAGGTGTTGTCACTTGGATTTTCACCCATTGAGGAGATTTTTATATCTCATAATCCAAGTTACATAATGGAAACATATTTCTTGCTATGAGTGATAATTTTGTTGAGATGAATATCTTCAAGGGCTAGTTCCCTTGGTGTAATCTTTGAAAACACTTTCTTGCCTATACACTTTGGATGAAAAGGGTTAAGAAAAAAACTAAGAGAGATAAAAAATTTGATTCACCATTAGTATATTTCCTCTTATTTACTAAAATTTTAACACTTAGAGTCAAATGAGATCTCTTTTCACAAAACTCATAATTTAAGTTGTATTGTCACATCAGTGTTTCATAAGCTAGGTTCAAGGAGGTATCTGATACTTAAGAGATAAATGAATGATTATTTGATATAATATAGTCATATACCACTTATAATACACTTATAAACTTGTAAATTCCACTAATAAATACCTGTAACAATCACTCTTCTACACACTTGATGAACAATCAAAGATAACAAGGTAGAAAAGATACTCTTCTACTAGACAAGACCAACAATATTACACTTAAACTCAATTTAACAACATGTGAGTAGGAAAAATAATTTTTTTATTTCTTCAAGATTCATTCAAGTACAATTGTTTTTAGGTTTTCACCATTAACCAATGGAGGCTACTCCAAAGAGCCAAAATAGTGAATATTTATAGCCTTTGAGAGAAGAGTAAGGCAAGGGAAGTTTAAAAGTCACTTAGACACTTGTAAATATCAGAAGAGGGGTTTAAATTTGTATGATAAATAGGTATGGGATTAACCATAAAATTTTATGAGGTCCAAATGTCCATATAAGTGATGAAAGCTATGAAAAGTTTCATAAAATTCCTTATCTTGGCTCAGAAAATTGCCTTCATCATTTGGAGTTGTTTGAACATCCCACCAATAAATAAGAAAAAATATTATGATTGGGATAAGATTTAAGGAACTCAGACATGAATTTAAATTCATTTTTTGAATTTCTACTCATTTATAAACTCCTATAAAGAAGCCATCACTGTCTATAGTCTAAAAAACTCCATGTTCAGTCACCCCTCACACTTGGCCTTAAAAATGACTTTAGTTTTTAATTAAAATCAATGAGAAGAAGTTAATAAAACTTATAAATTATATATATGGCCTTGGAATTCTTAGTCAGACCTTAAAAAGGCTCACACCTAGAGTTTTCACCCTTTTCACTATTGTGTCCACTATGCCAGTATTGACTAGCTAAAAGGAAGGTAAATTTTTGAACACCTAGATGTTTTTAATAGAATAAAATTGAAATATTAAGTTATTATAATCCATAATATTCCACCCAAACTTTATTTGACTTTCAAAATCCACTTGTAGCCTATAAAACACAAAAAAATGGTGAGAAAACCCATTTTTTTCATGTTGTCCATATAATTACATACAATGAATTTTAATGGGATGGATCATGAATTAGTATTATCCATGTTAAAATATATTTCCTTTCCAAACTATTTTTTTAAATTAGTTTTCTAATCTCATTTTACCCATCGCATTTTTACTAAGGGTTTTGATCAATTTTCTACTCTTAACCATTGTTCATAAATATTGCACATTAAAGTTCCAAACCAATGCCTCAAGTTAGTTTCCAATGACCTTCTGTAAACTAATAAAAACTAATTTTTCTCCCATGCATACCCTCCAAGGAGATGTGAGCTCCAAAATTTCTCCTATCGAGCTTTCTTTTCCAATTTTACATGAGGGTGAGTGGTTTTGAGCTCAAATATGGATCTATTGATAAATTTTATGAAATAAAAAATATATAAAACCTATATTTTGATCTAAAAAGCATACCTCAATCATATGGATAGTCTACCAGGAGTCAAAAGTGAAGATGGACTACCATTTGGCATTAGGCCTTCTCAAAACCCAATAGGTTTACTAGGCACCTTGATGGATTCGGATGTTAGGAATAGTAACTCATGGTTTTATTGTTGTATTATTAATATTTACATCTCATTTTATCTCTTAATACCAATAAATACCCTTTCAAGAACTTTACTTTAACAACTTCTCTCATTTACCGATTAGATATAGTAGAAACCTTGTCTAGTTGGACTATGTGTGAAGAGAAAATGGATACTTTGAGGAGTCTAAGCTTTATCTATTGATTATTATCCATTATTTTACTTATATAAAACTCATAATATATTTTAATTAAGTTTTCAAAGCTCCTTTTTTATTCCTTTTCTCATTTTGACCTCAAAAACTCATCTTGACAAACTTTGATTTTCCTAGACTGCTAAACTTTGAGATAGAAAAGAGAGGTATATCTCTCATAAATTAGTAAAATTGAGTGTTTTTAGAGATGTGACAATTCATAATTATTATTTTTAATAGAGGGTTCGGTCTGATTCCATGTTTTGGATGGATAACCATCTCTAAATGCCCCATAAAAAACTCAAAAAAACCTATTTTCTTGCATTTTTCTCAAACCCTCTTAAGAGAGACCTTTTAAATCCAAAAAAATACCTATATGTGGCCTAAAAATATTTAAAATTTAAAATTAATTCATATGGAGCTTTTAACTCACTTAAACAACCCATTTCCTCTTGAATTCTCATACTTGGCTATTGGGTAAAAGGCTTCCAAGCTCATTGTATGGAATGTTGCCCATATGGCCAAGTAAGGAATGAAAACGATCATTTTGGTAAGATTTTGGGATTTTTAAACACTTAAATACATATCATGAACCATTATACCCTGATTGGAACCTTCACCTCTTCCTTGGACACGTTTATCTTTCCACTTGGCCTGCTAGGTTATACCTTGTTATAGGATTGAGAATAGGAGTCTTAGAACCTTGTAGATGTATTGTATATTTTATCTTATTACTAATTATCTCACCATGTTTTCCATTGATGTGTTCACATACTTTAGATACAATCCAAACTCATCCTTTGGGTTTTCAAATACATTTTTAGTTCAAACTAGGTACCCTAATTGAGATCTTGACTTAGACCCCTGCATTTAAGCCTACCTCTAGATATCTATTCTTAATTGAGATCTATTCATGATGATTTTGAGAATATCCTTGAATTTTTATGGTAATTTGGTAGGTTTTTTAACTAATATCATTTTAGCATCAAAATATAAGGTTATTGGCTTGACTATGACACCTTGCTTTTGGACCCTTGTAGGTAGTCTTGAGATCTGTTATACTTATTAATGGTGTCTCAAGATCTAGTGATTATATTAAAACTATGATGAATTATTTCCAAATAATTTTCACTCAAATTCTACATAATCACTCAAAAATATGTTATCTACTAACATTGTTAACTGAGATATCCCTTTTACCCCTACCTATGGGTCATCATACGAGTTGGTTGGGGTGATTTGATAAGGAAGAGGCCTTCCTAGATTCCTTTTAAAACATATAGCACTATCCTTTCCTAAAATTCACCTTGGATTGGCAAGAAAACCATCCAAACCATGCATAGACCATTATTTCATCACCCTACTTGTCTGACACCTGTAGGTTACTAGTTCCATGATTGAAGGGGTGCCTATAGATGGTCATGGGGTATATAATGATATACTTTAGTCCTCTCTTGGTGTATTTGACTTAAATCTACCTCAATATACCAGTTTATAATAATTTACCATAACCATTTGCTTTTTATTGCTTCTTATAGTGACTAAAATATCATTTGTATTTATAGGCCTGTAGATGTCATTAAAGGGTCTTAGTGTGTTCTGAGGCATGTTTGAATCTCTATAAAACCATATTTCACTAGTCTTTTCCTTCTCAAATTTAGTAGGGTCCTTTTCATATGATAGGGATACAAGTTTCACTCATTTATATGTCTTAAAACACCTTGTAAACATGTTGTAGAAGGTTTACCAAAATCCTTTAGAGATCTATTTTGCTCTTTTAGGGATTTCATCCCTAAACAAAATCCTTGACCCTCAAACTATTTACATGTCTACTTTTCCTTATAGGATATTTGCATAGGTTTGTTATGACTTTTTTTCTATCTTAAGAACTGAAATATATGTTACATTGTTTTAGATCATCTGTATAACACCCCAACCCCATGCTCAACCACCTGTACGTAGGTGTTTTGATGTTTAAATAGTGGATTGGGTATGAACCACTAGAAAAATGAGTGAAAAATAAAATCATATGCCTTTGAAAAACCTCTATATACACCTTAGGTATAACAAAGGAGTTGTGTCATAAATCAACCTCCTCATATTTTAGTATGACATCAACAAATGGTCTTATGAGTATGCATTGAACAAATTATGTAGGTAGAGAAATGAAATGTGGAAAAACATGATGAATTAACTTTAAAACTACCCAAATACAATTTTCAATATTAAAATAGGTTATTTTCATTCATTTTACCTTGGAACCAGCTTCAAAACACTAGTTACAACATGAAAATCACTTGTATGCACATGAAATATAACAAACAAGGGCGTCACATGACTTTTTGACATGGCATATGAGCATATGGTCAAACATAAACCTCCTTAAGAGTAAAAAAGAACTTAATTTAAATCCTAAAGTCTTTTATATGCCAATACACATCTATTACCACTCCATAACAAAAGGGAAAAACTTATGTATGAGATTGCAACTGAAAATGTGCACAGAGTTGAAAATGGAGGGAAACAAGCTTAGAAGCAAACCAAGAGGTGACATGGTGAAATGAAAACATTAAATGATGTGGTAACATGTCCCATAGGCTTATTTAATACTCTTTCTTAGTTTAATGAGACACCTATAGGAGAATACACTCATCAAACTTGAAGCACTTTAGCTAGAACTGCACCTAGTGATACCCTCTTACAACATGAACTAAATTACTCATCAAACATTATGAAACTTCAAACCAAGAATGGAAACAATCTGATAAGGAATTCAAAATATTTTAGAGACAACATCACCAATTGGTTCATATGGATTTGGTAGAAATGGAGCAAAACCTATAGGTTGCATGAAATAGCTAGTAAAAGAACACAATCAACTTATTAGCAATGGTTGATAAATAAAAATTAATAATTTATCATGTTAATTATATTAAAATTAAATTATTTTAGTTTAAAATAACCTCTCAAAATCATTTTACCTGAAACTACTTGTGTTGTCCATACTAAGCAAAAACTTGAAGGTCACTTTAGCATGTCTAGGAAACCCAAAAATGAGTAGAATGATTTTTGATATAAAATGTCACTTAAAAATAAATTTAATACTTTATATTACTTTTGGAAACATTAATATGACTCCAAATATATTTTTTTCACATGGCACACTTCCCAAAAAGGTAATACATGTGTCATTTGCTCTCTTTTTTAGTTGTTTTTACAATTTTCATTATGGAACCTACCATATTCTAATGTTTCTAACATTAATAACAATTAATATGACCTATTTGGTGTTATAAATTAAAATATGACATTTGGGCACCTTTGTAAATGTGCCACTTACATTTATGATCCTTAAAAGCACATAAAATGACTCCAAATTGACAAATTGACTAATGTAACTAAGACCAAGGATAATTACCATTGAATAAAATAAAATGACATAAAATAATCCCATGAAAATAGATTTATGACCCTATATCATCTAATAAAACATTTTTTTACCTATAGGGGTCTAAGTTTGACCTAAAAGTCAAACTTTGTCAACAAAATGGTGACTCATAAGGGTAGTATGCTTGCTATACTAATGACTAGTAGCCTCATCCTATCAAGGGATAATAGATTCAATGTATTCCTGGAGATAAAAATCAATAAATTTCCTAAAAAACACCAATACAAACACAACACACCAAACTAGCATAAGACAAAGCAAGACACCAAACCAACTCACACATGTGCACAAGAACTTAGGGAAAATAAAGAGAAACACAAACTATGTACATGGAGAGAGGAGAACCTTAGTATAAATTACTGAGATACATCCCATTGACAGGGATATGAATCTCCTCTCCATCCAACTTTAAGAGTTATAAGGCATTGTGTTATTTACATTGGGTTATAACATAAGGGCCACTACATAAAGCATCAAACTTTGTGTGTCTTCCAAGATTAGCCCTATCTTCATCCCACTTTATGATAATGTATCCCTCTTTGAAACTCATTGGCATGGATTTTTTTTCAAATTATCTCTCTGTTTGGTCTTGGTGAGCTCATATTATTTGCATAGTTTGATCTCTTGTCTCCTCAAGCTCTATCAACTCACACAACCTAACTTCTATTCTTTCATTTTCCATAATTTACAACTGATAAGTGAGATCCAACGCTGGTAACTCAATTGGAATAAGTATCTTATCTTATCTACCATTATCAAGTGTCTATGGTGAGTTTATAATGGCTCTTTTTGGGGTGATACTATCAGCCTAAATATCTATCTTCAACTTGGAATGACAAGTCCTTTGGTTCTCTTCCATTGTTCTCTTTATGATCCTGATTAGATTCTTTTTGGTAGACATAGATATTCCATTCCATTGTGTATAATATTGGAGGAGGTACTAAGATGGATTCCATGTTTTAAGTCCCATTCACTTGTATTCATCTTAAGGAAAGATAATGCATTATCTAAAATTATTATTGGACCTCCAAACCTTGTCACTATGCCTTCATAGAAGTCTAGAACTAAAATATCACTTGCTTCCATGAGATAAATATCCTCTACTCACCTTTTAAATTAATCTATATAAGTCAACACCCACTTGTGTCCATCACTATAAGGTAGATTGATTAGGCCTATGAAATCTAAACCTTATTACATAAATGGTTGATCAACTTGAATTGGATGAAGAGGCAAGGCAATAATATTTTGTTTACCATCAAATAATACACAATTTTGACACTTCCTTACCCAATCAGTGGTGTCTTTGATAAAACTATGCCAAAGTATCCATCCCTCATAATCCTAGTAGCTATGGTTCTTATAGCAAAGTGACCACAAACTGGTCCATCATGAAACTCAAACAAAATATTCTCAATCTAATCCAATTCAACACACCTTAATAACACACCTAATAATTCCTTCCTAAATAACACTCCATAAACAAGTACATAAGGAATGGATCCAAATCTCAAGTATATTCTTATATATTTATTAAGGCCTTATGGACACTTAATAGTTTGGAGAAAATGGATCATATCTTATGTCCAACTCCTCATTAATGAAGATACAAATATCATAGGGTCATCATGAAGTGCTAAAATAACCTCTTTTTATTCCTTCAAATCTTAACCAAGATGCTCACATAACCCCTTCCCTTTCAAAAGCTTGGTTGTCTTTATTTAAACATCATACTCCATCACTTTTGTAATCCAACCAACCCATTTATCATTTAAATATCTACTCAAAGGGAAGTCTTTGACACTAGGATTAGGTACCAATATATGAATATTATTGTTATATAAAATATGTCTAAACTTATTTAAACTTCTAACAACTTAAATTAATCACTTGTCAACATAGGTGTATCTTACCTCATATCCCTCCAAACCTTGACTAATGAAAGTAATAGGCTGCTCCAAGTTTCCTTAATTTGATTGAGTAAGCATGGAAGAGATTACCTCCTCATTTACAAAGGTATACTAGTTGAAATACTTTGAAAAATTAGGACTTATAAGAGTTAGAGCTTTGGCAATGGCTTGTTTAATCTCTTCAAAAGTTTCCTTCCTTCTTCTAGTCCAAGTGATCACTTCATCTTTCCTTAAGATATTGGTTAGAGGCTTGAATAAATTATCAAAATTATGGATGAACCTCCTTATGAAATTAAATTTACCAAAAAAAATTTGAAAACCTTTCTTGTGTTTGGGAAAAGCTAATGCCAAGATTGCACTCACCCTTTTAGGATTTATGGACAAGCCCTCTTTGGAGACAATGTGTCCTAAAATTTTACCTTCATGAATATAAAACACACATTTCTTTGGGTTTAGAGAGATTCCAAACTCTCTACATCTCTTAAAAATCTGCCTAAGGTAATTCAAGTAATCCTTTGCATCCTTAAAAAAAACTGTGATGCCATCAAGATACACCAACACAATGTCATTTATTAGTCCTTGAAAAGCCTTATCAATATCAAGCTAAAAAGTAGATCTAGAATTAGACAATCAAAAAGTAATTTTCTTATAATAATATGTACCCCATTTAGTAGTAAAGGTTGTCTTATATTGGTCACTTTCCTTCACCAAAATCTGATTATACCCAGAATACCCATCAAGGAGAGAAAACCTTTCACTACCTACCACAACTGGGAAAATTCTTTCAATATAGGGAAGAGAATAATGTTACATTAATTAAACTCTATTCAAGTCCCTAAAATCAATGCACAACCTTATTTATCCATTATTTTTCCTAACAGGGACTAAGTTTCCTAACTATGATGAATACTTAATAAGAAAGATGATTTTGGACTCAATCAACTTAGTAAGCTCTTTCTTCATAAGAGGATACATCTTAGGATTGATTGGCCTTTGTATTTTCTTGATGGACTTAGCATTCTCATCTATCTCTATGGTATTTTGAGCTAAGTTTGGATCAGATCCCTTCAAATCACTATATTCCCATGCAAAGACATCAAAAAACTCTTTGAATAATTCAATAAAAGCATGTTTCTCTTCACTATTACATACCTTCCCAAGTACAAGAAAAATTTCCTCAAATATTTTTACTTTCTCATTTTTTTCTTGCTTATTAGACATGCTTATCATTTATTTCTTCAACTAGTCATCATCATAAGAAATAGTCTCAAGTGTGACTAGGCCTTTGGGGAGCTTATTTGAATTCAATTACACAATCTTCCCTCCATATTATTACTATATTTTGGGTTGATTCTTGGAATAAAACTTAGCTTATTATAGTATAAAAAGTGTTATTTGTTGGTCACTATCAAACACTTTCCAATTAGTGACATTATTTAGTATGGAAGGACTTATAATCACCTTGAGATGTGGCTAGTTCCTATCCTCTTCTATCCCCTTTCGAACATCAAATTGAACTCTAATTGCTGCCAACCTATCAAATTTTTTATTGTTTTATCTAGGGATAGATGTGATGTTAAAGGCTTGTAAATCCTCCACAAGACCCCAAACTCTATGCTTATAGGACTTAAATAAAGATTTCTTAGTCACATTTTGGCCTCTTACTGATTCAGAATCAACTCACTATCACCATACAATTGTAACTCTTTCACACATCTTTTCCTAGCCCAATCAAGGCCATGAATGAGGGCCTCATATTATGACACATTAAAATTAAAAGATAATTGAAATATGAAAGTGGAATATTGCCTTTCCCTAGAAGGAGAAACTAACATTGCTCCACCACCTACCTTAATTTTCCTTCTTGATCCATCAAAGAAAATCTATCTAAAACCATCCATATCTTCCCTTGGATTCATAAAATTTGGCATAAAATAGTCCTCCTAATGCATACAATACACCCCAAGACCATATTCCTATATTAATTTTTAAGTATCATGCTCATAATGTTCATCTCCCCATTCATCTAAGTACAAATCAGAAACTCCTTCAAGAGAAGATGTTGGAGATTGGTCTATGTGGAGTTCCTCCTCATCGATAATGGCATAGTTGACATTTGCCACTTTAGACATGCAAGGCTCCAAGTGATTATGATGGATAGGTTCTGATTAAATATTTACCTTAGTACCATACTTTGTCCTAAACACCATATAAGAACAATTGGCTACCAAGTATCCACCTATCTTAGCTGTAAACTCTCTTGAAAATTAAAGAGAAAAGTATGGAGGTAATTTTGACACAACCAAATTACAAGGAATGGAAAAATTAGGAAAATCATGTAAATTAAAGTTCAAGTCCTTGAATACTCCAAGGTCTTTGTTGGTGATCCATCCAATTGTAAGACTCCTTTAGCCATTGACTCATATTTGAGGACTAGTTTATTCACTATACACTTGGGCATATCTGAAGTACTATCCCCACTATCTATGATGAAATTATGAAATAGAAATTACTAATGATTATAGATAGGTATAAAGGAGAATTTTTATCAATATTCTTTACTTTTCCATCAATGGGCTGAGTCTCACTCACTAAGATAATGTTCTCATTCCTAACTGATCCAACTTACTTACCAAGTCCTTATAATTATTTTTGAAGCATGCCATTTTGTCTAGGTATTTATAGTGAATCCCATAGTGAAATATTTGTATTAAACTTCTAAATTTGGTCCACAACATTGATATAAGGATTGTTCACCTTGGAAGGTTCTTTCAAAGCACTAGTACTTTATGGTGTATCTTGTGGAAGTTGTTGTGTAGGAGTAGGTCTTATATTCTAAAACTTCTAATTTTATTTCAATTTAGGAGTTATATTAGACCCTCCAACCATTTTGGATTTTTATTGAGTCAAAATAGGTCCTTTATTAACACCTTTTGTCTCTTCATCAACCCTCTTCTTAGACATAGTGTTATAAACCACACTAGTATTCACATTGCTTAAATTTCCCAAATGATTGATGGCATAAAACTATCCCTCCAAATGATTTATGAGAGTATAATAAGATTTTTTTTGTCAATTATCCATTCTAAATTTCATTTCACCTTTCATTGGCCCTTTAAAATTAGAAACTTGAGATGTTTGATTACCTTGCATAGTAATGGATTAATTATGCATCTCATTGGCATAAGCAACTTGGTCTTGACTTTGGTCATAGGAAGAATAAATCAGTTGTTCCTAAACAAGGTTTTTTTGAGTGGGAACAAGGTATTTGAACCATGAAGTAGCATTAGGATTGTAACTTTGGTCAGGTCTATCTTGGGTGATTTGACCTTGTCCTTGAGAATTACCCTGAAAAGGAGGTCTATTTCCTTGTCCAAACTGATTATAAGGTTGGTATGGCCTATAAATTTGATCTTGTTTCCTTTTGAGAGAAAAAAATTCATTAGTGACACTTTTGAGTATATTTTTGACTTCATGGATTTCATTTGTGGGAGTAATGGTATACCTTTCTTGACTAGGTAAAAGAGTTAAGGTAGGTAATACAACTTGACTAGGAGGCTGAAAAATAGGAAAAAATGGCATTGGTGGCCTAAGAATAATATTCACTACTTGAACAAGATAATTCTCAACGTTTATGGCTATCGCATAGGTAGTGGGGAGTGTATTCCCACCCATGGATTGGATCTTCATGGCTACATCACTATTCAATGATTTTATGTAGTACAAGAAGACATAGTTTGGAGTAGGTCTCATAATGGATGGGATCCTATCCCATGTTTTTTGAAATATAGTTTTCAAATATTTATTAAACTCTTTTGGTTCCCTCTTGATAGTGGTCAATTTCTCAGCTCAAAATAGATAATCACTCTTCCCTCCAAGCATGTTAGTCAATAGATCTCATAGTTCATCCCATGAACCAAGAGAATTTTTAGGTAGAGTCCCATACCAATCTAAAGATTTTCCTTTGAAAGACAAGCCAAAAATATAATAGACACATTATTTTTAATGATATTATGGATATTGTAGAATTTTTCAATGTTACTAATGTGTTTAAAGGTAGTAATATGACCTTCTCCACTAAAATATGGAATATTATTAAGGGATACTCTTAAAATTTGGTCATATTGGGCAAGATTCAAAGGAGATGATATAGTGAAGGCTATAAAATTTTGGTTCCTATCCATATTGGAATGTTAACTTTAAGTATTATTAATTTAACTAAATAATAACTAAGTTTTATTAAACACCAACTCTCTTGAATAAAGATGGGTGTTTACATGCCTGAACCTTTCAGCATAATATAAGGGCAATTGCACAAATTCATAGGGTGTACCTTTATTAGTACATATAGTGATCAACTTTGGCATGGAAAATAGGGACTAATTAGAAGCCAAATAGTTTAAAACTTTAGTGGAGTCACCAAGTACTAAGTTTAGTTGTTCTTGTAACTACAACTATGATAAGACCAACAATAATCTTGGACAATCTTCTAGGACTTAAAGTCCCACCGAGGATGCCAAAAAATATTGTCACTTAAATTTCAACCCCTTGAGGATATGCCTATATCTCCTCATCCAAGTGGTATAGTGTAAAATCTCTCTTTCTATGGGTGACAATTTTTTTGAGATGAATCTCTAGAAGGGCTAGTTCCCTTGATACAATCTTTGAAAACACTTTCTTGCCTATAAACTTTGGATGAAAAGGGTTAAGAAAACAAATAATAAATATAAAAAATGTGATGAAACAATATTATATTTCCTCCTATTTACTTATATTTTACCACCTAGAGTCAAAAAAGATCTCTTTTCACAAAACTCACAATTTAATTTGTATTGTCAGATTAGTGTTTCATACGCTAGGTTCAAGAAGGTATTTGATACTTAGGAGAGAAATGAATGATTAATTGATATAATAAAGTAATATAAAAATTATAAGACATTTATACACTTGGAAATAACACTAAAAAATACCTATAACAATCTTTCTTCTACACACTTGGTGAACAATCAAGGATAACATACTAGAAAAGATATTCTTCTACTAGATAAGACCAACAACATTGCACTTACACTCAATTGAACAGCATGTGAGTAGTCAAAATCACTTTTTTTATTCTTCAAGATTCATTCAAGTACAATTTTTTCTAGGGTTTCACCATTAACCAATGGAGGCTACTCTAAAGAGCCAAAAGAGTCAATATGTATAGCCTTTGAGAGAAGAGCAAGGCAAGGGAAGTCCAAAAGTCACTTGGACACTTGTTAGTATCATAAAATGGGTTAAATTTTTATGATAAAGATGCATGGGATGAACCATGAAATTTTAGGAGGTCCAAATGTCCATACAATTCATGGAAACTATGAGAAGTGTCACAAAATTTCTCATCCTAGCTCATAAATCTACCTTCATCATTTGGAGCTATTTAAACATCTGACCAATAAATAGGAATAGATATAATGATTTATATAATATTTAAGTCCCTTTAACATGTATTTAAATTAATTTTTTTCATTCTTACTCATTTGGAAACTCCTAGAAAGAAGCCATCTTTGTTTATAGTCTAAAAAACTCCATCTTGAGTCACCCCTCACACTTGGCCTCACAAATGCCTCTAGAATTCAATGAAAATACATGGAATGGAGTGAATTATACTTTAAAATTATATCCATGTCCTTGGAATACTTAGGTAAACCTTAAAAATGCTCACACTTGGAGTTTTCACCCTTCTCACCCTCGTGTCCACTATGCCAATTTTGACTAGTTGAAAGGAAAGAAATTGTTTGAATACTTATATGTTTTTTCCTATAATTAAATGGAAATATGGAGTTATTATAATCCATAATATTCCACCCAAACTTTATTTCACTTTCAAATTCCACCTGTAGCCTGTAAAACATAAAAAATGGTGAAAAAAACCCTATTTTGCATGTTGTCTATATAATTCCATACAAATAATTTCCATGGGTGAAATATTGAGGGAGTATTATCCATGTTAAATTATATTTAAATTAAAAAATATGTCTTTAAATCATATTTCCAATCTCATTTTACCCATCGGGTCTCTGCCAAGGGTTTACAAAGGTCTTGATAAATTTTTTACTCTTAACCATTGTTGATAAAGATTTCACATTAAAGTTACAAACCAATTCCAAAATTTATTTTAAAATTATATTATATAACTCATATTAACTCCTTTTTCTCCCATGAATAACCTTCAAGAAGATATGACCTCTAAAAGTTACCCTATCGAGCTTGATTTTCTAATTTTGCATAAGGGTGAGTGGTTTTGAGCTCAAATATATATCTAATGATAACATATATACAATAAAAAAGATATAAAACCTGTATTTTGTCATAAAAATCATACCTAAATCATCTGGATAGTTTACCATGAGTCAAAAGTGAGGATAGACTGCCATTTAGCATTAGGCCTTCTTAAAACCCAATAGGTTTACTAGGCACCTTGATGGACTTGGTTGTTAGTAATGGTAAATAATGGTTATATTGGTGTATTAGGAATATTTAAATCCCATTTTATCTCTTAATACCAATACATACCCTTTAACACATCTTACATTATCAACTTCTCTCATTCACCAACTACACCCAATAGAAACCTTGTCTAGTTGGACTATGTGTGAAGGGAAAATGGATAATTTGAGGAGTCTAAGCCTAAAATATTTATTAATATCCATTATTTTAATTTATTAAACGTCATTATATTTTTTCATGAAGTTTAAAAATCTCCTTTTTGAGTCCTTTGCTCATTTTGACCTCAAAAGCTTATCTTGCCAAAGTCTAATTTTCCTAGACTAGCTAGCGTCTGAGATAAAACAAAGAGGTATAGACCTTATCCATTAGGTAAAATGATTGTTTTATGAGTTTTTAAAAGTAATAATTACCATTTTTACTTTATTTTTTGGTATTATTCCATGTTTTTATGGGTAACCATCTCCAAATGACCAAAAAAACCTCAAAAACCTTATTTTCCTGCATTTCTCTCAAACCCTCTTAAGAGTGACCTTTTCAATCCAAAAAAATATGTATATGTGGATTAAAAATTTTTCCCATGTAAAATTAATTATTATTTATGTTTTAACTCACTTAAACAACCAATTTCCTCTTGAATTCTCATACTTGCCTATTGGGCAAAAGGCTTCCAAGCTCATTATGCAAAATATTGCCCCTTTAGCCAAGTAGGCAATTAAGATTATAATTTTGGTATGATTTTGGGCTTAATAAAAACTTAAATACCTATAATTAACCATTATACCTTTATTTTAACCTTCACCTCTTCCTTGGACAAGTTTTTGTTTCCACTTGGCCTGCTAGGTTATACCTTATTGCAGGATTGAGAACATCAGTCTTACAACCTTTTAAATGTCTTGTAGCTTTTCTATTATTACTAATGATATAAAAATATTTTCCATTTATGTGTTCAACTACTTTATATACCATCCAAACTCATCCTTTGGGTTTTCAAATGCATTCCTAGTTCAAATTAAGTACCCTGACTGAGATCTTGATTGAGACCCCTACTTTTAGGTCTGCTTGTAGATCTCTCTTCTTACCTGAGCCCTATTCATGATGATTTTTAGATTATCCTTGAATTTTTATTGTCATATTTTAGTTTTTTGAAATATAAATCTCTTTTTAAATCCTTAGGATATAATTTTAGTATCAAAATATAAGGTTATAGGCTTGAATGTGACACCTTGCTTTTGGACCCATGTAGGTAGCATTAAGATATTTTGTACTTATTAATGGTGTCTCAGGATATATTTATGATATTAAAAATATTATGAAGTATTTACAACTCATTTTAACTCCAATTCTACATAATTTCTCAAAACTAGGTTCTCCACTGTCCCTATTAACTAAGATATCCCTTTTACCCCTACCTATAGGTCATCATAGGTGTTTGTTGGGGTAATTTGATGAGGAAGAGGCATTAATAGATTCATTTTGAAACATATAGAAATATCCATGCCTAAAATTCACCTTGTATTGGCTAAAATATCATCCAAACCATGCAGAGATCAATATTTCTTTACCCTACCTATCTGACCACTCTAGGTTACTAGTTCCATGCTTGAAGGGGTGTCTATAGATGGCCATGGGGTATACAATGATTTTACATAGTCATATATTCATGTATTTGACTTCATTATGCCTCAATATACCAGTTTAGAACCATTTACCATAACCATTTGCTTGTTGTCACTTCTTAGAGTGACCAAAACGTCATTTGCATCTACAGGCCTATAGATGTCACCGAAGGGTCTTGGTGTGTTCTAAGGCATATTTTAAGCTATATAAATTAGTATATTCCACTAGTATTTTAATTATAAAATTTATTTGGGTCATTTTAATATGATAGGGATACAAGGTTCACCCATTTATATGTCTTAAAACACCTTGTAAACATGTTGTAGAAGGTCTACCAAAACCCTTTGGAGTTCTATTTTGCTCTTTTAGGGATTCCAACCATAAGCTTAGTCCTTGACCCTTAAATTGTTTCCATGTCTCCTTTTACTTCTATGATTTTTGAATAGGTCTATTATGATTTTTTTCTATCATAAGACCTCAAAGAGATGTTACATTATTTTATCTCTTTCGTACAACACCCCAACCCCATGCTCAACCACCTGTAGGTAGGTGTTTGGATGTTCAAATAATGGACTAGGTATGAAACAATAGAAACATGATTGTAAAATAAACTCATATGAATTTTAAAAACCTCCAAATTCACCTTAGGTAAAAAAAAGGAGTTGTGTCACAAATCAACCTCCTCATACTCCAGTATGACTTCAACAAATGGTCTTAAGAGTATGCATTGAGTAAATTATATAGGAAAATCAATGAAATGTGGAAAAAACATGATGAATTATCTTAAAGACTACCTAAATACCATTTTAAATCTTAAAACATGTGATTTACTTTCTTTTTACCTTGGAACTATCTATAAAACACCAATTACAACATGAAAATCACTTGTATGCACATGGAATATAACAAGCAAGGGCATCACATGGATGTTTAGCATGACATACAAGCATATGTTAAAAATTAAATGTCATTAAAAATAAAAAATGAATTAATTGAATTAATTAATTCCTTGATTTTCTAATACACCTCTATTAACACTTCATAACAAGAGGAACAAACTTATGCATGAAACTACATTTGAAAATGTGCAAAGAGTTGGTAATGGAGGAAAACAAGCTTGGGAACAAACAAAGAGGTAACATGGTGAAGCCCAAACATGAAATTATGTTTTAACATGACCTATAGGCTTATGTATCACTCTTTCCTAGTTGAATGAGACACCTATAATAAAATACATTCAATAAACTTGAAGCACTTTAGCTAGAACTGCACCTGGTGATACCCTCTTACATCATGAACTAAATTACTCATCCAAACATTATGAAATTTTAAAAAAATAATTGATACCATATTATAAGTATTTAAACATCATTTGGATCCAACATCACTAATTGGTTTGTATGAATTTGGTAGAAATGGAGCAAAACCTATGGGTTCCATGAACTAACTAGTAAAAGAGCACAATCAACTTGTTAGTGATGGTTCATAAAGCAAAGATAATAATTTATCTAGTTATTTATACTAAAAATAATTTATTGGAGTTCAAAATAACCTCCCAAAATATTTTTCCCTAAAATTACCTGTGTTGTCCATCCCAAGCAAAAACATGAAGGTCACTTCAGTGTGTCTAGGTAATTTTCCCTATTTATATGAAGGTCACTTACATATCAATTTAAGAATTTATATGAGTTTGGGGAAGATTAATAGGCCTCATAAGATATTTTTACATGTGTCACACTTCCCAATAAGGTTTTAAAAGTGCCATTTTCTCTCTTTTTTAGTTGTTTTTACAATTTTAGCTAGGGAACCTACCATATTCTATTGTTTTTGACATAAATAAAATAGAATCTAACCTGTTTGACTTTATAAAATAAAATATGACATGTGGTCACCTTAGGAAATGCGCCACTTACATTTATGACCCTCAAAAGCACATAAAATGACTCCAAATTGACAAATTGACTAATGTAATTAAGACCAAGGCTAAAATTGAATTGAATAACATCAAATGACATAAAATACCCCCATGAAAGTAGATTTAGACCCCTAGATCATCTAATACAACATTTTTTTACCTATAGGGGTCTATGTTTGACTTAAAAGTCAAACTTGGTCAACAAGAGGTCTGAGGACAAAATGATCATATGGGTTTGTTTATTGTTGTGCCTAGTTTCTACTGCTAATATCAGGTCACATGATGTAGCATGATAAAATATATGCTTGAGAAAATTTGGGTTCCTATAAATTTTTAATGTAGACACTTTGATGATGCCATATCTTGAACATATAAAGGTTTCAAGAGAAGATGAATACATGGATAGAATCCCTTGTGTAAGAGGATCTTATGCATGAAATTGTAGGTCATATGACTAAGTGCAACAAGAATTATTCAAGTACAAAGGTAGCCTTCCAAGCACATTGAAATGGTCTCCATACTTAGTCAAAATATGCATAAAGGTTATCCAAAGTTGGCATGCTTTTACAAAAATCATTTATGGGAATTTATAAAGGAAGTAGATAGAAGATCTATTATGGGTTTTTCATGAGCATTCTAGACATATGGTTTGTAGGTTCAAATGAAAAGGAATGATCTCAGAATTGAATTATCTTTGTTCTCAAACATGATAGTGTTTCTAAATTAAACCCTAATGGTTTAAGTCATGGCATCAAACATACTTTTCTATTTTGATGTTGACTAGATATATCTTGGACTTGACAGCTTAACTTATAACTTAAGCCCTTATCATCATTATAAAACCAACCCTTTAACCTAGAGATTATCGATTTAAAGGACTTAATATTACCTAAGTCCTAGACTTTATATTTGTCCCAAATTGACAAATGGATAACACTTAATCATACATCAAAGATCCAATGAAGTGAAGCAAAGTTAAATTATTTAAAATATCCTCTGAGTAAACATGCAAGTGATAAGTGTCACATTCATGAAGCTTGATAGAGAGATAATCAATGAACATAAGCTTGTTAGAGTTAATGATCGAGCATGCTAGAAGATATAATGGTGAGTAGATGATCATGTAAATAAGATCCAATAAAGTGAGTGGACTCAGTGGTATAAAGTGATTAAGGTTTAATGACATAGTGATAAGTTAAATATCTATTAAGTTTGAGAAGATCGAATAATTAAAATAAATTCAAGGAATCAAGAAGTAATGAGATGGGTTAAAGAGATCAACATTTAATGTCTAGATATAAATAAAGTTTATAAGCATATGAAAATTAAATGCATAGCGTGAGCCTATCAAAATGTGATCAAATATATGTGGTTTAAGGTTGATCCATTTGAGTATAGACCATTAGATCATATCACTAAATGCAATATTAACAATTAATATTTAACTATATGTTCACTCTAATGGTCAGATGCAAGAACATGCAAGTAAGCCATGAATCATTACATAGATAACAAGATTGATTGATCTAACTAATCAAATATATTTACATGTGAATGTGCATCAAAACTATTTCCAAAAAATGCTATAGATAGTAATGAGACTAGGAATCATGATGGTGATGTATGAATTCAAGATGTGGGAAACTTACAGTTTAAGTCATAATGAATTGAGTCCAAAATAGAGTGTGATATGTTTATAAACAAGTGTAAACATAATGAAAATATGGAACCCTAAATCCATTATTTATTTATTACATCTAAGACAAAGTAAAAAAAGGTTGAAGTTATTGAATTGTGTCAAATATAAAATATAGACATAGAGGATCAGAGTGAGAAAGAGATGAAGTGTGTCAAATAGAGACAGATCTAGACACAAAGATAGGGGTGAAAAGAGAAGAGAATAAAAGAGATTATGTGTAGAGTATGAAAAATTATAGATCATACCTATAATAGAGTATAGAAGGATTGGATTCATTTATGAATCTATGCTATAATATGGAGTTATAACTCCATAAAATAATCTAAAAGGTTTTTTTATCTGACAAGTTGAGTGGAATAATCTAAAAGGTTTTTTTATCTGACAAGTTGAGTGGGTACTCAAATTAGGGAGTGGGTTCTTCCTTAGAGTTGTAGCTCTTAAACTAGGGGATTGGTGTCTCCTTAGGGTTGGTTCCCTTAAACATTGTAACTAGTGAGGTTCCTTATTATGAGGATAGATTATAATGGTAGTTTCTAGTAGCTATTCTCAGGGTGGTTTTTCCCATATTGGGTTTTCCATGATATATCTTATGTTATGTGTTTTTGTGTGAGATATTTTCATATATTTTCAATCTTCATTAAAAGGTTTTGAAAAGAGATAAGTTTAATAATATACTAATTCACACCCCCCCCCCCTCAATATATAGTTGTGTTCTAATAATTGGTATCAAATCTCTGGTTTCATAGAAGAAGCTTAATCAACTCGATTAGATCTTGGAATGGCAAACATAAATGGATATTTAAGAAGGATATTCATCAAATAAGGAACCTCTCTTTGATGGATAAATTTTTTCATTTTAGAGCATAATAATGGAAGCTTATTTAACATCTCTAGGGTTTGATGTATGATTTTTTCTGGTAAATACATATAAAACCCCTTCTACAAAACCTACTAATCATTCTGCCAAGAAGGTATATGAGAGTAATGCTAAGGCAAATAATGTTATTCTTTGTAGATTGTCAAACTTAGAGTTTGTCAAAGTGATGCAGTGTCAAAATGCCCAAGATATAGGAAAAAATTGAAGAGCATCTATGAAGGATAGACAAGGTAAATCAGGCCAAGCTATAAACTTACAAAGGAAAGTTTTAAAGCCTTAAAATGAATGAGTAAGAGAAGATTTCAAATTTCCTCCTTAGGTTAGATAAAATAGTCAATGCAATCAGAGGCTTTGGATAAGAAATTAAAGAATCAATCATTTTCAAAATGGTCTTAAGATATTTTCCATCAAGATATGATACTAAAATCTCTGCAATAGAGAAAGTAAGAGATCTAGATAAACTCACTATTGATTAGTTGCATGGAACCTTCACTACCTATGAGATGAGAATGGGAAAAGAAAATAATTTAAAGAAAGAAGTTGAATTCAAAGTAGCCAAGAAAGTAAAAGTAGAAGCACCTACATCTCAATCTGAGGAGACTAATGAAGAAGAAGCGAAATTGGTTAGAAGACTAAAGAGAGGGTCTAAAAAATAAAGAGGTAAGTTACCCTTTGAATTATTTAATTATGGTAAATTAGGATATTTTACTACTAAATTCCCTCATAATAAAAGGATAAATCTGAGCAAGTAAAGAGTAGTAAAAAGGTGAAACCCTTCTATCCTAAGAATAAGAACTTAAAAAACAAGAAAGGTCTATACATAAAATAAGACATTGATTCAATGGAGGATAGTGATATTTATAATGATGATCATGATGGTGATTTTATGGATAAGGAAAAGGAAGTCCTATTCTTGATAATATAATCATCTTCTATGGATCAAGTGGAAGTTGAAGACTCATATTAATAAGAAGGAGAAGTGAATCTAGAGTGTAAACTCATTTGTGCTTTAGAAGAAATAGACAAGCTAAGAAAAGAGAGAACAAAATAGAACAAGCTTAGACAAAATGAAATTGAAAGAATGTCCAAAACTATTGATAAATTTGATTAGATGATAGTGAGCCTAAAGACACAAGTTGAAGAGTTTAAAATAATAAAATATGTAGTAAAAATTGAACTACAATCTAAATATGAGAGTGCATAATTTTAGAATAAAAAATAGTTGATTTGAGAAAAGAGCTTGAGAAAGCTAAAGGAAAACTAGATAAAAGTATGAAGTTGATAGGAGAATTAGACATTCTTGATTAATTGATAAACTCTTAAAAGCCTTCAAAAGAGAGATCAGGTCTTGGATATGAAAAAGGAAAATGTTCCACAACTAATACATTAACTAACCTATATTACAACTTCAAAGCAGAAGGAATAAAGAAAGAGAAATTTTGTAAGGACATAAAGATAGACTCAAACACAACTAATGTGAAGAAAGATGAACCTAAAAAGAAGCTTGAAGAGAAGAAGACAAAGGTAGCTAATGTAGATGGATACACCAAAGTGAGATACTTGAATAAGCCATAGTTTAGAAGAGCTCTTCACCCTACACCAAAAAATGTTATGACTAGGTATTCCTCATCTTTATATGGTTATTATTATATCTATAATAATTTTCATCATAAGGCTATTCATTGTAGAGTTGTACCTACAAGGAAAAAAAATTGTAAGTAGAAACTCATTTGTTCCTTCGTTAGAGATAAATGTAATGTTCTATAATTACAATAATTTATGTTACATAGCTAAACATTATATAACTATCTTTCTAAGATGAAAAGTACATAATGTAAAGAAAGGCATGCATTCTAGTGTGAACAAAGGTTCACAAGTTTCTAAAAATAAGTAAAATAAGAATCCCAAGGATGTGTAGAGAGTGAAAAATCAATATATGATTTCTCAAACTATAATCCATACCAAAGAGAAGAATTTGTGGGTGATAAATAGTGGTCACTCGACACATATGACTGGTGAAAAGAGAAATCTCACCAAATTGAGGAAATGTAATGAAGGATCTATCAACTTGGGAGATAACATAGAAGTAAAGATCAAAAGTAAAGGAGATTTGAACATAGATGGAAAATTACCTATACATGATGCCCTTTATGTTTAAGGATTGAAGCATAATCTGCAAAGTATCGGCCAAATGTGTAAAAATGGATACAAGGTCACATTTGATGCAGAAGGATGCAATTTAAAGATATCTAGAAGAATAGTTATAGAAGTAAAAATGACTAAAAGTAATATCTATAATCTTGTTGAAGTAAATGGTAATAGCTTCCTAATGGTAAAGATTGATGATAGTTTGTTAGGGAATAGAAGGATGGGTCATGTTAAATTTGATAACCTAGTCAAAGTAAGCATAAGTAAGTGTGTCAGACATATTACCAAGATAACCAAACTTGCAGACACTACTTAAAAGGAATATCAACTAGGCAAGTAGACAAGGGTCAAATTTCAAACAAAGGAGTATGAAACTATAATGCCTTTCGAGTTACTTCATACTGATCTTTATGGTCATAATAAGATAAGAGGATCCAAAGGAGATAGATACTTCATGTTTCTTGTAGATGATTACTCAATAATGACATGGGTAACCTTTTTGAAGGATAAGTCACAAGCATTTAAAATATTCAATATCTTTAGAGCTATGGTAGAAAATGAGATTGGATGAAAGATCAAATATTTAAGATTAGATAAAGGTGGAGAATTCACCTCAAATGAGTTCATAGAGTCTTATGAGAGGAGTGGAATTGAAAGACATTTCCTTTTAGTAAGGATTCCATAATAGAATGGAGTAGTTGAGAGAAATAACAGGATAGTCAAGGAGATGGCCAGAACAATGCTAAAAGAGGCTAAGTTACCTGATGGATATTGAAAATAAGAAATTCAAACAATAGTATACATCTTGGATAGAGTTTAGTTGAGGGTAAGTAGTGATAAAAATCCTTATGATATATGATATGGAAAGCCTACCTTTGTTAAGTACTTCAAAGTGTGTGGAAGCAAATGCTACATCAAGATAAAAGAGTACAAATTGGGAAGATTTGAATCAAGATGTGATGAAGGAATATTTCTTGGTTATTCCACTCAAATCAAATCATGTGTATGTTACAATAAAAGGCTACACAAGATTTTAGAGAGCATCAATGTCAAGGTTGAATAAGGATTGAAACATGTTGAACTTGATAAAGAAACAATATTGAATAATTAGATCTTGAAGAAGAAGTAGATAATGAAGAGGCTAAGGAAATGAATGAAAAGGAACCTCCAAGATTTTTTCAAAAGGATCATCCTAAAGAGAAGATAATTTGAAATAAAAATGGATTTCAGATAAAGAGAATAATTGTAATGAACAAGGAGCAATTAAGTTTTACTTTAATGCCTAAAATTGAGTCTAAGAGCTATGTTGAATCCATCAAGGATGAGAATTGGCTAAAAGATGTGGAACAAGAACTAATCCAAATTGAAAAGAATAAAACTTGGTTATTGGTCCCAAGACCTTCCATCAATAATGTGATATGCACAAAGTGGGTCTATAGAAACAAGCTCAATGAGGATGGAGTTGTAATAAACAAAGCAAGATTGGTGTGCAAAGGATATGCACAAGTTAAAGGCATATATTTTGAGGAAGCATTTTATCTAGTTGATAGATTGGAAGCTATAAGAATGTTTCTATCATTATTATTCTACAATAAACTCATAGTATATCAAATGGATGTTAAGTCAAATTTATTAAATTGGCATATAGAATATGAAGTTTACATAAAACATCCTGAAGGTTTTTAGTTATCATAATAAGAAGATTATGTATGTAGATAAATAAAACACTTTATGGTCTAAAATAGGCACCTAGAGCATGGTATTCAATATTAGACCATTACTTAAAACAATAAGGTTTCAACAAAAGATGTAAAGACACCAATATGTACTTCAAATCAAAAGGTGACAATATGTTGATTGTTATTGTTTATGTAGATGACATCATCTTTGGTGGTAGCAATAAAAAAATGTGAAAATAATTTGATAGAAAAATTCAAATTGAGTTTGAGATGTCTATGATAGGAGAATTTTATTTCTTCCTTGGTCTACAAATATCACAAGCTGATGTAGGGATATTCATATCGTAAACCAAGTATGTAAATGAAATTCTCAATAAATTTATAATGGAAGATAGAAAATCATTTAGTATCCCTTGATAATTAGATGCAAGTTGAGAAAAGAGGATGAGTCCCTTGATGCAAATCAAAGAAATTACATATAAATGATAGGTATATTTTTATACCTACTTTCATCAAGACCAAATATCATGCAAGCAGTGTGCATGGTTGTAAGCTTTCAAGCTGCTCCTAAAGAATCACATGTCAATGTAGTGAAAAGGATCTTTAGATACATCAAGAAAAAAGTTTAATATGACTTATGGTATCATACAAGTGAATATTTTACTTTGAAAACATATATAGATGTTGATTGGGTAGGAAGTGTGGATGACAGAAGAAGCACTAGTGGTGGTGTATGTTTCCTTGGAAATAGACTTGTTTCATGGCTGAGAAGAAAACAAGAGTCAGTTATTCTTTCTACAATAGAAGTAGAGTATGTAGCATCAATGGAATGTTACACTCAAGTTTTATAGATGAATTAAACACTCAAGGAAAAAAAGTTAAAGTAAAAGTCACCTATCTCTATTCTTTGTGATAATTCAAGTGATATCAATATATCAAAAAATCTAGTGATGCATTATAGAACGAAGCACATATAAATCAAGTATCACTTATTAAGAGAGAAGGTTATAGATCAAGAGGTTAGAATGGAATATATGAAAACTAAGGATCATATTATAGACGTATTTACCAAAACTCTTCCCAAGGAATAATTTGAATATTTGATATAAAAGTTTGGAGAAGAAGATCAAAATCCTCTCTGCACAAGTTTTAAGAAAAAGTACAAATGTGAAAGAAGCAGAGAAAGTGTCCAAGTTGAGTATTAGGAAAATGTGTCATTTCCTAAGGGGGATAAATTTTGGTATGAACAACTTCAGTTCAAGTTCATCAAAATCCAATGCAAGCAATGCCATAGAAAGATCAAAGTATTAGAAGATCAAAGCATTTAGTTTGTCATTAATGACAAAGGGGGAGATTACTAGAAATATGATTGTCATTTATGTTAAAAGGGATAATATGAGCATGTCATTGATGTTAAATACTAAATATAGTGATTAAATAATATGTAAAGGATCCTATCAGATTTAAAGGATGAGTGGAGTGTTTGTGTGGATGATTGAAATTCATCTAGTTCTTCATATTGATCATTTAGACATTTTGGGTCTATGATAGGAAATTATGAGAAGGAATTTTTATAACATAACCATTTCCACATGTGAATGAGTTTGGAAGAGCTGGTCACATAGTTTTGATCACATTGCTCCCTAGTTATTATGCACCATATTTTAAGACATACGATGAAGTGAAACTGAAGATATGGGGATACAAAGTTGGCTACTTAGACAAAAATCACTATGTCTATATACTTATCCAAATTTACAAAAGGGTTTAGTAGAGCCAAGTAAGCATATTGATGATGATATAATTTTCACATATGGAGGTTCAAGGATAAAATGATCATATGGGTTTTTTCATATTTTGTGCCTAGTTTATACATGCTAAATCTTAGGTCACGTGATGTAGTATAACAAAATATATGCTTTAGAAAATTTGGGCTCCCAAACATATTGATAGTGTTTTCCAACACTTAGTCAAATTTTTAGGTTGAAAGATAAATATAACTAGGCACTTTGATGATGACATATCTTGCACATATGAAGGATTTAGGAATAGATGAATACATTGATGGAATCCCTTCTATAAGAGGATCCTATGCATGAAATTGTAGGTCATGCGACTAAGCACAACAAGAGTTATGTAGGTGTGAAGGTAGCCTTCCAAGAACATTGAAATGGTCTCCATACTTATTTAAAATATGCACAAAGGTTATTTAAAGCTATCATGCTTTTACAAAGAACATTTATGGGAATTTGTAAAGGAAATAGATAGAAGCTATGTTATGGGTTTTTCATGAGTATTATAGACATATGGTCCAAAGGTTCAAATGAGAAAGAATGAGATTATAATTGAATTATCTTTGATCTCAAACATGATAGTGTTTCTCAATTAAACCCTAAGGGTTTAAGTCATGGCATCAAATAAATTTTTCTATTTTGATGTTGACTAGATATAGCCTAAACCCAGTCACTTAAGTTATAACTTAAGCCCTCATTGTCATTTTAAAACTAACCCTTCAACCTAGAAATTACCAGTTTAAAGGAATAAATATTTCCTAAGTCTTAGACTTTATATTTGTCCCATCTTGATCAATGGCTAGCACTTAATCATATGCTAAAAACCTAATGAAGTGAAGCAAAGTCAAATATTCAAATGGATCCTTTGAGTAAACATGTAAGTGATAAGTGTCACATTCATAGAGCTTGATAAAGAGAGACCCAATGAGCGTAAGCTTGTCAGAGTTCATGATTGATCAAGTCAAAATATCTGATGATGAGTGGATGATCATGAAAAGAAGATCCAATTGAGCAAGTGGACTTAGTGGTATAAAGTGTTTGAGGTTTAATTACACGTTGATGAGTTAAATATAGAACAAATCTAAGAAGATTAATGGAGAAAAATCAATCCAAAGACTTAGGAAGCAATGAGATGGGATAAAGAGCTCAATGTTTAACGTCTAGATAGAGATAAAGTTTAGAAGCATATAAAGATTGAATAGATAGAATAAAACTACTAGAATGTGATTGAGTGGACATGTTTTAAATTTAATCCATTTGAATATAGACCATTAGATTATGGTGCCAAATTCAATATCAATGATCGATATTTAAAGTTATGTTTTTTTCTAGGTAAGCCATGAATCACAACACAGACAATAAGATTGATTGATCTAACCAATCAAATCTATGTGAATGTGCATGTGCATCAAAACTAGGGTAAAAAAAAGATATAGATAGTAATTAGACTAGGAATCATGATGGTGATTCATGAATTTGAGAGGTGGGAAACTTATAGTTTGGGTCATAATGAACTGAGTCTAGAACAAAGTGTGATGTGTTTATAAACAAGTATGAACACAATGAAGATATGAAACCCTAGATCCATTATTTATATATATGAAATCTAGAACAAAGTCATAAAAGGTTGAATCTATTAAATTATGTCAAACAAAAAATATAGAGACACAAAGGAAAAAATTGAGAAATAGATGAAGTGTGTCAAATAAAGATAGATCTAGACATAGAGATAGAGGTGTAGAGAGAAGAGAAGAGAAGAGATTATGTGCAAAGTATGATTAGTTACATATCAGACTTGTAATAGAGAATAGAAGGATTGGATTCATTTATGAATCTATGTTATAATCTATATTTGTATCTCTATATAAAAATATGATAGGTTGGTGGTATTAGATAAGCTTAGTGGGTGCTCAGATTAGGGAGTGGGTCCTTCCTTAGAGTTGTAGCTCTTAAACTAGGGGATTGGTGTCTCCTTAGGATTGGTGCCCTTAAACATTGTAACTAGTGAGGTTTCTTATTATGAGGTTGCATTAGAATGGTAGTTTATTTCAACTGTTCTCATGGTGATTTTTCCCATATTAATTTTTCCATGGTATATCTTATGTTATGTGTTTTTGTGTGTCTGATCTTTGTATATAGTTTCAATCTATATTAAAAGGTTTTAAAAAGAGATAAGTTTATTAATATATTAATTCACCCCCTTATCAGTATCTATTTATGTTCCAACATCTATAATATGATTTTTTGACATATTATTCAAACCATTGTAAAAATTAGCAGTATCCACCTCCAGTCTAAGAGGATAAAGATGGTTTTCTAGTGTTCCCAATGTCCTGCCTAACCAAAAAGTAAAAATACATTGTCATGTGAAATCATAAGAATATTTCACCTTGGTAGATAATTTTTAGCATTTGATGATATATATAGTTATACAAGGTCAATTAGATCCTTTGGTATTTCCATATAGTCTTATATTTTTCTCTAAATATCTTGCCCTATTTGAATAGTTTTTATTTTTCCTTTCCTATTTTTATCTCCAAATTATTCACAAAATTAAATAAAATGAGTTTCATTCATCTCAAAATATTCAATCAAATTTTATGTAGTGCATCCCAACAAAGCTACATCTTCAAGAACTCATGATTTTAAATAGTTCATAATTTTTACCCTTGAGACTCTATTCCATTTTCATCTTTTACAATAGGCATTTAAAGTTTCTTCCATCACACAAAGTTCAATATTAATTCCTAGATAAACTTATCCACTTATAAATCTATATATAAGTACATAAAATTCACCTATATATGTACCCCTTGTGCCTCTAAAAAGGCCTATTGTATGACGATTTAATGAATTTACCTTGAAATTTTGGTTGTTATCTTTCTTAGGGAAATAAGGAATTCAACCATTTATGTATAGATAAAAAAAATAACGTGTTTTTTTGTAGATTTCATCTAAAATAAGGAGAAATTATATCTTATCATTAAGGCTATCCAATTTTTATTTATAAAAAATATTCATAATCTCTCTCAAAGGCTTTTATGCGAACATATAAAAAATGCATTAATACAAAATCATACAATAATTAAATGAATATTTTATTTTATTTATGTTTAGTTTAACTAAACTAAATATTTCAAATAATTTCTAATTATCTACCTTATCATATCTATAACTGGGGAATTGTGTTCTTCTTTCCATGATCCATGTTGCCTTGGCTTTGTATAACTGGTCAATAATTTATTTTTGAACCCATGTCTTGTTATCCATATTTTATTCTTTACATACAATTATTACTTGTTATCTTATGTCATTTAAAAAAATAATATTCTTATACATTTATTTTATTTTTTGATGAACAAAATAAAACTCATTATTTTTTAGGATAATTTTTTGATCTGTGATGGTATGCTATCCATCAATAATTTAGAATCAGGTCCTAGAATCTTGCAATTCATTCCTAAAATCAATGTCTAATATATAACCAATTGATTTTGAAGGGAATAAATATGACCCCATTATATAGTCACATGATTATGAAACATAGATCTAGAAAATAGGGATCAGTACTGGGATTTAGAAAGAGTCTAGTGGTAGTAAACAACTCTAATATTAAATGATTTTTCCTTGAAAAGAAAAATTTAAATATATTTACATGTTGAATATTAAATTTTATTAAATTATTTTTAAATTTGATTCAATATAGTTTTTTCCATTGAAAATGCCCTTAGCTCTTAGAAGCATGATATTGAAGTATCTTTTTCTAGCTTGGAAAATATTTTTCTCTTCATATATGTAAACTTCTTTTAATGAATTTTGTTTCCCCAATTAATTATTTATATATAAGTAGTGGGAAATAAATGAAGTTAATGCATATTAGTAAGGTATTTTGAAGGATATTATAATTCTATTATAAATACTTTGAATGTTTTCCACTCCAGTGTTGTATCCATCTTTATATGTTATAAGTTCCAACCATAATAATAACAAGAATATTTTTAATGTTTTTAAAAATGATCCATGACAATTTTTATATATAATGTAACCTCCAACTCTAAGTGAATAATTTGGCACGAGTTTTCATTGTTGTTTATTTTGTCCACCTAAATAATTAAAATATTATATAAAATGCATTTCATGTTTAACACTATCTCAACCACTTGAATTTACCTTGACATTGACTAAAATAACTAGAGGTCTTTGTAATAGTTATATGGACAATAGATGTTTACAAACCATTCCTTGTCTCTTTTCTCCCTATTTAATACACCTTCAATAAATGAAATATATTAACAAGAGGTAGTAATGATAATATCCATTATTTCCTATTGTAAATAATTAGTCACAATTTGTCAATTGGGATATTATTTTAAAAGATTAAATATATATTGAAATGATGTTGTCAAACCATGTAAAAACATAATACTTAGATAGAGTAGTTACTAGTTTATAATTTTAAATGGATAATTATTATAAATCATAAATTATCATAGGGTTGATAGAAAATCTTAAACATCCATATTTTCCTCTATTGATAATATTATTATATTGTATAAATTATACATAAGATATGAATAATGACTTCTTAATTGATAATATTTATATCTTGTACAGAATGGGCAACACATCCATATTGAGTTCTATTTATAATATTATTATTTTGTGTAGAATTGACATGTGACCATTCTACACAAAATAATAATATTATCAATGGATGCCAATATGGATGTGTTTCCCATCATGAAAAAGATAGGAAAATTATCAATTAATAGGTCATTATGGATAGGAATACGGGCCTTTATTTATCATGTTATTTATATCTTGTTAAAAATGGCCATGTTCCAAAACAAAATATTAATTCCATAGCACCTCAGTCTTGTATTATTGGAAAGTAATTCTCATGGATGTACCCTTCAGTTCCTAATACCTTCCTATTGTTGAAAGGCTCACATATTCTATATCTTATGCCTATTTCTTATATTTTAGTCTGACCATACATTATTATGGTGACCAAGACTTTGGACTTATTAAAATTATATAAACCTAATTATTATCACCCTCTTAAATTTTTGGACCTTTACCTATTTTCTAATATCCTAGACACTTGCATCCTAGTCTGACATCTCATGTGCCAAAATAAGTGTCTAGTGCCCTAAAGTCATCAAATTTACAAATGAAATTTATCGCTATGGTTAGCCTAAGTTATTTTTTCATGATATATTTCTAAAAGGATTTGATATATATATATATATATATATATACAAGATCAAACCCCACTTATTCCCCACCTAGCATAAACCTAAAAAATCATAAGGAAACTCACCAAAGGTACTCAGTCAAGTATTAAATTAATAAAATATTCCCTATTCTCTCTTATTTTAACATTAGTCATAGGGAAAACCCATTTACAAGTCTAAATTAGTGAAGGATCACACCATGATCCATATTTTCCAAGTTACAAGTAGGTCATTTAATAATTGTTTATCACATGTTTCATCTTAATACACATACAAGCCAACACATAGATAAAAATTACATAAATATGAGGCCCTCTTTAGAGTATTAGCTACGTAGATAATTACCATTGATATAGGGGTCTTTGGGGAAGCTAAATACCATGTGCCCACTAACCAATTTTTCCCATAGTCACTCCAAGTGTGAGGAAGCTAAAGTTTGATCGTTTAACAAAGAGAGAAAACATGTGCACATGATTTGAACACACAAAATTAAAGGCCACAAAAAACCCATAAGTTTCTAGGTGGTCACACCTATATCTAGTTGATATTATACACTAGACATATACACCAAAATTAGATATAATGTCTATGAAATTGTCTAGGTCTAATGCACCCATCTGAGGATCTATAATGTAAATTTATAAAATCTAATGATAGTTCTAGGATCATGATCCAATCCAGTTATAGCTTGTTTAAACCCAAATCTACATGAGCATAGTAAACCAATAAATTACTATTGTTTCTAATTTACTATAATATCAATCAATAGTTATACATTACATTTTTATCATATCTTAATATTATAAATTTATAACATTATTTACTTGAGTTTACAAATTAATTAGCTTTATATAGATAAGTTTATCACACTTATGATTATTTATTTATATATTATTAACCATATACTTTATTGATTCATATTAATTTAGGGTTAAACATTTTATGAACATGGCCTCAGTATCTCTTTATGAAAATATTAGCCTAATATAATGTTTCCAACCTCCTAGGGTTTCATCTTGCTATGATTTATTTTTATGTCTAAAACATTATCTAGGGTTTTACCTTCCTCTTATTACCAAGATTCATGTTCATACACTTTCAAGTTTTTTATTCCTTGATTGGCACATTTCAACCTCCAAATAGACCCATATTAAAATTCCTTAGAGGTATTTTCTACTTAGGTTAGTATACTAAAAAAACCTCTTGTTTACCAAAATTTAGTATGAATTTTTCAATTTTTTTTAATTTAATATTTTTAGTAAATATTGACATATAAGGAAAATGAAATAATTTTATAATAAATTTATAGGTTTCATTAAAATAATATATTATTAAAAAAACTCTCTCATTATCAAAAATTATTTATTTTTAATCACAATTTTTTATTCTTTATTGGGGAATATTCTAGGGTTTTTCTTATGAAGTATTACACATTATTTGGCATATTTATCATTCATAATAAATACAATTTAAAATTCCTTGATTTTTTTTCATAATTATGTTGATATAGAAAAAATTCTCTTTTTGATTTCCAAAATATTGTACGACTTGTGAAAATTTAGCATGTTATTATTTTTAATAAATTTAGACCTATAGTCCATACACTGTACTTTTGTTTACCTAATATTTTGGACTTGTCTCACTTCTTTATTTTCTTAAAAAATATGTTTTATATTATAAAATTTATTATCTAATAACTTTATATTGCTTTCTCTTCATTTTTGACATTGTAGTCAACCCGACCTTTGGTCTCCTAAGCCCAATTGACCTAGGGTTCCCTAATTTCCTATTTTCTTGCATTATAATTTATGTTTTTTTACAATATTAAAATTTAAAAATAGACCTTACTTTTAATAAAAATCATGCTTAATATGGATATGTATGTTGAATAATTTTTCTTCCAATATCTCACTATATTCATTACTTATCTTGTCTAATTATTAGTAATCTCGAAACTAGAAAACCATATAATGATCATAATAAATATAAAACCCAAACTTATCTTTACAAATATTGTTGCAATAATATAGAACCTCTTTATCATAAACCTATGGATGGTAATAAATACCATCCCTCTAACTAGGTTCATGTTATCACTCCTTTAAGGGGTAAGGTAGATGGTATATGTATGCATATTTAATCTGAGGTACCTAAGGTTTGTACTTGTGAATTCCTAAAAAATAGAAACATCATAATAATGTTGATATAATCATTAAAATCATAAAATTAGTTTTTTAGTTCAAGTCTTACATCATTGGAAAATCAACTTACATACCAACAAAATCAAAAACATGTTTGTGTCAATCAAGTGTATACACCTTCATCTACAAATGTTGTGCCAAGCAAGGTTTATTTTCAAAATGCAAACATACAATAAAACACATATAAAAAATTGATTCAAGTATTTAACCCAAGGTTACTAAGATACCAAGTGAAAATCTAAGATAATTGATTCAATACAAAGTGATAAAATTAACTCCTCCACATCCTATAAGGAAATCCAAATACTATTGTGCATATAATATAATGCACGGACATCATAGCTATTGTTTTTTTACATTAAAAAAATAAAAATCCTCCAAGATAGTGGGGATACTATCATTGATACATCACTCAAGCAAACCACTCTCATAGTGAGTACCTCTCTTAAAACACAAATACCATAAAAACAAATGTGGTTACCAATAAAAAAGTTAGAGAAAAAGGTTGAGAATATTGGAAAAACATTCCCAAGTCATAACTCATATTATCTCCATTTTTGATCAGAATGTAAGTCAAGGGTTGGGATATATTATAAAAACTAATTCAAATAATTCAAATATACATATTCACTTTCTTAATGTGAAAGAGAAAGAACCTACAGATGATAATAAGTTATAAAAGGAAAATGGGTACATTAACCATTTAGCATAGGATTTTTGACAAAATAAATCAAAAAACAAGAGATACTAGACAAATATAATGTTCCAAATGTGGATATAAAGGACAAAATAATAAGACCTTCATCAAATCAGTCCAAATTCATTATCCACATAAATGGTAAACAATATTCAGATGAATAGTGATGGCCTAGGAAATAGAGAGAAAGATTTAGGAATTACATTACAAACATAATTGAAAAAATATAATAATATTATTTTAGGATTCTAACTATTTTATTTTTTACAATGAATGCTTTTTAAAAGGCATTCAGGTAAGTTACCAAGAGTAACTACCCAATGGGTTGAACCGCCCAAACACTAACTAACAATAAAATAAACTAATCACTAACAAAGATAACTACCAATTAAAGTTAAAGGTGGTGTTCCACAAGAGGAGGCATTCCCCGTACATTATAACAAAACCTTGGATCAAATATCCAACAAACCCCCCTTGATTTGAAAGGGTATAGAAGAAGATCTGTAGTAACGATTTTGAAGTCATCAATGGATATCTTTGCTACATCTTCAAGATAACACACTATATATTATGGTACTAATCAAAACTAATATCATTCCATAAAGAAGCCCAACTAATAAGTTTTGACATAAAAATCTAATAAACATGATCAAGGCCTACTCATCCCCTATGATCATTGTACCCTACTATATTATAGCCTAATCAAATCCTATCAAACTACATCAACCCACATAAGGTCCCACATAGGAATCCATTGTAGTGATCCTCCAATACTCTATATGGTACATATTTTAGATGCCCAATAATCACCAACATTGCATGTATGCCTTTGCTCAACATTCAAAATGTTATCAAATCTAATGCTGACTCATACAACTACTAATGATTGATTGAAGGCCACTATACAATATCTTCCCCTATCAAGTGAAAGGTGAGAATTTGTACAACGTAAAAACAAATTCAAACTACTCTACCCACTCCATGTCTAGAATATGAGATATAAAAAACCAAAAATGGAACTAAAAGAAAAACAAAAGCCAATAATTGCTATCACAATAGTGAACCCATATTCTGAGTGAATAGTGAACTAGAGAAGGGAAAATATCCTCTAATCTTCATGGATCTTCCAACCTTTAGTTGTCTCTATTTAGCTTGTTAGATCCTTAGGGACTTGTAGATTTCAAAATGTAACACCATCATCACTGAAAACACAAGTGGTGGGACACACCATTATAATCTTAGTTTGGTGTATATAATGCATTTAGATTTTTTTTTGAGAAGATAGGGTGTCAAATTCCGTTGATAATGCACCTGTACAATATTATGCTCAATACATTTGGCATAAAAATTAAAAAAAGAGTCTCCAAAACATAAATTTGGTCATTTTAATGTGTATATAATGATGAAAACCATGAATATAACTTGGTCATAGACCATCTTTTAACTACAAGAGTCACAAAGTTTTCAAAATTACACCCTCATATCACTAAAGTCATTTTATAAATCCTTTCAAAAATGAATATTCTCTTCAAAAAATAATTTTTGACTTAGATGAATTTTGACTAAAGAAATATCTTAGGAGGGTTTTGAACTTGTAACCTCTCTATTTATAAGTGACTCACAAGATATTTGACAATTAACTCCACTATAAGCATTATTAAAATACCAAATACAAATTTTCTATTTAAACCTTGATTTTTCTAATTTTTGACAAATAAGTCATATATTTGTAAAAAAAGATTTACAATGTACATGTAAAAAGTAAATATGAAAAAATATTACTGTTTACTTTGTTTAATGGGGCCCATGGAATTGGCAATAAATATCAGATTTTAAAGAAAGCTTTTGTAGGGTTGAACCATTATTTTATGCACATCTTGTTGGAAATGCATACAAACTAGCAATTGATTTATTTCTAATATCATTTGTTGGGATCATTTTTGATCCAAAGCACTTTAATTTTTTATGTTTTTTATAGTTTTATTTATAGGTTGGTTTCACTTGTTGATGGTTGGTTTTTTAACCACCTTCTCCCTTCTATAAGCTTTATAAGATTACCTATGTATAAAAATAAAATAATGTGCACTAAATAGGTAATCATTCATATTGAGGCCATTAAGACTAGTGCATGGAAGGCTTGGAAAGAATTAAAATATTTTTATGACAAAAAACCTATATATAAGAATATTGAAATTCTTATGCAACTATTGAACAATAAATTGGTAGATAATGAAGATGTCTCTAAATATATTTCTCACATGAAAACATTAAAACAAGAATATTGTACAATTGGTGGTAAAATTGATGATGATATGTTGATTTATATCACATTGAATGGTCTTAATTATACATACACTATTTTTTTTGAAATGTTATAGCTTAGTGATAAGCTTAATGGTGCCACATTTGACTCTATTTGTGAGTTATTAACTCAGCATGAGAGACAATTTGTAAGGAAGAAGAATACATCCATGAAGGAGGCCCACTATAGCATAACATGCAATCTATTATATGAGCATAATAGAAAACATTATTCAAATCACTATCATAGATATAAATACTCTCCATGACACACTTCCAAACATAAGCATCATTCTAGACAAGAGATCATTATGGTTCTCCCAAGCATGAGCATCACCATAAACAGTCACATGGACACAAACACAAGCACATGCATTTTTATTCACGTGGTTATTATTCCTATAGTTCTAGTGTACATGAGAGAATATTTTATAATTGTGGTGGCATAATACACCTCTCTATAGAGTGTCCCTCCAAAAGGAGGTACTCTTGACATCAACAAAACGAAGAAGCAAACATTTTTTATCACTCCAATCACTCTTTTGGCTATTCTTCTTCATATTCTTCTGATGTATGGGATGACTATGAAGTTTATTTCTTTTTAGATGATTATATATTATAATATGATAACACACCCATATTATGCAAGCTACTAGGCTCAATATTAGGATTTGATGTAGTAGCATTTTTTGGCTTATGTACTTTTCTTTCATAAATCTAGTGTTGATATGATCTTTGATGTGGAGCATTTTAGTAGTTTGTACTTGGTTTATTTATTACATAGATTCTCACCTCTCATCTGATGATAGGCCTATGAGAGATGTTTGTGATTGTTAGGAATTAGTTTGAGATGTGCTATACATAGTATATAGGGTAGTCACTTATTAGATAGATTCTATGTGAGGATCGACGTATTTATATAATGCATGTTTATTTTATACTTTAATATAAGGATGATCAGGGTGTTGATCAGTCTAGGATGCATAGTATACCCATTGTAGTTGTGGTAGAGTCTAATTGGATGACTCACAGTTTATTGCTCTAGTCTTTCTACACCCCTTTGGATCAAGGGGAAATTTTTTAGGATCATTTATGATCTAAATCACTTTAATTTGTTATTTTTTTGTTTAGTTTTATTTATGGGTTGGTTTCACCCATTGATGGTTTATTTTTTAACCACCTTATCCCTTCCATAAGATTTATAAGCTTACCTATATAAAAAAATAAAATAATGGATTTATATTGAATATATTTTTATAATTACTCCTATATTCCTCTAATTTCCCCTAGCCTATCATCATTTGAAAAAAATCTCGATCAAATATTTAAATAAAATGCCATTGCTTCTCAACATGGGATGTCGTACAATTTATAGGTAATAATTATTTTACTTTTCTTCCTCATTAGATTGCTATACACAAGTAAATAATAAACTTTTAAAAAAAAATTGAACAAATTAAAATTTAGTTACCTTATTACTTGTATTTCATGCTATGTCATTATCTAAAGGACAAAATCATAGTATAGTCTATGTTTAGAATTAAATCAGGTCTATGTTTCTCTATCCCTGATACTCATGGCTTGGATTTTTGTGTATGGTTGATGCCATATCAGTTTTGTGTTGCATTTATGTCCCTAATGCACACTTGTGTGTGTTGCCTCTAATGATGTAAAATTAGCTTGACTATGAATGATTTCAAACTATATCTAAAGAAGTATAAATCTTTTCATATTTATTTTGTTTCCCTCTTTCTCGACACTCTATCCTAACTTATTTGATCCTCCTTTTCAAACAACCTAGATCTGATACCACTGATGGCTTGGGAAACAGAGAGAAAGATTCAAGAATTGAATTGCAAACATATTTGATAAAATATTAAAAATTTGTTTCAGTATTCTAACTATTTTATTTTTTTACAATGAATGAATTTTAAAAGGCATTTGGGTAAGTTATCGAGAGTAACTACCCAATGGGTTGAACCACCTAAAAACTAACTAACAAGAAAATAAATTAATCACTAACAAAGCTAACTACCAATTAAAGTCAAAGGGGGTATCCCACAAGGGGAGGCATAACCTATACATCATAACAAAACCTTGGATAAAATATCTAACAAATAGTTCAACAAAATATACTTTGATCCACTCAATAACATACCACATAATCTATTCATACCTATAAGACCTGGTACCTATTAGTTGAATCCATCACTAAGAAATGATAAACCAAATGTAGATAAATACAAACCGAATATACTAAGTATAAATTAAAAGTGCATGCTACACTTTTTGATTTTTATATGCACACATATGACACATTTAGTTCAAGAAATGTTATTCATTTACCACTCCTCAAAAATTCTCATCCTCTAAATGAGATCATAGGATAGTTTTTATTTTTTAATATTCAAAAAATACAAAAAAATCAGATTTTGAAATATTTTTAGCATTTACATGTTATATTACCTCCTTGGCATCAATAATGATTTTTCTATGTTGTTAGATAGCATATCATCTATTTTTATATATACCATGTGTTTCTTGCATCTTTTGAGTGTGATACAAGCATATCCACATACATGATCAACACACTTTCAAATTTTTGGCCTTCCCTCTACTCATGTCATTTAGACATTGGGGGCATCCACTTATTTAATAATGTTACACTCAAGTTATATAAGTATATGACCATTTTACATTATCATGTTTTGAGCCTATATACTTCCTCATTCCTTTACCCATGCTCATATATTTTGAATTGTACTCGACATGATACATACTTAACACTTTCTACTAACACATGTATCTAGGAGGTAGTATGACATGTTTATGTTCATTACTTATGTTCCAAGCTTTCCATTTATACACTTCCTTGAGTTTTTTTGTCTTGCATTGTATTGCTTGTTTAGGCATTTACATATGTTCCATTAATTTTATCACTCATGCCTATGTTTTCCTACTATGGAATTTATTTATGTTATAGTTTTTAATATACCAACATTTGAACATGTCATTTATTTCATTATAAATATTTGATAAGTCATATCCCTTTAATTATGTAGTATTTGAAAATGCCCCTTGTTTGAGTTATCCTTAGACCATTATCTTTTTATTTACTTTTGAGTGTTATTAGATATATGATAAATTATTTATTGATCTTTTACTATTACTATATATATGTTTTAATGATTCACATCATGCATATTAGGATTTTATGTGATCACATACTATGTAACTCATTTTTATATCTACCTAGACATGTTACTCCTATATGTTACATGATACATTCAAAGATTCTATAATTATATTATCCTTTTGAAGTAAGGTTACTATCATTTTATACTTACACTTACCAAAATTGGGGTAGAGGAAGGCATATAAATGGGGGTATGTCATAGAGGAATGGATTTCACTCCTTCATAGTTTCAAATTTTAGTGGAGGAATTCTAAAAAGGCATGGCTTTCACACTTATTTAGTAATCAATATTTTTAGATTATAGTGGGGAAATGTTATGGAAACATGTTATCCAAACCAATATTAGTGTTTATTATTATATTATAGTCATAGAATGTCATGGGAACATGTATTCCACACTTAAAAAAATTTAAAATTAACCAAAATGCATAGTCATATTATTCAAATACACACATATGAAAGCATTATATAAATTCTTAGCAATGTTATATCTAGGTTTCAACTTGAGAAATATATGAGGTGAATATTACATGAAAAAGATAACCTTAAATTGCAAAATCAAATTTTATATTTTCAATAATTTTAAGGACTTTAGCCTATACCGGGATGGACATTTATGAACTATTATTGATACAATCTACTATGATAATTGGTTCACTTTTGGTAATCTTGAGGTGATTACATCACTCAATATTACCAATTTTATAGCATGGAGTGATAAAATCACCAACCAAAAACACATTTATAGTCTAAGTTGACTTGGATCACTCATTCTCACCAAGTTATAAGTATGATTGGGTTGCATAGTTGATATGATCTTAACTACTAGGTGACAACTCACCTTTTCTCTAAGGTTGGGGGTAAGTTTCCATCCAATATATATATATGAAAAGGTGAGTTGTCACCTAGTAGTTGAGATCATATCAACTATGCAACCCAATCATACTTATAACTTGGTGAGAATGAGTGATCAAAGTCATATATATATATATATATATATATATATATATATATATATATATATATATATATATTGGATGGAAACTTACCCCCAACCTTAGAGAAAAGGTTAGTTGTCACCTAGTAGTTGAGATCATATCAACTATGCAGCCCAATCATACTTATAACTTGGTGAGAATGAGTGTTCCAAGTCAAATATACATACATACATACATACATACATACATATATATATATATATATACATACAATAGAGAGAAAGATTCAGGAATTGAATTGCAAACATATTTGATAAAATATTAAAAATTAGTTTCAGTATTCTAACTATTTTATTTTTGTACAATGAATGAATTTTAAAAGGCATTTGGGTAAGTTATCGAGAGTAACTACCCAATGGGTTGAACCACCTAAACACTAACTAACAAGAAAATAAATTAATCACTAACAAAGCTAACTACCAATTAAAGTCAAAGGGGGTATCCCACAAGGGGAGGCATAACCTATACATCATAACAAAACCTTGGATAAAATATCTAACAAATAGTTCAACAAAATATACTTTGATCCACTCAATAACATACCACATAATCTATTCATACCTATAAGACCTGGTACCTATTAGTTGATTCCATCACTAAGAAATGATAAACCAAATGTAGATAAATACAAACCGAATATACTAAGTATACATTAAAAGTGCACGCTACACTTTTTGATTTTTATATGCACACATATGACACATTTAGTTCAAGAAATGTTATTCATTTACCACTCCTCAAAAATTCTCATCCTCTGAATGAGATCATAGGATAGCTTTTAATTATTAATATTCCAAAAATACAAAAAAATCAAGTTTTGAAATATTTTTAGCATTTACATGTTATATTACCTCCTTGGCATCTATATTTATTTGTCTATGTTGTTAGATAGCATATAATCTATTTTTGTATATACCATGTGTTTCTTGCATCTTTTGAGTGTGATACAAGCATATCCACATACATGATCAACACACTTTTAAATTTTTGGCCTTCCATCAACTCATGTCATTTAGACATTGGGAGCATCCACTTATTTAATAATGTTACACTCAGGTTATATAAGTATATGATCATTTTACATTATCATGTTTTGAGCCTATATAATTCCTCATGCCTTTACCCATGCTCATATCTTTTGAATTGTACTTGACATGATACATACTTAACAATTTTTGCTAACACATGTATCTAGGAGGTAGTATGCCATGTTTATGTTTGTTGCTTATGTTCCAAGCTTTCCATTTATACACTTCCTTGAGTTTTTTTGTCTCGCATTGTATTGCTTGTTTAGCCATTTACATATGTTCCATTAATTTTTTCACTCATGCCTATGTTTTCCTACTATGGAGTTTATGTATGTTATAGTTTTTAATATACCGACATTTGAACATGTCATTTATTTAATTATAAATATTTGATAAGTCATATCCCTTTAATTATGTAGTATTTGAAAATGCCCCTTGTTTGAGTTATCCTTAGACCTTTATTTACTTTTGAGTTTTATTATGTATATGATAAATTGTTTATTGATCTTGTACTATTACTATATATATGTTTTCATGATTCACATCATGCATATTAGGATTTTATGTGATCACATAATATGTAACTCATTTTTATATCTACCTAGACATGTTACTCCTATATGTTACATGATACATTCAAAGATTATATAATTATATTATCCTTTTGAAGTAAGGTTACTATCATTTTATACTTACACTTACCGAAAGGGGGGTAGAGGAAGGCATATAAATGGGGGTATGTCATAGAGGAATGGATTTCACTCCTTCATAGTTTCAAATTTTAGTGGAGGAATTCTAAAAAGGCATGGCTTTCACACTTATTTATTACTTAATATTTTTAGATTATAGTGGAGAAATGTTATAGAAACATGTTATCCAAACCTATATTAGTGTTTATTATTATATTATAGTCATAGAATGTCATGGGAACATGTATTCCACACTTTAAAAAAATTAAAATTGACCAAACTGCATAGTCATATATAAATTCTTAGAAATATTATATCTAGGTTTCAACTTGATAAATATATGAGGTGAATATTACATGAAAAAGATAATCTTAAATTGCAAAATCAAATTTTATATTTTCAATAATTTTAAGGACTTTAGCTTATACCAGGATGGACTTTTATGAACTATTATTGATACAATCTACTATGATAATTGGTTCACTTTTGGTAATCTTGAGGTGATTACATCACTCAATATTGCCAATTTTATAGCATGGAGTGATAAAATCACCAACCAAAAGCATATTTATAGTCTGATTTGACTTGGATCACTCATTCTCACCAAGTTATAAGTATGATTGGGTTGCATAGTTGATATGATCTCATCTACTAGGTGACAACTCACCTTTTCT